>LPNX010623275.1:118724-199773 GCA_001517045.1 Pseudotsuga menziesii | reverse complement strand
ATTATTTAAGTTGTTACAAGGGACCCCTGCAAATGGTGGTGCAATGAATGCAGAAAGGAGGTTACGCCAGAACCTGGGGTTTCCCTCAACCTCAATCTAAACCCTCTAAACCCAGTCGACAACCTTTTCCAAGAGGGACTCGTGGATCGAATTTTTGCATCATCATCAATTGCAGGTGGAATTGGAAGTGGAAGTGGAAGCCTCCATGACAACCATCTCCTTTGGAACGAATCACCCCAAAGTCTCTTCTTCCACAATTTCTTTGGGGTTATCCGATCATCGCCCTATAGAGCCCTGTCCTCGGATGATCTCGATCACAATCAAAATCACTCTAATGGAAATGAAGAAGAAGGAGAGACGATCATCGATTATTTGAAATTCTTCTAAGACGGGTTGTATTCTAACATCGCTTTCAGGTCGAAAGACCGAATCATAGGAGAAGAGCATCTATGGGAAGATATGGGCATTTTCGAGAATTTTTATGCGGCCATCGAAGGTGAGGTCGAACTGGAAACCTCTAGAATATGGGATGAATTTTTGGTGAGAATCGATTGTGAGAGCCGTGGTATACTGGAGGAACAGGCGAGGGTTTGGGCATACGATATCGATATGGATGGTGAGAGATTTATTGGAAACACCGATCTAAAGTGATGATGGCTTAAACAAGGATACAAAGAACGTCATCGGCTTCAGTCAAAATTTAGACGAGTTCGAACACGTGACCATGGAAGATGTGAAATGTGTCGATTTTTGGTTCGCTAGTTCTCCCAAGGGACGACAAATATGGAACAATGTTCTAGAACCATCCCTCAGGAAAGAACGCCTAGCGGGATAAACATGTATCTTCGATTTGAAAAAATGTTCTTTAAATAAGATGTTATATTTTTAATTAAGTTTAAAAAACTAAAAGAAAAACAACTGAGGGGCAAGCAGATCGGTGTTCTGGTATGAGATCGGTGTTCAGGTATGACTTTGGATGAGGTGTGAATTTTTTCTTGCTGTATAAAAGAATTAAGATATATACAATTGACACCTCAAAGAATTAGATCCTTATGATTGTTGATAAAAACCCTTGGCCTTCACACACCTTAGAGAAATAGTTCAATTACTAGGATAAACTTTAATCCACTATGATATCAGGCTTTGCAAAGTTTTCGACGGTCAAGTGCCTAGATTGATAGGTAGTTGCCAGGGTCAATGCATCCCTTTTTTTCTTTCCATGGTTATGATTAGATCTTTTGTTGTTTGGTTATATCTATTGGATCTTAAGCTGGTCATTCAACTCGATATACTGGTGTTGGTAGTGCTACAACTAATGGTGTTTCTAGATAAACTGCGTGTAGATGATGATGATGGTCAAGCAAAAAGGGATGTTACAGCGGGTGGATATGTAGGAGAGGACTGTTTAGGTTGAGCATTAGGAGGAGGCATCATACACTTCCAATGATCCAATCCAACTCCTACTTATTGTTCCTGTGTCTCTATCGCTCATCTGACCCGATCCCGACAACCTAGGATCCAAGGTTATGTTTCATTCTAATTCAACTATGAGCTAAGATATAAAATTTACACCTCAAAGAATTAGATCCTTATGATTATGGATAAATCCAAGTTTATGTTTTATTCTAATTCAATTATTAGCTAAATGCTCAATTATATATATTATTAACAATGATTCGACGTTTGTTAATTAAAAAGAACTAATTAAAGAAAACTTTCACAGCAAATAGCTAAATAAAAATAATATATATATAACTGATAGCATAAGAATAAAGACAACTCAATAAAGGCTTTAAATATGACAACTCACTAAAGGCTTCAAATATATTTAAAGAAAATTAAAATTAAAGAAATTTAAACACACATATATTTCAATTGTGTCTTCCATTAATTATTTCACGGAACTCATCAGCTAAACATCCACCTCATATAGATAGATCTCTCACTTATTTATAAATCATCAATTATATATATATACTTTTCACTTATGTATAAATCATATATACGTCAGCTTATATACTTTGATATTAACCTCTGATTATAATATAAAATTGTTTTTTTCTATTTGAACAACAATTATATATATAATAATTTTTAATATAAATTATATATATTTTTAAAACATCAAAAATAAAAATGAGCATTTTCTCACTAAGTGCCTATTAGTGGGAAAGCAAAATGGAATCTCTACATAATTTCAAATTAAATGGATCTGGGCGGAATTTGAATTTTTGTTGTTTGCTTTTTTCCATTCTTTCTCTCCACTGGTTGGGCAGATACGGTTGTTTTGGCAATTTATTGAATTTCAAATTACATGGATCTGGGCGGATTTTAAATTTTCGTGGGTTGCTTTTGTTCACAATTTTTCTCCCCTGGTGTATCTCAATTCTCTTTGATGTTCAAAATTTTAGTATATTTTTATTATGTTAATTAATTCAATTGAAAAAGAAAAAGAAGGTTCTAGCTTCTATCTAACAATGAGAAAAGACTCAAAATAAATAAATAAATATGTTAGTATTATTCTTATTATGTTATTTAACTCAAGAATGTGATGGAAAAGAAGAAAGGTTCCAGAGTGGAACATTTAGAAAAAACCCCAAAATAAAACCGCAACAGAGAAAAGTGAAGGGAACTATCCGTTGAAGGGAACTATCCGTTGAGATGATGAGAGAGATCCCGTCCCCTATATATATATACATCGTTGCTCATTCACATTCTGCTCCGCCTCTATCCCTGTTCTGTTGTTTTGTGTGTCCATGTGGCTGGTTGTATGGAAGCGCTTCCAGTTTGTTTTGCATAAGTTATTGTGATTGTGTTTGTGTGGTCTTTCTGTATGTGTGAAATAATTATTTGTGGTGTGTATGTTATTGTGATTGTGTTTGTGTATGTGTGGTCTTTCTGTATGTGTGAAATTATTTGTGGTGTGTATGTGTGAAATTGATAGAGGTTGGAAGTTGATTTGAATTTAAATCTGAATCTGCTTTATGGAGTATTGTGTTGGACGCTGTATTGGATCATGAATCTGCCATGTCTCTGTATCCACGTCTTGGGCGCGACTTTTTCATTTATTTCAGGTGGTATCATAATTTCTTGGTTAAATTTTCCATCTATTAATAATATCATCATATTCATTCGGCTCTGCTATGTTGGATTTAAATCTGAGTCTATGAATCTGATAGTGTAGGACTTTTTTGGTATTATAATTTTTTGGTTAAACTTTCAATCTAATAATTTGAATATCATCATATTTATTCGGCTCTGCTCAGTAAATTAGAGAACTCTTTAATAACTCTGTTTGCTTTTCTAATATAGCTGTTGCTCAAGGGTTAATGCGAAATAGGAGGAAAAGTTGTGTTGGACGCCGCTTTTTTATTTTTTCCATATGGGTATCATAATTTCTTTGTTCCAATTGAATATCATCATATTCATTAGGCTCGTCTCTGTAAACTAAATGTCATTATTAGAGAACTATTTAATAACTCTGTTTGCTTTTCTAACATAGCTGTTGCTCTAGGGTTAATGCAAAATAGGAGATAGAACTTATAGCCAGACTGTTTAGGCACTTCTGCCCCGGTGATTCGATTCAAACCGAACAACTAGCTGGGTTCATCATCTTGAAAAAAAATAGCGGCGATGTGAAACTTCATGCAGACAGGTATTGTACAATTTTCTCTGATTTCGAGTCAACATTCTTATTATTCTGTAAAATAATTAATTATGCGTGGGAATTTTGATATCTCTGCGAGTCTGCATTTCTTTGGTGGCGAATATTTTCTTATTAACCTCATGGACGTCACCTGACGCGTTCTTGTTTTTTCCTTCAAATAAATAAAGAAACGATCATAAGACAATTGGAGATTTGATCATTAGAAGAGGCACAAATCGCGTATGAATCGTCTTGATTAGAAGAAGCCCTCATTAGAAGAGGCACTAATTATAATGGGTTCTGTTTTTTAACATGCTTATTCTACTTGGCCACCTATCACTGAAGGTGAGGTTATACTCGGAGACCAGAAACTTAAATTTAACTATTATTTATTGTTTTTTTATGTATTTTTCTGGTCGTTTAATTAATGTGTTAAATAGAGTTAGAAAATTCAAATTTAACATAAACCTGAGATGATAATTTACAAATTCAAATGGGATCAAATCCAAAAAAATCAACCGCGACTCTAAGTGTTGTTTAATCGGGCTATATTCTAATATTGGCCGAGTAGAGTGTGATCTTAGTGGGTACCGTAATTTCCTGTTAGTATTTTCTCTCTAATATATTGAATATAGTGTCATCATTTTTGTCTCTGCTCCGCTCTGCTATAAATAGCTGACAATAAGTGATGTTAATATATAGTGGTTTCTTTCTTTATTTTTGTAAACTTCAGTTTGAATAAAAGGATCATAGGAAAAACACAAATAGCCAGGAGTAACACTAACGCAAGCTTAACTAAGCTCGACGTCATAACTGTTCTTTATTTGATAGAGATGGTTTTGTTCTTTGACTTTTTAACCTTCTTAAGTTTTTTCTAATCTTGATATAAGGTTGATGATATTAGTTTGAATGGATAATACAGTGATGTATAGGATTATATGGAAAATACTAACAATCCTTCCTTATTTGGAGTTGCTATTCTAGAGTCGTAGTCCTTGAGATCGTTTTCTTGAGTCTGGTCACACCTCCACTCCTTTTCAATTGGTTCCGAGTCGTCTACATATTTTATTTGTTAATTTTAAAATAGAGAGAATGAGTATTTTATTTTGTTTATTTATTTTAAAAAAATAGAGAAATTTTCAATTGGTTTCGAGTCGTGTACATATTTTATTTATTAATTTTAAAATAAAGAAAATGAGTATTTTATTTTGTTTATTTATTTTAAAATAGAGAAAATGAGTAGAAAAGTATAAGAAAAAACACAAATAGCCGGCAAAAATCCTCTTAGTGCAATATAGCTTAGCCAAATTATCAGGAATTTTGTCCATTGGGTTCTGTTTTCCGGATTAGGCCTTTACCCGCACCTATCGCTCAAACTCAATCTGAGATAGCATAGCCAATAGAGGGTTTTGTTTTTTAGGATTGTATTTTTCATTTTAAATCTTTAAACGTTTACCCGTTTACCCTTATTGAAATTGACATAAATTTAAATTTAAATATTATTAATTATTTTTAATTTTTTTAATTTAATAAATTTAAATATTATAATAACTTTAATGTTTTTTTATTTAAAAATATATATTAATAATTTTTAATATTTTTAGTTTAATAAATTTAAATATTATTAATAATTTTTAATGTCTTTTTAGTTTAATAAATTTAAATATTATTAATCATTTTTAATAACTTTCAGTTTAATAAATTTAAACAGAAAGATAGAAATGAGTTCAAATTTTATAAGTTTAAATTTAAGTTAGATTAAATAATTAAAGTATTTTAATGGTTGTTTGAAAATATATCTTAATATTTAAGAATTTCAAATTTAAATTAGATTAAATAATTAAATTGTTTTAATTGTTATCTGAAAGTTTATTTTAATATTTAAGAAAAGAAACGATAACAATGCTTTAAGTAAAAGTAAAAGTAAATTTATTATAATACTTAAAACAAATGGTTTGAAAAAGAAATTATATAATTCTAATAATAATAAAATTAAAAAATTTTAAAAAAGTTTTTTTATAAATAAAATAAATATTATTACAATTATTTTTACTATTTCTTATCCAATTTACTATTATTTAAATAATCTAAGATTTCTTTTAATCTTTTGTTAATTTTTCTATTATTTAAATTAATGTAATTATGATATTAGATTTTCTAGATTTAATTTTATTTTTATCCTCCAAAGTAAGAATTCCAAATGTATCCTGTACCATGCATGTATGCTATAGTATTTTATTTTTAAAATTTAATAATACTAATACACATGTATATTACAGTGTTTTATTTTTAAAATTTAATAATACTAATATTAAATATGTTAGACAAATAAATATAAAAATGGAAATACAGCAACAAAACAAGTATTTTATAGAAAAATATAAAATATATAAGTATATAAAATTAATATAAATTTATAATACTACATGTAGATATGTTGCTATTTAAAATTATTGAGGGAATAAGTTAACAAAAACATACAATTTATTCAAGGGACTAAATTAACAAAGAGAAAATATATATTAAAAGTATACATAATCTTTTTATAAAGGTAGATTGTTATTTAAAACAAATTTTATTTAGTTAAGTTAATAAATAAAGGTTAACATCATGTAGATAAAAAAATATCATGATAAAGAAAGAATATTAAAAAAAATCCAAAATAAGGTTATTATCAAATTTAAAGATGAAATTCATTTATAAATGAAAATCCATTGTAGAAGATGTATACCAACCAATACCCTTGCTCATGAAAACAAAAAGTTCTTTAAATCCTTAAAAAATATATTTTAGAGTTCCATTTAAAGAGATTAAACTGAAAAGTTAGAAAAAAAAACCAGATGATCAATGTCATAATCTTTCTTAAAGTTTGAATTAAAAAAAAAAGATTAATTGATCTTTTTAAAATTTTATTATATTCAAGAAAATTATTTATAGATTTTTTTATTATATAAAAGAAAAATATTTATTAAGAAAATAATTATTTATTTTTTATTTGATATATTTTATAAATTTTTGCTTATTACTTTTCAATTTTATATTAACAATTTGATTTAATATAAAAAAATGAAATAAAATAAGTAAACTTAAACTCATTATATAAATAATAAATATGCTACTTCTTAAAGAATAATCAAATTATTAGTTATTCAAATAGAATAGCTTTTTAGAATAATTATTAGTTTAATCCATCTCAACTCAGTTTGTTCAAATTAGGTAGCTTTTTAGGATCAAGATTAATGTAACAACATGTTAGCCATTCGACATGATAATTTACACGTTTAAATCTGAATCAAATGCATTTGAAAATCCCAATTCCAGAGGATTTGTTTTACGTTATTTTTCATCAAAATTATAATAATAAATATTAAATAATTATGAACGGAACCGATAATTGGGATATATTCACGGCGGGATATATTCCTGGTGGGTAGAGTAATTTCCTGTAAAATAAATAAAATATTATTATGATAAATGTGTGATATACTATTATTATGATAAATGTGTACTATACTTCCCTCGTTTACTTTCCGTTAATTAAAGGTTATAATTATGATCATTTTGTACTAAACTTCCGTGCTTTCGTTATAAGTCCATGTAGAGACTAAGAGTGATTCTAATTTGTAGTGATTTCTTCCTTTAATTTGTTTTATTTTCGATTTAATTACTTACACGGTAAAAGTTGTGCTAGGGTTGATGGAAGCTGAAACTAGCTCGCCATCTGCCTTCCTTGTTCGAACTCATCGTCTCTATTTCCTGAAGTGAACAGAGGAGAATAACCGTTAAATGAAAGTTTCTCGAAGGCAAATTCACATTATACTATTTTCTGTTGTAGCAGCACTAATTAGGCTTCTTAATGTTCGCATCTCTCTATGAATGCTTCTGGCACGACGTTACGTTTGTTTGGAGTTCCCTAAATGTTTTGTGTGATATTGATAGAGGTTGGAGGTTGATTAGATTTGCATCTGAACCTGAATTTGGTTGCAATGAAGAAATTAAGCTAAGAACTGGGAATTGAATCAACTCATCCCCTTGGACTCGGCTTCTTCATGCATTTCATGTATTCTAGGTTGGTATCATAATTTTCTTGTTTAGTTTTTCCTTTGAAATGATTATTATCTACATTCTTTGGCTTGGCTCTGCTCTACGCAAGAAATGCTAACCCCAGTTAACAGCTTTGTTAGGGTAGCCGTAGATTGAAGTATTTAGCAAGACATCAGGTACATATCAACCGTTTTTAAAGTTTTTGAGAATTAGTTGATTAATAAATTTTCTGATTTGCAGTTTACATATATGGATGGTATGGCACGGAGAATACGACCAATCCTTTCTTGCTTGGAGTTGGTATCTGCTTAGTCTTCGGCCTTAGTCCCAGGTACACTGTGCCCTTCATTCTCAGAAAAAAAAAATAATGACAGAAAACGAAAAACCATTTTCTGTTAAAAAAAAATATAGAGAAAACCATTAACCATCATTTTAACTTCATTTTCTATTTAAAAAACATAGAGAAAACAATTAACCATTACTTTAGCTTCATTTTTTGTTTAAAATACATATAGAAAATAATTAACCGGTTAAGTTAGGGCAAGATGATTATAATAGCTTACCAGTATAACTGATGCTAGCACGGAGCTTTAATGTGATATAGTGTAGCACGGAGGTTTAATTCATACAGTGTATTACAGTGAGAGGTCACCTGTTCAATTCCTGCAGGTCAGGGGTTGAGGGGCGTCCAGGATGGTGACACTTGCATGTTGCTTTCGCCTTTGATGCGGGTGTTGATTAAACCGCCTTTGGTTTTGCACCCGCCTATGACTTCTATGCAGGTTTCTAAACTAGCATTGCTTCTGGAATTCGGTAAACATATATATGGCTCTCGATCTAGATCGGGAGCAGGGAGTGAGCTCCTCTTATTTATAGGGATAAGCGGGAGCGGAAAGACCATAGCCAGCCAACCCTACCGGGGCGAGGGAACGAGCAGGAAACTCAGAGGTAATAAGATGTCAATGGAGAAGCTTTACCTCACCCACATCTTTCAAGAACGCTGTTGGTCCTGGTCTAGGTTATAAGCTATACTGGGGATTTCTTATTTGAAAAATAATAATAATAAGAGAGGGTTTTGAAAAAAAATAAACACTTATTTTTAATAATATTTTTCTCTTTTCCTTCCCCTTCCCACCAGTTCTTTGTTTACGAGATGCTGCTATCCAAATTTGAACCCAACACCAGCTACCGTCCATTTGTTGTTACTGTCGTTAACAGCAATCAACAAAATTCACGTGTATGGATGACGGATCAAATGTTGTCCGTCAAGTAAGACAGATAAAATCCTTTGGAAAAAATCCGTTTTCCAAACGGTGGTGGGATGGGAGTGGAGTTTTGTGATTTAAAACTACTTTTATAAAGTTATTAATTTTTATTTTTATTAAAAGTATAGATAGAAATTTTGATTGAATAAATTGATTTTTAAAATCAATTTTTTTTAAGTTAAGTTAATAAATAAAGAATAACATCATATTAAAAAACTATTATAATGATAATTTTAAAAAAATCATAGTTATTAATGATAATTTCAAAAAAATCTATAAATTGTTTATTATCCATTTTAAACTTATATCATGATGNGAGCTCATGCGAGTTCGTTCTTATCTTAGCTATGTTAATTTTTTTCTTAGAACTAATCAAAACAGAGAGATACTTTTGATCTTCTAGAGTAGGGTTGATGAACTCCTTATAATATCTTAATTTTCTTTTACCTCGAGATCTTTCTCACACCACAATTTTTCTTTAAACTTAGAAGAAATAATATTTTTGATGTTATTAATATTCTGCAAAGCAACATTTTTATTGATCTCCCACTGATTTTTTAACACTCTCATTTAGGAATATTAAAAAGAAAAATAAAAAGAAAAATACTTAAAACTTCTATTTAAAGAAATTAAAAAATATATTACTAACCACAATATTCTTTCTATTTCAATGAGTTCATAGTAATATATTTTGATATAAATCTATAAAAAAACATTGATTGATTTTGAAACATAATATTCAAGAGTTATCATCTCTCTCACTTTGAACTTACAATACAATTAAAGATTCATTGCCTTTTAAAAAAAAATGTTATATACCCGAAGGAAATTTATTAAAAAATAGATAATTATTTTTTATTTTTTAATTTATTATATATTTTTGTAATTTTTTTTATTACAATTTAATTTAATATAAAGAAAATATTGTAAAATAAATTTAAACATATTGTATAAATAAAATATTAGTGATGTTGTATTCTATGTCATTGATAATGGGTAATTGAAATGAGAAATTGTAAATAAAAAGTCAAAAATTCAATTTTTTTATTATAAATAATAGCTTAAAAAAATGATAAATGAAATGACACACTTTATTTTTTATCAACATTACAAATTAATAAATATTAAATATTTTTTTAAACAATATGTAAACTCATACATCCCATGGTTGAAAGAGTATGAACTAAGAGATAATGGGTATATATCCAATGTGGTCTCTTCTAAATCCCTAATGAATATGGTAAATTTTTTTATATTTAAAAAAAATAAAAAAATTGTATATAAAACCAAAGTTCAAGTTCAAATTATATGTAGATACCAGCTTAAAAAAATGATGCTATATTCTATATAATATAAATTAAAAAAGAAATTCTTAAAATTGTGTAGTATATTAGAAATTAGTTTAATTATTTATTATATGAAATAGAAATTGAGTAATAGGTTAAAATGTTGGCCAAAGACAAATGTTGTTTCTCTTAAAGTTAAGATTACAATTTTAGTTTTAAAATTATTTTATTAAATTAATAATTTAAATTGTTCAAATTGGACTTTAGGATAGTTGAGGTTAGATTAATGTAGCATGTTAGATTAGTGTAGCAAACATGCTAGCAGCTTGAAATGATACTTAGATCCAAATCCTAGGCTTTATCAAGCCCAAGAAGGATTAAATCTAACGAGGTGCAAAGCTCTTATTAAGTATTGCACTAAAGGAGCTATTGATTTGATTCAAACCAAAACACACATATTTTTATTTAAGGTCTGACATATAATATTTTTATTATTAATATTTAATATTATTTATGTTGTACATATAATATTTTTGTTATTAATATTTAATATTATTTATGGGAGACATATAATATTTTTTATTTTGTTAGGAGAGAACATTACAACATCTCCTCTATACATGGTCTTAAAACCATTTGCAAGACCCTCCTAAACCATGTACAACAAAACCATGGATTGTTTCGGAGGCCTTGCACATGGTTTTAAAACCATTTGCAAGACCCTCCTAAACCATGTACAATAAAAAACCATGGGTTGTTTATGACAAGGCCAACATCTTTTTTGGTGATAATTCAACTTTTATGACCGACATTTCTTTTGGGGGATAATTAATTTATTTTTTATTTTATATTGTTTTGTTAGGTAGGAACATTACAACATCTTCCCCATATTAGGTTGTGTTTGGGGCCCACATTTATTTTAGTGGATAATTAAAATTTTATTTTTTATTATTTTGTTAGTAACAAACTTTACAACATAATATTGATAAACGTTACAAGATCTTCCACATATCTTCCTTATACTGGGTTTTAGAGTGCCTCTCGGCTCAACAAACATGTAAAATTGTTGAGGTGAATTAATTTAGCCACTCGAAATGATAATTTACAGGTTTAAGTATCCCCACTTACAAAAGAAATATTTTGTACTTTAACGAGTGGTATCTTCTAAATCCTTACTAAGTATGGTAATTATTTTTATATTTAAAAAAAATGGTATAAAACTACACTACTTTTAATTTTCTTTTGGCAGAGTTTCTATATAATTTAGACTAAAATTCCAAAGAAGCAGAATTCTAAAGGTATAGTGGTAGAGTTCACTATGAAACTCTTTTCCTGCAAAGAGTTGGGTTTTTAGACAAAGTCAGAATAAAATATTGTTATGATTATCGTATACTAAACTTATGTGCTTTCCGTTAATTAAAGGTTATTATTATAATTCATTTCAGTCCATTAGGTTCTGAGAGTGACTCTAATTTGTGGTGATTTCTTCCTTTAATTTTTTTATTTTGTATTTAATTGCTTACTCGGGTAGAAGATGTTTGAGGAGAATAACCGTTATTCTCCTCTGCCATCTGCCTTTTTTATTCGAACTCATCAGCTCTATGACCTGAAGCGAACAGAGAAGAATAACCGTTAAATGAAAGCCATCTGCCTTTTTTATTCGAACTCATCAGCTCTATGACCTGAAGCGAACAGAGAAGAATAACCGTTAAATGAAAGTTTCTCGAAGGCAAATTCACATTATTGCCATTTTCTCTGTTGTGGCAGCACTGATTAGGCTTCTTAATGTCGCATCTCTCTATGAATGCTTCTGACATGGTGTTAGGTTTGTTTGGAGTTACCGAGATAGCCTGAAACTACACGGAAAATATCAGTAAGTACGCTAGCGGCCACATACATCTTCCTCTTTAAAAAGTTTGCAACTAGTTAAGTTTCATGGTATTAGTCTAGTGTGTTGTATGTGTGAAATTGATAGAGGTTGGAGGTTGAATTAGATTTGCATCTAAACCTGAATCTGCTTGCTTTGAAGAAATGAAGCTGAGAATTGGGAATTGAATCAACTCATCACCTTGGACTCTGACTCCTTCATGCAATTCATGTATTCTAGGTTGGTATCATAATTTTCTCGTTTAGTTTTTCCTTCGAAATGATTATTATTTACACTCTTTGGCTCTGCTCTACGCAAGAAATGCTAACCCCAGTTAACAGCTTTGTAGGGTGGATATGAGATGAAACTCTGCTCGTAGCGAGCCGCATCATCTCTGTCTCTAAGAGAAAAAGAAAAGAGCTGTGAATTGAAGTTTTAAGTAAAACAGGTACACTTTATATCATTTTCTTAGTGTTTGAGAATTAGCTGATTGAATATATCTTTCTGACGAAGACTTAGGTTGATTTGCAGTTTATCGAGATGGATGGGATGGCAGGGAGAATTCGATCAATCCTTTTTCATTTGGAGTTGGTATCTGACATAGTCTTCGGCCTTATCCCCCAGGTAGCCAGTATACTGTCTGCCCTAATAATGAACCAGTTATTTTAGCTTCATTTTATGTTTGAGAAACATAGAGAAAACAATTAACCATTATTTTAGCATCATTTTCTGTTTAAAAAACATAGAGAAAACAATTAACCATTATTTTTCTGTTTAAAATAATTAACCTGTTAAGTTAAGGCAAGATGATTATAATCATTTAAAAAACAAAAAATAGCTTACCAGTAGAACTGAAGCTACGGAGCCTTAATGTGATATAGTGTATAAGAGTAAAACTGTTCAAATCCGGTAGGGTCAGGTGCACTTTAGGGGTTGAGGGTGGGAGCCACCCGGAAGGGAATTATACTGTGGTTGAGGATGGGAGTCACCCAGAAGGTAATTAAATTGACCCAAGGGGAGTCCAGGATGATGATAGCATCTTTTAGGGCAAATCGTTCTTCCAACTTTGGGGCTGTCCCCGGTCTAGGTTATAGGCCCATCCTTGAGATATGGGGATTCTTGGTTTGAAAAAAATAATAATAAGAGAGGGTTTTGAAAAAAGAAGAAGACAGTGTTTTATTTTTTTAATAATTATAAAAGTTGTCTTTTCTCCTTCTAACCAGTTGTTTGTTTATGAGATCCCACGGTCCAAATTTGTACCCAACACCAATTTCCCCTTCGAACCAGTTGTTTGTTTATGAGATGACGTGGTCCAAATTTGAACCCAACACTAGTTGTTGTCCATTTGTTGTTACTGTTGTTATGTTTAACGACAATCAACAAAATTCACGTGTATGGATGATGGATCAAATGTTGTCTTGTGTCAACTAAGACGGATAAAATAGGATTTCTTATCCTTTGAAAAAAATGTGGTGGGACACCTATTGTTCCTACCTTCACGTGGTGAGTTCTAAGGCGTAACTGGGATGGTG
This sequence comes from Pseudotsuga menziesii, assembly GCA_001517045.1. NCBI lineage: Eukaryota > Viridiplantae > Streptophyta > Pinopsida > Pinales > Pinaceae > Pseudotsuga > Pseudotsuga menziesii. The sequence goes on along the minus strand of LPNX010623275.1, from coordinate 186,133 downwards.
TGGCTCCCTTCCTATCTCCACGTGGTGAGTTTTCAAGCGTAACTGAAATGGTTGGACCTATTGCGATCATCATAAAAGGAAATAAAATAAGAAGGAAGATAAGTAAAAGCTAAGTGATAGATGGGTATTGGGTACTTGTACTTAAGGGTAGGATATGCGTACCCCTATCGGATACCCATACCTTTTCATACCCTACTGTACCCAAAACTTGGTTGAAGTATCCGAGACATTTGTCATAGATTCAGGGGACATTGATTGCAGAGGCTATGGGGTACCCTTGTTTTGGGGATGCCTAGGGACGCCTAGGGACCAGTTTTTTACGGGGTACCCTTGTTTTGGAGCTACCTTGGAGACACTTGGGGATGCTTAAGGACCAGTTTGGTACTAGCCCAACCAATTTTGTACAAGTGACATTAAAGATAGTAATATTAAATGGAAATATTAAAGTAAAAGTGGCATTCTCCTTATCTTTCATTTTTGATCCTTTTACTCTAATTTTTAACAATACTAATAATTGTTTTAGGATGTTTGAGAGTGGTTCTAACCTCATTGGATTTCATATGCAAAAATTAGAATTTTAGATCCTATTCAAAATTCAACAAACTTAACAGTTTTTAGGATTTTTGGATTGCAACATTTCCATTGGATTCTTTCATGTATGAGGGTATGGGATTGGCATTTAATCAAGCACACCAACCTCTCTATGTAACTTGATGTTGGTGGTACTTATTGTTCAGCTTATCTATCGTGACCTTAATAAAAATGTACCCTTCACTCAAGCAAAATCACTTATTAACCATGGAAAGCTTTTTCTACCTTATTTTAACTCTTAGGTTAGGAAGTTTCATCAAAACACTAGGGTGTTGACTAATTTCCTTGAAGGACCAACATCGAGATTCAAGGTAGAGGCAAGGATTAGAGCCTAGAGGAGGGGCCATAGGGTATCATTGATAAAAGGGATCCCATTATAGGCAAGGATTTTGATATGTAATTATTTGTTGTAGCATGAAGTTTTTGGACTCTGTTACCTTTCAAACTAGCAGTCCTTACACAACAGACTAAGTATGGTCTTATGCTAGTGACAAGACCCAATGTCACCTCGGTCTAACTCCTTAGAATTCTTTGGGTAACTCCTAAACCCAGGGTGGAGGACCTAATTGAAAAGAAGAACACCTGCAAACACCTAAAAATACCCTTAGTACCTTATGGCAGAGATCGATGCCTTGCATGGAGTAAAACATTTAATGACGAAGACACAAAGATCATGCAAGGATTTAATTTAACCCTATTGGCGATCATCAATAGATATTAGTGTTATCACATATATTGTAGTTGGGCTACCATGATGCAGCATTTAGATTTTTGATAAGTCTGGCTCATAGATTAACCAGTGCCATTTAAATAATGGGTGTGGAACAATGAATTATCTCTATTTATTAGATGAATTAGGACCCGCATTAGTTATGAACAACACTCATTAATTACGATTTATATATTTCTCATTATGTATGTAATTATGGCATTCTCTTTTTTAGATTCATCTCGGGTGGGGAAGCACTGAGATCGACGCTAACGTAACTCAGACAATTCCCAATACCATCTCCGAACCTGTTTATTTCCTTCAACGATGAGGAGATCTACTCGACATTTATTCTGTCTTGTTCCGAGAACTACGTTAGCATTGCCAGCCTCCTTCTTAAAGGGGAGGGAAGCTCACTTGGTTATCTATTCTATTTACATCTCTAGAACACGGGCCTATCTCTTCCCACTAGACCCCGCTTTAACTCCTTTTCTCTGCCCTTAAGGAAACACCTTATTTACCTCCTTTACCCCTTTAGAAAGACAACATCTAGAGCTTCGTTCCCTCTATAAATACCCCTCAACAATGAGGAATTACACTCAATAATTAACCATGAAACCAACTCATAGGGATATAGCGCAGGAAAACCAATAGCGTAGCGGTTATTATGCATAAGGCTCTGAGAGGTTAGGTCTAGGAGAGGAGTTAGCATCATCAGTGTGAGGCAAAGGAATAACAACAACCTTAAGATATATTATTTGTTTAACCAAAACACTAAGAGATATTCTTTGTTAGACCAACAGACAGAGACTCAGAAATATTATTTTGTTATTAGACCAACAGACAGAGACTTAGAAATATTATTTTGTTATTAGACCAACAACGTAAAGCACTTAGGTAAGCTTCAGGTAGGTCAAAGTAAACCACTCAAGTAAACGTCTAAGACTAACACTCAGGTAGATTAATCATAGTCTTTCTTCTTTCTTTATTTAACCAGGAAGGTCAATGATTCCTCGACTCATAGTAAAGAAACTCAGGTCAGAGCTCACACTTAGACTCCACTATGAGGAACTTATTTTTATTACTGCCTTAATTACTTAGACAAGTCAACTTAGAGGGACATGACATTTTGTCTTTTTTACACCACGATACGAACACAAAACAATCGGATTAGTTTTGCTCATGGAAGGGATGGGAAACAAGATTAGGAAATCCTCCTACAACCATCACATAGCACCCACCGGGAGACCTAGACCTAGTAGCCTCAGACCACTTGGATTCATTAATCTTAGGAGGGAGGTACATATATTAACTTCTTCTCAAGATCAACACCGGGCGGGATCAAATAATAACTTTATCCCTTTACTTACTACTACCTTCAACCTTAGGAAATGGAGTGTTGGATGCCCAACCCAGTGAGTGATTCTGCAGGATTACGGAGGAGGATAGCCACTATTAACAACAACCCCCCTTAGTTCCACACAATCTATTTAACCACCTGAAGACTTACCTATACCCATTGGACTCATGAATCGCTTAGGAGGAACTGCAATTTACATTCTCCTATATGTAATAGATCACTCCAACTTTGTTCCTTAATTACTCTCTTCACCCTCGTCAACGGAGTGTTGTCCAACCCTTTGGATGAAGCTAGGAAGGAATAGAAATAGGATACGACTACCAGTTTAGCCCTATACCAGGAATGCACGTAGTGAGTGAGTTGGGAATGCTATGATCCTTCTATTAGAATAAGCACCGAATGGATGCATGGATGTAATGGATGAATGATGCATCAACCTTACTCTTACTTGATTACTCCCCCCAGTCGATCGAGTGCTCCCTAAGATGAAAAAGCCAAGATGAAGCCAGGAACACCTTCGTAGGGGAGCCTTCTATTTACCCTTTACCTTATCTTTCTGACTATACAACCTATCCGCCGGAATACCTAGATCATGTTAGCCTTAGATCATGAACTTTATGAATGCACTTAGTTAGGAGGGAATGCTATTAACTCTTTAGTTACTTTCCTTATGAAGAATCCTGGGTATCACATAGCAGTACCATATATGTATGGACAACTTCTTGGTCTCATGTTCTCACTAATGGAGCCCTGCTGATACGAGTAAGGAATTAGAACAAAATCCCTTATAAACCTAGGATGATGGAGTGATGGATGCCAACCCAGGACTTGATCTTAGAAGCAACACCAGATGGATGGGGTCGATTTGGCAAGAGAGAAGGTGGTTTCCCTTTTTCACAATTATCATGCTAGATGATGGGATGGATTGCATGACACGACACGAATTCTCATTCACCCCTTGGCCCAGTTGGACACTTAGCTTATTTCATGGTATGGGATCATCGAAACTCCCTATTGATTTATTCTAGACATCCAGAACTTAAGAAACGTTGATGAATGATGGTCAATGAGAGGATAGAGTCGGACGGGCTGGGATTCATACATTGTCAGACAAAGAATTTGTTTATCACATGCTTTTATGAGTCTTAGGAGGGAGGTACAGAGAGAGATAAGACTTTACTTACAAGCATCCACTGGTCTAACAAACTTTACTTACTGCCTAACCCTATCATTTATGGAGTGCTACCTGCTATTACCGACCCATTGCTTCGACTTGGAATACCAACAACTCAACTATGCTTCGCTTTGCTACGCTTCAACCTATCCAAGGGAATATTTCCATATTCAACTTATTCATTCTAATACATGTACTCAATACTATTAGTTGTAGTCTGTAGAGTTGTTGTAGTCCACATGCACTAAGAACTACCTAATGGAAGTTAAACGTAGAGATGCGAGTATAAAATGTGAAATAGAATACTCTCTTATATATAGTGCTTAGCTTTAGTTTGGAAGCTAACAACTAGCTTTACTTGTCTCCCGTAGTACCCCATAGTACTGGGTTGCTCCAAAGAGTAACCGGGGATGATGACTATTTCGATTCCATTCCCTATGTCCACAAATAAGATATACAGAAAGAATATATTATATATATTATATTATTACATTCCCATATTTACACTCGCTATGCTCAATTATGAGTTTCCATTTATTAATAAAAGAATAAAATTACAAAGTTTTCAAATATAAGTGTCACCCAAAGTGGGATAATGGATTCAACCAGCTTTGTTGGGTGATTTCGTATCACCTCTATATTGTTAACACTTTACATAACATTTGTTTGCATAACATATGTTTGCATAAAATATGTATTTAACTTCTCGGTTGTTAGGTGTAATTTCGTGCCCCTCACAAACATAGGGGACTCCATATAATAAAATGCATTTGGATGGGTTCAATGAATATCCTAACTAAAAAACTCACTGGGGAATGAAAGTGGATTTTTTTTTATGAACAGGGCCATTTCATGAGCTTTTCCAGGGGCAGGATGAAGTCAATTGAAGCTTGAGCAAACTTGCATATATACGTTGAACTTTTCCCATTTAGTGCCTCATCTACATTGTCACATCTGTGATACAATTGCCAGAGGGAGAGTTACATGAGGTTGGAAGAAGAGTTCCCTATCATGAGGATGGAGCAATACAACTATATGTAAATTTTCCTTTAATATTCAACTAGGGCTAAACAGTGCATGCAAAATATCAACTGATAACCACACATGAATATCTTTTATAGTATGCAGCGGATTATAAAATTGAGAAATAAATCACAACATCACATCACGATATTGACACTATTATTTTGGGTATGGAAACTCCCGGAAAAACCCAAGATGGGAAAACTGGTGCAATAGTCAAATATAGATTTTATTATGAGAAAATATGGAACTTTTACAATCATAGCAAATTCACCCAAACCTGGTGAATGCAATACCCGGCAGAATCACTGGGCAAATCCCAGCTAAACCTCAACTCCCTCCTGTGTGAGTGTACGGCCCAGCTGTACGAAGCTCGATGATCCTACTGCTCACTCCTTCGTCTTCTCGGCTAAATCCTCTGTCTGACTTTCTCTCCTTGTCTGTATCCTGTCTTTGTCGGAATACAAGTGTGTGTTCTCTCCACCAATTGATCTCTCTTTTATAACTTTAGGTAAAGCGAAAACCCTAATTTCACTTTCACTTTAACTAGTGGTTCACTAAAGTTAATTTAGATCACTTTAATTTATTTTCCAAAGTAAACTTAGGAAAAGTAAATTAAATACAACTGGTTTCCTATTTTAAGTCTTCTGCATGCAAGAACACATGCATGCAGGAAGACCTTCCTTGTTGCTACTAGTTTAACACTCCCTCTCAATTAGGAAGGGATTTGGTAGCAACCCCAACTTATCCCTAAATTTCACAAAACTCTTTCTGCAAAGTGCCTTGGTGAAAATATCTGCCACCTACTCATCTGTCAGTATGTACTCCAACCGAATGGTTCCCCTCTGAACACAATCTCTCAAGAAATGGTATCTGATGTCTGTGTTTGCTTCGGTCATGGAACACTGGATTCTCAGATAGCCTGATGCCACTTTGATTGTCACAGTGAACTACTGTAGCCTCTAGCTCACACTCGAACAACCCTGCAAGTAACTTCCTCAGCCACATACCCTCACAAGCAGCCATGTTGGCTGCCATGTACTCAGCCTCTGCCGAGCTCAATGCAACTGACTTCTGCTTCCTGATGAACCAAGAGACAACTCCTAATCCGATGCTAAAACAACAACCTAAAGTACTCTTCCGGTCCTCTACACATCTTGCCCAGTCAGCATCTATGAAACCTGCTAACTGTACACTCCCCCTGTGCTGATAAACCAATCCATACTCCATTGTACCTCTGATGTAGTGAAGTATGTGCTTCACAGCCGTCCAATGCACTCTCCGAGGGTCCACCAAGAGTTGACTACAAAGTTGATGTCTATTCGAGTGTTGACCAGATACATAAGCGATCCGATAAGCTGACGATATAAGGTAGGATCAAATCCGTCTGATCCTGATGCATCAATCTTCCTCCAGTTGGAAATTAGAGGTATGGCCATAGGCTTGCAGTCCTCCATCCTGAATCTCTTCAGGATCTGTACTGCATACTTCCCCCTGTCCAATGAAGAAGCATCCATCTCTTTGCCAAACCTCCAAGACCAAAAAGTAATGCATCAGCCCAAGGTCTTTCATCTCAAACTCTACTGCAAGGTTGGACTTACAGTCTCCAATTAGCCTCTCATCTCCTGTCAAAAAGAGATCATCCACATATAAGACCGGTATGAGAGGCACCTCACCTGTCAAGAAGTACAAGTTGTGGTCAGCCTCACACCTCTGAAATCCCATCTCCCGGAGATAGTTGTCAATCCTCGAGGTGCCTGCTTGAGCCTGTAAAGAGCTTGATGCAGTCTGCATACATGCGTCTCCTTGTTCTCCACATCAAACCCCTATCGTTGCTCAATATACACCTCCTCCTTTATAACTTCGTTGAGGAAGGAAGTCTTAACGTCCATTTGATGGACACCCCAACCCATCTCAGCTGCTAGTGAGATAATGGTCTGAATGGAAGAATACTTGGAAACAAGGGCGAAGGTCTCCTCATAGTCAATGCCCTCCTTCTATGAAAACCCCTTAGCCACAAAGCGTGCCTTGTACTTTTCCACGCTTCTGTCTGCTGCATGCTTCACTTTGTAGATCCATCTGGATCCCACCACCTTTTTCCCTTATGGCCTCGGCACAACCTCCCATACCTGTTTTTTCATAATGGAGTCATACTCCTCAACCATAGCTTCCTGCCACACATCATGTTGTGTAGCCTCCCCGAAGCTGGAATGTTCAGAGTTAATCAACTCTGTCATCAGTGCCATATAACTAAGCCTCTCTAGTGGTACACTCTGTCTAAAAGATGTCTGTGGAGGATCTACCTGCCTGGAATCCTGCACTATGGATCTAAACCACTTAGGCCTTGGCCTAGTGTCAACCTGTTGCGGCTGCTGGATATCCTTTCCTGCTGCAGCTCATCCTTCAAGTCAATGACTGAAGGATACTGTCCACCTGACTTCCTCTAACCATTAGAACATATGCTCTATGTCTGTACCTGTACCTGTACATCTGGCTCCTCCAACTTGACTCCTGACTCCTGTGCTGGTTGCTGCTCTGCTGGTAAGTCTAGAGATCTCTGCAAGGCATTGTCCTCATCGAATTGGACATCCCTGCTCACAATGATCCTCCTGCGAGCAGGAATGTAAACTCTATATGCCTTCGAAATCTCACTGTAACCAACTAGTAACCCCTTCTCTCTAGAAGGGTCCAGCTTCTTCCTATTGTCAGCATGAACATGACAATAGAAGACACTGCCGAATATGCGAGTGTGACTCACATCTGGCCTAGTGCCTGTGAAGACCTCCTCTAGTGTCTTCCTCCCCAAGGTTGTGTGGGGACACCTGTTCTGAATGTATACTGCAGTCCTGTATGCCTCGGCCCAGAGGAATAGTGGTAATCCTTGATCAAATAGCATGGCCTTGGCTGCTCCAACCATAGTCCTGTTCTTTCGCTCTGCAACTCCATTCTGCTGTGGGGTATGGGGCACAGTGTGCTCCTTCTTGATCCCCTCAGCCGAACAATACTCCATGAACTCATTGGAAGTGTACTCACCTCGGTTGTCTGTCCTCAACACTCGAATCTTCTTTCTTGTTTGGTTCTCCACAAGAGTCTTGAACTCTCGGAACCTTTCAAATACCTCTGACTTGGCCTTCAAGAAATAGATCTAGGTTTTCCTGGAATAGTCATCAATGAAGGTTACGTAGTAACTGTAAGCACTGAACGAATGGACACTCATAGGTCCGCATACATTCGAATGCACTAAGTCCAAGGGCTCCTTAGACTTGTGCTCACTCTGTGGGAAAGACTTCCTGATGTTCTTCCCCAAAGCACAACCCTTGCAGTGGTTATGCTTTTCCTCCTGTACCTGAGGAACTCTAATGATTGCCTGTCTCAAATGCTTCAGTGCTCCATGGTGTAAGTGTGCCATCCTCCTATGCCACAACTCACCCTAACTGCTGCTGCTGCTGCTGACTAGAGCCTTTGCAAGCTCAAAGTGTAATCTGTACACTTTCCCGCTCCTTCTGCCAATCACCCGATCCAAGCTCCTATCTGACCCCTTGGGCCTGATATACACTCTATGGTCACGGAACTTCACTTGATATCCCTTGTCCTCCAGAGTGGAGACTGATATAAGGTTCTTGGTCAGTCCTGGAACATATAACACATCAACAAAACTGAGGGGTTTGCCAGACTCCCTCTCAAATGAAATAGTGCCAACTCCCTGCGCCTGATACCGCGCATCATCATCCAGCTCAACGTGGATCCCTGTTCCACCCTCCTGCAAGTCTTTGAAGAATCTCTTCTGTCCAGTCATGTGACTAGATGCTCCACTGTCAATGTACCATATGCTGCTCCATGTGGTGCTTGCCATGCAAGCTATCAAACAGAACCCCTCATCGACGTTCTTGCTGAACTCATCCACCTCTGCAGATCCAGCCATCTGAGTGTTACTCTTCTTCTTCCTGTCTGGTCATTGGGAGGCAAAGTGTCCCTGCTTGTGGCAGATAAAACACTTGACCTTTGACACGTCAAGGTTCTTCTTACCATCCTTCTTCCTCTTTGCTTTCCCTTTGCTCTTCCCTGTAAGGGCTAGAGCCTCCTCATCCACAATCTACGGGGCACTTCTAGATGAGCCTAATCCTTGACCCATGCGGGTCTCCTCCTGCACAAATTCATCCCATAGTCTCTGCCAATCAAGGAGCTTCTCCCTAGCCACAACACCTTTGACAAAGGTGTCCCATGGCTTAGAGAGGCCATTGAGGGCTATCCGAACTAGCTCCTCATCCACTTTCTTAGAGCCAATAGCTCCAAGCTCGTCCCTGATTTGTGTGAGCCTCGTGAGATAAGGCACGACTCCTTCTCCTTTGGCCATCTTGGTACTGCGCATCCTCTCTTGCAACACCATCTTCCGGTTCTCATTCTTGCTTTGGTACAAACTCTCCAAAGCCATCCACATCTCTGCTGTGGTCTTCTTACCAGAAAGGTGAAGGACTATATGGTCCTTCATTCCATCCATGCTAATCAGCATGGCTCTAGAATCAATCTTCTTCCAAGATGCTAAATCTGTCGGATCTGTGGGTGCAACCTTCGTGGAGTCAATGTGCTCCTCTGCATCACTGACGTCCAGGATCCTTGTGATCCTTTCTTTCGATGTAGGAAAGTTCTGAGCACCTTGGAGTCTATCCTCAACTCTCAACTGCACGACCATAGTGAAGTGTACTTGTCAAACCCTAGATCCGGAAGTCTAGGTTTGTGTCTTCCTATAGATCTGCCCCTGATCTATCACTGTTGTTGCAAATCTCTCAGCTTTAGCTCACCAGAGCTCTGATACTATGTAAATTTTCCTTTAATATTCAACTAGGGCTAAACAGTGCATGCAAATTATCAACTAATAACCACACATGAGTATCTTTTACAGTATGCAGCGGAATATAAAACTCAGAAATAAATCACAACATCACATCACGATATTGACACTATTATTTTGGGTATGGAAACCCCCGGAAAAACCCAAGATGGGAAAACCGGTGCAGCAGTTAGATATAGATTTTATTATGAGAAAATATGGAACTTTTACAATCATTGCAAATTCACCCAAACCTGGCGAATGCAATACCCGACAGAATCACTGGGCAAATCCCAGCTAAACCTCAACACCCTCCTATGTGAGTGTACGGCCCAGCTGTATGAAGCTCGATGATCCTGCTTCTCGCTCCTCCGTCTTCTCGGCTAAATCCTCTGTCTAACTTTCTCTCCTTGTCTATATCCTGTCTCTGTCAGAATACAAGTGTGCGTTTTCTCCACCAATTGATCTCTCTTTTGTAACTTTAGCTAAAGCGAAAACCCTAATTTCACTTTCACTTTAACTAGTGGTAAAGCAAAAACCCTAATTTCACTTTCACTTTAACTAGTGGTTCACTAAAGTTAATTTAGACCACTTTAATTTATTTTCCAAAGTAAACTTAAGAAAAGTAAATTAAATACAACTGGTTTTCTATTTTAAGTCTTTTGCATGCAAGAACACATGCATGCAGGAAGACCTTCCTTGTTGCTACTAGTTTAACACTATATAAAGACCCAAGAGTTGGGAAGGAACTTGTCGCCATAGACGAGACACCAGACTATGTGTTTGGGATATTCCTGCATGAAGTTCTACAACGAATAATTATAGGGAACAATGATGAGGTTCCACAACCGAAAGGAGTTGTTGACACAATCAGGTGAGGTGAGTTAGGCCACTTAAATGTGAGATATTCCGGGAGTCAACTTTATGAACTAAGCCATTTCATGGGATTTCCATAGTGGAAGGATGTCGTTGATTATGGTTGTTCAACCAAACTTCTCACATATCTACGTGTAACTGTGCCCATTTTCAAACGATAGGGGACGAGGTTCCACAACCAATAGGGGGCAATGAGGTAGGTTCGTTAAAATAGATAATGCACCAGACTGTGTGGTTGTTGTGAGGCGATGCCAACAACAACCAATATCGGGACAAAATACGGACGGTTCCTACTAGCAGCCTCATACCCTGCTCTCTCTATGTATGGGACATTGTTACTACACATTCTTTGGATATTCTACAGCAGCTTGCCCCATGACTGTGGTTCAAGGATCGCACAACTTGATAAGAAGGTTACACTACTGATAGGGGTTGTAACCATTACTACTATCAGGTGAGGTTAGGTGTGTTAGTCCAATAGTGGGTGAGCCATCGAAAAGTTCCCTATATTTATTTGCTCGCCAGTAAGCCACCAATTCTCAACAGGCAATGGAGGAAAACCATTTCACTTCACTACATGAATAAGAGGGATAGCTCTGGCTGGGGACACTAAACTCTTCTAGTTCCTACGGCTTCTAGGTTTATGTTCAGACCTCATCAAATTCCAGGCCTCTAGTGTCCAGACCTAATAAGGGGTTCCAGACCTCCACAGTCAATGGTACATAGTATTAGAAGAGCTAAAAATAATATATAGGTTGTCTCCTCTCCCTATCGAAAGTTTTTCAAAAAAAACTAATTGTTTAAGTAATAAATAAAGTTGTCAAGCTGCCATATCAATGAAACTCCCAAGTTTAAGAAAGATATTATTTAACAGAGATTAGTGGCTCATATAGAAGAAGCTCAAACTGCCTTATGAACTTCCAAAGAACGGATACTATGTATGGCTAGTTTCTTAATGCTAATTGCCATGAACAAAACGAAATAAATAAGTTGTTTTTATTTACAACAAATCGATAGGGAGGCGCTCATAGAAGAAGAAAAGGGAACTAACGCTTTCTCCAGCCAGTTGGATTGGGAGCAATGCTCATAGATAGTAAGATTGTAAGGTAAAAGTTTGAGGGGAATAAATTGTAGTACCTTTAACATATTTACTATTTTATGAACTCCAGAGATTTAATAGTTACCCCAAGAAAAGAAAAAAGGGAAAGGGTTTATCCCTCCCACTAACTTTTTGAGGGGAATAAATAAAGGGTAAGGATACTATTTAGTGGTTCATCTTTCTGGTAGAGGGACCTCAATCACTAGCTAGAAGGTTAGGTTATTACTTATCTTAGTATAGCGATTCTCTAGATAGATGCATAACATGGTAAGTCATCGGTCATGGTGCAATTGATCGTACGGTGCATCCATAAGCAAGGGTAGCAGGTGCATTAGTAGATCATGTGGATAAAGCAAAATTTGATACAGTTGAAGCAGAACCTGTTTCAACACCCGTGTAAGAACCACTAGCAGCATTGTGGAGTTTCTCCACTAGTTGACTCTAAACCATAAGCAACACTCGTCGCTATAGTAGCTGCAAGATCCCACTACCCACTATGTATGAGAGAACCCACCACTATCTCACTATGCAGTATCTCACCCGACGTACCTTATTGCCAGTTATAGAGTCTAGTTAGAGAGCTAGTAGATCTCGTGCCTATTCCAGTTGTTTACCTTCCTTGGCTCAGTCAAATAAGCATCACCAATATAAGCAACAGACCTAATAGCAACACTTGTGATTCTGTTGTCTTATATTAAGTCATTCCAAGCTGCAATTCTTATATTAAGTCTTTGTGAAAGGAGAATCCCTAGCACCTCACCCGCAATACCTTCTAGATCGAGAGCTAACCTTGTTCCTACTTTACATGCTCCCTTGTTCCAACTTTTTGACCACCTTGTTAAAGCACAATTTGAAGAGAGCCAAAGAAGTATATCGAACAACAACACCAACATATCCAATTCCAACAGCTAATTTAGTCTCAGTTTCATCCTAATAAGAAGCAGAAGATTAAGCATTCAATTTAGAAGATTAAGTATCTGAACCAGTTCATTACCAAGACTCTTTATTCATCACCAGTGCAAACAAAAGATCCAATTCCATAAGAACAAGCGGTAGTAGTAGACCCAGGAGCAACAGTTCTAGGTCCAGAACCAACAACAACAGTTGTTTCAATAGTTTTCTTTGTGGCAGAAAAGGCGGCTAGTTAGCCTAGTGAATGATCCACCCATAGCAAAGACAGTAGCAGATCTAGTTGCAGGAAAGGAAACGACGAAAAAAGCGAAGGTAAAGGCTTCTTCTAGCTAGAAAGCCATCCAAGCCAGCATACGTCAAAGCCATTCTAAGTAGTGCTAATAGGGCAGTACAAAAAGGGTCATATTTTGATGAGCGGGACTCGGTTCCTCCTTATGCTTGTGGTTCAGATTAAGATGCTCATGGTAGATAGCCAGATTCAAATGCCTACTATTATAATAAATGGGATAAAGATTTAGATTCTCGAAAGGAAGAGTTGGATTATGTTACATATGCTCCATATGTTCCAGATCGAGATCTAGGCCTTCGTAAGCGAGCTAAAGATATAGAAAAACATAAAGTTCCAGTACCAATAAAAGATCCATCCATTGAAGCAGCATGAGTAGCAGTTCAAGGTTGAGCAACATCCTGACTAGTTGGAGATCGAGACCCAACAACATCTACGTTAGCATATCTAGCTGCAGAAGAGGTAGTTCGAGATCAATAACTAGCACAAGTGTTTGATCCAGTTTAAGCGTTGAAGCTTTCGTTTAAGCACCATCACTAGCAACTAAAGGAGCTAAGCTACCAGTTCCAGGTCCAACAACAAAAGTCTAATATGTTGTTCATGAAGCGGATAGTAGAGCACTTCATAAAATAGTAGACAACTGAGCACCCTATCAGACCTAGAAATGTCAGACCCAGGAACATATAAGCCTTTACGTAAATATTAGGTGTAACAACCTAGCTGTAAATAATAGATGTAGCAAAGAAGCCCATAATGCATTCTCTAGGTCGAGGTATGCTCTTGGTTAGAGGATCCCATTTTGCTAAAGCTATGTCGTACTCCGACTACCGGATTGGAGGTGTTATCATGTATCTTATAGTTTCCCCGCGAGATGATCCTATTTAGGACGGCAGAGGAAAGGCAGCCAAAGTCGTGACCTACGATATCCAAGACTTTCGAAAGAACTTGGATGTCACACCAGTTAAGGATACCAACACTTTGGACCAGTGAGAATACCAGGGGGCGTCCCTATGACCAAGAAACCCTAAAACAAGGAAAATGAAGAGTAGCCAAGGGAAACTTGGTGGACTCTCTTAGTAGGATGGTTAATTAGAGTTTGAAACAAAGACCAAGAGATTCTGAGGATCCGGGTGAAAAGCCTCAATTCAGCCCTAGGGTTTATGCAGAAAAATTGGGATCTAGGGCAAAATGGTGGAATTAAGTGAAACTGGACACTCGGATTGATTGTTGGATGCTAGATTAAGAGTTTGAATTATTGAAACAATATAGAAATGACAATAAATTTATAGTAGCAACCAATCATGAAATATATAAATTCATTTAAACAAATAATCGAAAATATAGACCAGTGTCGAGAAAGTGAATAATGTTGCTAAAAAGTTGTGCAATGCCAATTTTAATTATTATGGATGAGTGGAATAAGGTAGGTTAATTCTTGGTTTGGACCACTTAGTCTCTTAACCTCGCTAGTAAGTGCATAGTAATTATACCAGGTGTCCAGCACGGTGAGACATAAAATCAACTTGGAGTAGCCCCTTGATTCCTTGGTATTGTTCATTGCAAACCCCTTACTATGAAAATGAAACTTTAAGTGGATTGTCCTATTAGACTAGCCACTCTAATCCATTTCTGATTGTTAACCATAGATTGGGAAAGTCTACGATGGCCATAAGAGCATATGGGGATAAGAGCCAAGGTTCAATACTGCTTATTGCAAAAAGGAAAATAAATGAAATAACTAAAATACTTTAATCTAAGAAAGGAAACTAACTAAACTAATAACTGAACATAGAAAGCAAAAATGAGTCACTCCATGGAAATGACACAGATCCCTAGGGGGATGGAGTGTGTATTGATTTTTTTGAGCAGCATTGAGAGCTAGGATGTGGAACCAGTTCAGTACTGGGGGACTCAACCTTGAGTTGAGTGACCACTCTGTTGAATGGGGATATCTGGTTCGGGATCAAGATATGGAACCAGTCTCGCACTGGGGGACTCAACCTAGAGCTGAGTGGCTATTCTTTGAATGGAGGCACCTAGTCAGTTACCGAGATTTTTCCTAGTCCGGGACTAGGGACTCAGCCCAGGGCTGAGGGCCATTCTCCGGGAGAATGGAGGCGCTTGGTCTATTACCAAGTATTTGACCTTGTGTGAAATTATGCATCCTATGGCTAAGGCACTTGATCTGTTACCAGGATAATCCTTTAAGCCCTAGATTGGGTCTGGGCATGTGTGGCACTCTGACCCTCAATCAGTGTGCTTTATGATCTTCTCCAAGGCTTAGCTACCCTTGGTTAAGACACCTTAGTATCCGATCTTGGTGTCACATAGAATGCGAGATAAAAGCATTAGTAATTCTCTATGTTTATGATGATGGACTTTGAGTGGGGATAAAGAACCACCTTGACCAGTTCTTTTGACCATAGGGCACTTGAAGAAGGCTAAAGCAAAAGTCTAAAATACATGAGGACCCTTAGTACCACTAAGGTGTCAAGGTGAAAGTACAAAAGAGCTTTAGTACCACTAAAGGTAAAAGTCAAAGTGATAAAAGAATAAAATATTATTATTTTGTTCTTTTGAGTTGTGGTCCACTTACAGGTGACTCAAAGGCTATAAAAGAAGATGAATCCATTTCATTATTAAACACACTTGCTCTCATAGGTACAGCTGCTCCAGGAAGAAGAATTTGTTGGTTAAAAAGAAGAACGTTGTTTTGTGATTATGCCCTAGCGTGGACGAGTCTAGCTAGGGAATTCTCACTTACTAAAGTAAAACCCTAAACTAGGGTTTCATTGTCAAGGAGGAGCAGCAGTTTTTCCTTCTTTATGGGTTAGGGTTTTACCCTAGCTCTTATCTTCTTCTTCGGGCAGCGACCAGACTTCACGGGCAACCACCAGTCTTAAACGGGCAACCTCTTTTCTCTTTCGGGCAGCTCTCGGACCTCCAAGAAACCCCCTCTAAGGGCTCGACCCCTTGTGCTATCACCTCGGGCAACTAGAAGGCTAGCCCATAAGGGCTGTCGAGTTCACACAAAACCCTTAGGCAGCCAACAGGACAGCCTGAGAGGGTTCGAGATCTATACAGATCCTCGGGTAGCCATAAGGCTAGCCCATGAGGGATGTTGACCACCCTCGGGTAGCCTACAAACTATCCTGGAGGGTACTGGGTTTGGACCAGACCCTCGGGTAGTCCACGGACTAGCCCAGCAGGGGTTAGGCAGTCCACAGATCAGCCCGACAGAGACTTGGGCAGAGCGGGTTGGATCAGGCAGGCCACCTCAGATCTGGGCAGAAGCAGAATCGTACGGGCAACAGACATAACAGATTCAGGCAGGGCTCGGGAAAGGAAAAACCGTCATGGGCAAGCAGAAGACAAATTCGGGTAGGCAAAACAGCATTTTGAGCAAGCTGTGTTTTTTGGGCAAGAGAGAGAAAGATTAGGGCAACAAGCCCTAATTTGCTAAAAATCCTAATTTGGCATTTTTGTGTAAAAGATTATCTTCTGTGTAATTGTGGATCTGTGGTACAAACCCAGTTAGGGTTTGAGAAATCTTGAAGAACTCAGTCATCTCATTTACGAGATGAATTACTAATGCTTTTGGGGTTTTTGTCCTTTAAAGGTTTCCCCAATGAAAAACTCTTGTGTTCAGTGTGTTGATGTGTTGATGTGATTTACTGCACTTGTCATTTGTTTATGTTAGTCTGCAATTTTTTTAAAGCATTGATGCTAATGCTAAAATTCAACAGTGTGGGTGTTGGGTAGCCCACTTGCCTTTATTAATATTTTTACAATTTTAAGGTGGATGCTTGTGGTCCTTATAGATTTAGATCCACAGGCATACAAGTTTACAAAAATAGCTTAGGATCGAGGTATGGTGTTCTGGGGGGTACCGAATGGCCTAAATTTGAAAACATTCACCAAAATGCCTCCTACCTATTCATCAAATTCTAAAACTAACTACTTGAAAGAACTCGAATTGCTAGATAAGACATTTAAAAGCATACAAATTTCACTAGCTTTAACTACCGAAAGATAAGTTTTTGAAAGAACTAAAAGCTAGGCTTGGAAAATGATAGATCTACATACTGTTTCTGCCTAATTCCCACCTCGGGTCATGTGGCAAAAATCTTCAAGCCACTGGGTGCGACCTTGGGGGAAAGTAACAGTCAAGTTCCATCACTTGATCTTGACTCCTCTGTCTAGGCTTACTCCTATTGAAGCCAAGGGTGTGGTCCCTATTAAAATAATCTAAGGTTGTTAATTTATGAAAGGAAAAACAACTTGTTTCTAGGAGTTAGGGTGAAAATGAATTAGAATTTTAACCACCAATCACTGCAAATAAATTTATTCAACAACTTAGAAAATGTACAAACCATTCAAGACACCTGCAAATTTGATTTAAGCATAAAAAATAAGATCAGGGCCAATGAGTATGGAGTGCTTGTGTATAAGGGTTGCTGGTGTAGTCTCGGTGAAAGTATTGCAGTGTCTCATTGGTATGTTTTAAATTATTAAATGAGTAGATAACCTTCTTGGAGTAGCCCTCTGATTCTATGGTATTCACTCTTTGTGACCTCCCGAGTTCTTAAAGATTGGTTGTATGTGGATTATCCTATTAAGCTCGCCACTCTAATCCCGTTTTGGTTGTCCCACCATTTCAACCAAAGGCTTGTAGTGTTCACAAGAGCATACGGGAACTAAAGCCTTGGTTTATTTTAAAAGTTAATGAAATGTGTAGTTGTTTAAAAATCACAGTACTGATACACTCGTTTCCCCTTTCAGGTAATCCGAGAACATTGTTGGATTTGTTAATTTTAAAAGAAGAAATAAAATGACAACTTAACTGAGGAAATAAAATGACAACTTAACTGAGAAAACAAAATATCTACTCTAAAAAGTCAAACCACAAGGGGATTGATGTGGGTGCTTGGCTGCCCACTTGCTTTCTTTATTACAATTATTACAATGAAGAATACTTGTGTTTCTTTGTAGAATAAGAAACACAAATTTACAAGTTTTGAGACTGCCTATTCTTTTTTTTCAGGACGAGATGAACCAACGATGGTGTGGGATTGTTTTCACTGCCTTATTCTATAGTCACAAACTTTAGTAGAAATTAGTTAGCTGTTGGATTTATTCTATATAGCCATAATTTATGAAACACGGCTGCCCACTTGCTTTCTTTATTACAATTATTAGAATGAAGAATACTTGTGTTCCTTTGTAGAATAAGAAACACAATTTTACGAGTTTTGAGGCTTTAAAAGCGTCTGAAGGAAAGGTAGAAAGAAAAATGGCTCCTGAATGGCTTGAATTTGGAAAATTTCGCCAGAGTGCCTCTCTACTTGTTCGTCAAATGCTGCAAAACAGCCAACAAAGTCATTCCAAATATGCTAGATTGATCAATTAAAACATAAAAACTTTGGCATGCTATTCAAGTACTTTCAAAAGATAAATTTTAAACTTCAAACAAGTACTTGTTAGGAGCTAGATCTATAGAAAATGAGAATTTTAAAATCAGATCTAACCTACAAATGCATATGCAAATCAAATTCGTTTATGATGTTTTTTATGCACTAAAATGATTAACATTGCTGAAAGTAACTAGTAACCGAAAAAACTTAATTTTGAAATGGTGAAGGAAAGAGAGAAGAAAAGAGTTGAAATCTTGGGAACTTTGGGTCGTGGAGTCTGCTTTGGTGGAACACTGAGGGACTATGTCTTTCACAAGAAATTGAAGATGAGGAGGATGCAAACAAGCTCAACCCCTTCTTCAAGTAAGATCACCTGCAAACTTGGAAATCCTTGCACAAAAATGGTTAAAAGCCTAGTGCCAACTACAACAAAAACTTGGAAAACATGAGCATTAAACAAAATGAACATGCCATTCTAAGAGATCTACTTGCAAATGAACAATATTATTATGAAGCAAACAAGCTTTCCTAATTTTATCCTACTGGGATACAACTCCCCTTCAAAGTCCAAATTCAACCAACATAAAGTAAAGAAAACAAGACATATTATACCTCAGAAGCACTTGACAATTACCATCCACACATTAAATGCGTTACACCATAGATCTCCCTGCAAATCCTCTATTAATTCAGAAATTATTACAAGCTACAATAGTAGAGCCACAACAGCCTTTTAGTCCTCTGATCTTCATGAGAAAATGAGAGGCCAAGCCTTGCTTAAATAGAAAAGAGCAAGCTCAAGGGAGGGCGCACTTGCTAAAGAGAGATGCCTTGCATTGGTTGGCATGAGTTGGGATGAGTTTGGAAAGAGCTATACGATGGGAAAAACCAATGCGAAAAGCGTCGTCTTCCCAAAAATCAACTTACTTCCTAAAGATTGATGTTTTTCTTGGAAGATCCCCTTCATGGAGAAATGCACCCCACTCATGGAGAAAAATCCAATTTGAGTTTTAAAAACCCAATCTTTCCTTTTGCCGACTTGGAAAGCTTTAGGAATAATTCTAGTTGACTTTGCAGCCTCACAGAACATGTTTCTGACATGTTTCCATGCTTTTATGAGTTGTCGAATTTTGCACTTTATCCAATTTTTTTGGTTCTTTTTTGGGTTTTCCGAGTAATAATAAATTTTGGAGATAAATAATTACACAAAAACTTAGGAAAGTGGGTTTAGGGGATAAGTGGGTGCTCTGAGTTAGAAAACGAGCACCTCCATGCCCAATTCTTCCTCCTAACCACACTTTTACACCTTAGTGAAATTTTACAATAACTTTTTAAAAATAAGCCTGAAAAAAGGAAAATATTATTTTTTCCGGAAATTAAAAAAAACCTATGGGAGACTTGGTACATGTTCATATGATTAAAAAACAATGACTAACATGGTAATATACATTGACACTTAGGTTTTAATAACCTCCCAAGGCCTAACCACCAAGACAATTATTCCAACGTTGGAGGCTTGAGTGGAAAACTCGGAAATTATAAATCGTTAAAAAGGATATATAATTAAGAAGGAAAAAACACCCCGGAATAATGTATTAATCACTAAGTCCTAGGAAGCCAAACCTTCTACCTAAATTCATCATGCTAATTCATTTATTACAATTCCCCGTGGGGTATGAACATGTTAAAAATAAATAAAAAGGGGCATAGGAAGGCCTGAATGGACTTCTGAACAAGGAATTTGAACAAGTATTTGTTCATCTTTGGTGGCTCACTTGAAAGTCCAACTGAGTGCAACTCAGCTGGTAACTCTTACAAAGATTAAGATTTTATACGTAGATCTAGTCAAAGAATGCATACTTAACAAACTAGCATTAGATCTTCTTAGAAAGAGACTAATTAGCTAAGCATGCAAAATTGTAACCAAAGAAAAATTTGATTGAAATGAGGAAGGAAAGAGAGAAGAAAGGAGCTGAAAGCTTGGGAACTTTGGGATGTGGAGTTTGCTGGTGGAGTGTAAGATTCCCAACCTCAATCTGAGATAAATTCTATCCCATTGTTTGGACTTTCATTAAAAATATCTTGCCAAACATTTATGAACACCAGCGACACTACTAAGAATTGTAAGTCTATCCCTTGACCCTGCCTATGCCCCCAACGATAAACTGAATTGTGAACTTACAATACACATCCCACGGGTTTTCACTGTAACTACCTATAAGGAAAATCTGATTCGGAACTTACTGTAGGTGGAAATCTGAACTTGGTGTTTTGTCAAACAATTGTGTAATATCCCAAATCCCGATATTTTCTATTTCTAAGCAAATATGCTGATACAACTGGGCATGCAAACTGCCATGCAAAAAATCCCTATTTTATAGCAAAAAATTAGGATTAGGGTTTGTGAGATAGAATGAACACTTACCACTGATAAGCCGGATAGATTGCTCCTGAGAGAGTATGCAAGCACCAAGAACTGAATCGGAGATGGACAGATATCTTCCGCTTCCGGTGAAACCCCAGCAGCAAGAACCCAAGTCAGAAAGGGTGACGTTTTCAGTGAAGGAGGTGTCCGATGACGCTGCCGATTTGCAAGACTGATAGCCTTCCCGTGCTGGAGAGAATGCCTGGTACATGCAGAGTTTCTGAGGTCTCTAGGCAGGATAGCGACTTGCTCCAGAGAGGCAGCTACTCACGCCCCCTTAATCCCGAAATAGCTGGTAACTGCTTCGGATGAGCACGGACGGATCTGATAATCATCGGGTACCGGAGTATGATGCTGATGATGAGAATGGTGCCCGAGTTTCGGAGTAAAGCTGAGATCTGAAGGCCCAGCAACTGATTAGGGATTTTTGGCTGTAAAACCCCCCCTTACGGCTGCACACGTTTCCCTGCAACAATCTATACCATATACTGGATAACTTATGAATGAATGTAAGAGCAAATGGTGAACCTGTATGGCTTACCCGGAATGAGACTAAGACAGATGTTTCACTGCCGAAATCCCGTTAGCTGAAGACTCCGTCTCCAACCCCAACTGCTGTGTGGCACGCTGTGTTGCTATCCAAGAGCTCCCAAAATAATAATCATTAAAAGTGAAGTCTCCTTTCGCTTTATCCTCCTTTTATAACTTTCAATTGCGAAAACCCTAATCATTGACCTAATTAGGTCACTTTATCTTCTAATTTGCAGTTGACTTGCATGCATGCGGATGGAGACTTAAAGAGTGCATGCATCATTAAATAATGCTTGGATGGCATGCACGAAGGTGGCCTTTAGCCCCGGTGGCCCTTCTTGACCTAATGATGATGCCCTAGATCTTCTATGGATGGCATCAGTCCTTAGCTGATTCCCTAGCTGTCAGTAACCGCTCGAACCCACAGGAATCACATAGGTTAGCGGTTTGGGCCTCAAGGCCTAATCGGAAGAGGACATTACAGTCCTCCCCGCTTGAGATTGCTTGTCCTCAAGCAACTTCAAACTGGGATGCTGCAATACCTGTTCACCTTCCCAGGTGGCATTCTCTGGCGGTAGTTCTTTCCATTGAACCAAGTATTCTCTGATTACCCTATTTTTGAGCTTCCTTTCTCTAGTCTGTATGATCCGTTCGGGTATCAGTATCAGCAATCCTTCATCATCTAAAGGAGGCAATTCGGTAGATGGAGCAATGTGTTTCCCAAGGGTCTTCTTCAGATTAGATACATGGAACACATTGTGAATTTTGCTTTCCTGTGGAAGTTCTAGTTCATATGCCACCTCTCCCACCTTCTTGATTATTCTGTATGGTCCATAGAAGCGGGGTTTTAACTTCTCTGCTCCTTTCTTCTTAAGTGAGGACTGTCTGTAAGGCTGGAGCCTTAAGTATACTAAATCCCCTACCTCAAAGCTCCGCTCAATCCTGTGTTTGTCGGCATACAACTTTTGTTGATTCTGGGCTGCTTGTAAATTCTCCTTCAATATTTTCAGAATGTCCTGACTGTCCTGTATCCAATCCTTAGCCTTAGGCGCCCTACTATCTCCAAATGCCAAATCTACATAGTCCAAGGCCTCGTAACCATATAATGCCTTAAAAGGAGTCATCCTAATAGACATGTGATAGGTAGTATTGTAGCAATACTCCCCTAGGTGTAGCCATTTGATCCAGGTTTGCTGCTGCCCTGCTACATAGTTCCTTAGATACCCTTCGATCCACTTGTTGACTATTTCCGTTTTTCCGTCGCTTTGGGGATGATAACTCGTACTAGTAGCCAGTTCGGTCCCCACCAATCTGAACAGTTCCTGCCAGAAGGCACCCGTGAATCTGCTATCCCGATCACTGACAATGGTTTTAGGTAACCCGTGTAACCTGAAGATCTCCCTGAAGAATAACTCAGCTATTTGAGCTGCCGAGTAGTCTGATGATATCGAGAAGAAATGTGCAAACTTGGTCAGTCTGTCAACTACTACATATAAACAATCTCGCCCTTGGACCTTGGGCAATCCTGAAATAAAGTCCATGGAGATGCTTTCCCACTTCTATTCTGGAATCGGTAGTGGCTGGAGTAACCCTGTTGGATGGGTGTTCTCAATCTTGTTCTGCTGACAGATGCTACATTCCCGGACATGCTGCATAATTTTCCCTTTGAGGCCCTTCCATGAGAACCTCTCTCTGATCTGCCTGTAGGTCTTTAAGAAACCTTGATGCCCTGATAAAGGAGAATCATGGGCTGCCTGAATGATCTTTTTACTCAATGTGGATTCTGGAACGAGGTATATCCTGTTTTTGTAATAGATGATGTCATCAACAATCTTGTACCTGTCATCCTGAATTTGCCCGTCCAATAATTCGCAAGCGAATTTATTTTTGGAGTATTTTACTAAGAGAAGTGCCCTCCAATCTGTGGATATACTACTGAGAGATAATGGGGCAGGACGCCTGGATAATGCATCAGCTACTACATTATTCTTACCTTTTACATACTCGATCTCGAAATCGTAGGCTTGTACTTTGCTGACCCATTTCTAATGTCGCTCATTCAGTTCCTTCTGCTCCAGGAAATACTTGAGGCTGTTATGATTGGTTTTGATTTTGAACTTACTGCCCACCAGGTACTGTCTGAATTTTGTGAGAGCATGCAAGATGGCTAGCATCTCTTTGTCATATATGTAGTAATGGCGCTCGTAGTTCTTTAGTTTACGGCTCTCAAATGCAATAGGGTGATGATTTTGCATCAACACTGCTCCTAACCCTTCCCTTGAGGCATCACATTCTACTACAAAGGGTTGTGAGAAGTCTGGTAATGTTAGAACTGGACAAGAACTCATAATAACCTTCATCTCCTCGAAAGTTTTCTGCGCTAAGTCTGTCCAAGTGAACGCTCCCTTCTTGGTGAGGTCTGTGAGGGGTGCTGCAAATTGGGAGAATCCCTTAACATATCGTTGGTAATAAGTGCACAGACCTAAGAAACCTCTCAATTCTGTAACTGTTTTTGGCGCGGGCCAATCTCTGATAGCTCGGATTTTCTCCATATCAACCTGTACTCCTTCCACATTGATTATGTGTCCTAAATACAACATTTCCTTCATGCCAAACTCACACTTGGACATTTTCGCATAAAGCGAATGTTCTTCTAAAATACTCAATGCTTCGTCTAGGTGTTTCAGATACTCTTCCCATGTTTTACTGTAAATCAGGATGTCATCAAAGAATACGAGCAAAAACTTACATAGCTGTGCTCTGAAGGTGTGGTTCATGCATGACTGAAAAGTGGCTGGAGCATTGGTAAGTCCAAAGGGCATGACCAAAAATTCATAGTGGCCATAGTGACAGCGAAAAGCTGTTTTGGAGATGTCCTGGTCCCTTACCCTGATTTGATGGTATCCTGAGCTCCCCGAAGCTCATCCATGAGTTTGTCAATTCTGGGAATGGGATACCTGTTCTTAATGGTCTTTTTGCTGAGTGCTCGATAATCGATGCACATTCGCAGTGTACCATCCTTCTTTTTAACCAGTACTACTGAGGATGCGAAGGGGCTAGAACTGGGCCGAATATATCCAAGCTCCAGTAATTCTTTGATTGTTTTCTCAATCTCATCCTTGTATCTTTTGGGATGCCTGTAAGGAGTGGTGATGACTGCTTGTGTCCCCTCCTCTAGCTCGATGATGTGTTCAAAACCTCAGTCTGGTGGTCCACCTGATGGAAGGTCCCGAAAAACCTTTTCATGTTTCTGTAGCAAGGTTTGAATGTCACTTGGGTGTTGTGTGCTGGTCTCTGGGGGTTTCCTAAAGGTGACCAAACATTCTGCAGCCCATTCTATATCATCCTGTCGGAGTACTGCCTCCATTCTCTGTGACGAGACCGGTTTTGGGGGATAAGTGTTCATGCCCCTCAAAACTACCCGTTTGCCGTCTGGCCCCTGGAATTCCATTTCCATTGCCCTGTAGTTTGTAGTGTATTTCCCTATAGAATAAAGCCACTGAACACCCAATACGACATGTGTATCCGCTACATCCACTACATAGAAAGAGTCTGTCATCTGATAGTTACCTAAGGCGACATTCAGTTTTGGGATCCAGTAGTTGCACTCCATGCTGGAGTTCCCGGCTACTGCTACAGTGAATCCTTCGAACTTCTCGGTTTGAATACCTCTCTTGGCTACCCAAGCGGAGTCAATGAAATTGTGGGTGGCCCCCCCATCAATCAATACTCCTACTCTGTGACCCTGTACTACTCCCCTGACCCTAAGAGTATGGAATCTTGGTACTCCAGATAATGTAGCAATGACTCCCTCTAGTGTATCACCCTGGTGTGATTCCTCCTCAGCTGCCCGTAGTTCTTCTGTGGCCTCCTGCTCATAGTCGTCCTCATCACTGTCTGAATATACCTCAATGTAGTAAGCCTTCGCCTTCCCTGCACACCTGTGTCCTAGTACCCATGGTTCTTGATAGGAGAAACATATTTTCTTCCTTCTCAAATCTTTCCTAGTGTCCTCGTCTAACCAGGTTTTCTTGGGCACATCCTGCTAGAAAGGTTTCCTGTCCTTGTCCCTAACAGGAAAATTGGTTTTCAGTGGGAATTTTTTTTTGGGGACTGAATCCTGAAGATCTCTCGCTCTACTAATGACATCCTGCAGAGTGAGGGGTTTGTAAGCTTTCACCCATCCCCATAGTGGCTTTGTGAGGGCCTCAGTGAATAACATAGACAATCTGCTCTCTAATACATCTGTTACCATAACGGCTAGCCTCTGAAATTCTAAAATGAAAGCTTCTGCACTAGCGGTTTGTTTGAGTTGAGCCAACTCCCTGAAATGTATCTCTGGATCTTTCCTGTCAAACCTCTTGATGAGTTTCTGAGTGAACTCACCGTAGGAATGTATAGTGTTGTGACCTAATGTCACCAATCCGTGGTACCACCACTCGTGAGCTTCTCCATCCAGGTGAAGTGTAGCCAATTTAATGGCGTCTGTCTCTGTCATGGGGTTGAGTTGGAAATAGGTATCCAACTTTTGAACCCATATTCTCGTTGATCCTCCGCGAGTCCCATCAAAGTTTGGGATGGTCAACCTGCCCAAGGTCTTCTGCAACTCATAGTTGTGATTGAAACCCTTGTTGAAATTCCTGGGCCTGTTCCTACTCTTCATGTTGCAGAAATCTGAAAAAGACATGGCAGCATGAAACTCATCCCCTAAGTCTCTATACTCCTGTAAATAAGCCCCAAAAGGTTCGCTAGGTTCTACCTGCATGACCGGGCCCCCTACTGTATCTGCCAAGAAGTGAGGCATGGTAGGCCTGATAGAAGGTCTGTTGTATATGTGTGGAGTATTCTGAATGTTAGTGTACGCTATCTTTCCACTGCTGCTTGTAGATCCTCAATCTACCGGTGAGGGAGGTGTACTGTTGATACCTGTTTCTGGTTTCGTTGATAATCTGTTGATTGCATTGAGTACATCTTTTTGTCCTTTGGCTAAGTCTTGCAATGTAGAGACCAAGCTGCGAAACTCCATTCGATCCTCCTCTTCTCCCATTCCTTTTCCTCTATCCGAGTGTATACCTATTTATTCCATATCTGAATTGGTATCTTCTAGTTGGATATCCTCAAACTCCCCTGTGTATCTACTCTTCCTCCTCCTATAGGTTACAAAAGGGTCTCCTTCTGTATTCATCTAAGTTTCATTTCTTAAGCCCACAGCTAGCCAAGAAGATAGCTTTGATACCACTGTAATATCCCAAATCCCGATATTTTCTATTTCTAAGCAAATATGCTGATACAACTGGGCATGCAAACTGCCATGCAAAAAATCCTTATTTTATAGCAAAAAATTAGGGTTAGGGTTTGTGAGATAGAATGAACGCTTACCACTGATAAGCTGGCTAGACTGCTCCTGAGAGAGTATGCAAGCACCAAGAACTGAATTGGAGATGGACAGATATCTTCCGCTTCCAGTGAAACCCCAGTAGCAAGAACCCAAGTCAGAAAAGGGTGACGTTTTCAGTGAAGGAGGTGTCCGATGACGCTGCCGATTTGCAGGACTGATAGCCTTCCCGTGCCGGAGAGAATGCTTGGTACATGCGGAGTTTCTGAGGTCTCTAGGCAGGATAGCGACTTGCTCCAGAGAGGCAGCTGCTCATGCCCCCTTGATCCCGAAATAGCTGGTAACTGCTCCAGATGAGCACGGACGGATCTGATAATCACCGGGTACCGGAGTATGATGCTGATGATGAGAATGGTGCCTGAGTTTCGGAGTAAAGTTGAGATCTGAAGGCCCAGCAACTGATTAGGGCTTTTTGGCTGGAAAACCCCCCCTTACGGCTGCACACGTGTCCCTGCAACGATCTATACCATATACTGGATAACTTATGAATGAATGTAAGAGAAAATGGTGAACCTGTATGGTTTACCCGGAATGAGACTAGGACAGATGTTTCATTGCTGAAATCCCGTTAGCTAAAGACTCCGTCTCCAACCCCAACTGCTGTGCGGCACACTGTGCTGCTATCCAAGAGCTCCCAAAATAATAATCATCAAAAGTGAAGTCTCCTTTCACTTTATCCTCCTTTTATAACTTTCAACTGCGAAAACCCTAATCTTTGACCTAATTAGGTCACTTTATCTTCTAATTTGCAGTTGACTTGCATGCATGTAGATGGAGACTTAAAGAGTGCATGCATCATTAAATAATGCTTGGATGGCATGCACGAAGGTGGCCTTTGGCCCCGGTGGCCCTTCTTGACGTAATGATGATGCCCTAGATCTTCTATGGATGGCATCAGTCCTTAGCTGATTCCCTAGTTGTCAGTAACCGCTCGAACCCACAGGAATCACATAGGTTAGCGGTTTGGGCCTCAAGGCCTAATCGAAAGAGGACATTACAAATTGGCTATCCAATGTTTGGAAGTCTTGGTCTAGTATTTATGGTTGTTTAATATTGACATACCAGATTACATTCACAATGATACCATGCAAGATTGTTCCAAACAACTAAATGGAAACCATAAGTCAGAACTAATTGATTAAGATGAAATTATCAGCTTCAATACATCACGTCAAATATCAAAATACAATGTTCTAACCTGATTTGTGATGATTGTGTGGTGACAATGTTTGGAATGACTGTAGCAGCTTGTTGGGATGCCTGAAGGTGATGCTTGAGTGCCAAGAACACCCAGACTAGCACTGCTGAATGTACAAATTCCCCTTTGAAGTGCGCAACAGTCTTACAACTTCGCAAATACTTCAGTTATGTATTCTTTGTAGAAATATTTCTCCCTTGTATGCTCAGAACAATGCACAGTAAGGATACGTCTTCTCTTTCAATGGAAATTAGCCCCAAAACATACCCATACTCCTCAACAACCTCTCAACTTAGATCTGAAACTGTTGTTGGCCTCCAATAAGAGATACGACCTCCTGTGAATGACTTTGAGTTCACATCACACTGGTGCAATTGTGGTTCCCCTCTTTGGGCCTCCAAAATGGTTAGCTTGAAATACCCTTCAAGCTGGAGGAGATTACCACTTACAATGTCCACTTTAATGTACTCTATAGACTGGAATATTGCCATGTTCTACCTCTTATAAAATGTTGTAGATCAACAGAGTTAAGAGGAGAATACAATTGGTAACATAATAGCAAATCTCTTTGGGAAAATGCGTCCACCTACAGTCAGTGCAAAGATCGGAAACAACACCCTTTTTCCTTAGATGATAAACACAATGAACCTGCCCACGATTATTAGAAATTGTGCCCTCCCTAAATCACGTGCTTCCCTTCAATACTGACACCCTAGATCACCCATGCTGTTCCCTCTTGGCATATGAATGCAAAATTGGAAATGAGGATGAAGGGAAACACACCCCTCCTATCTTGGCTTTAAGTCTCTATGATATCCCACCGAGGGTGAGATGAATCTTCCACAAGTGCGCCCTCCAAGAAGAATGATCAACACAATGTGAAATCTCTTACTGTATGACGAATCTTTGTCCTAAATCTTCGCACATCAATGTAATAATGATCGATCTTTGCAAATACTGGCTCAGAATCCTTCCACAATGAAGCTCGGTAGTAGAATTGGATGATCTACCCTTTGGACTGGCTAGGATGGATAGATTCACCATCGAATCCAATCCACTCTAGTCAAGGGTTTTCTCCCTCAAAACCAAAGAAGCTTAGAGAGCTGTCAAATCAATTATCAAAAGTGAATAATAATAATGGATACCTAGCCATTCACTTTTTCTTCTTTTATTGCTCTTTTTTGACCTTTGTATGATGCCTACAACTTTACTTATGCATGCATGAAATTTTAATTATGCATTCTGCATGCATTTTGAATTATGCAAGGTTGCACATGTCACTTGATACTGCTTAATTGGTCCCCTTTTCCACTAATGGTTTCATATCATTGCTAATAATGTGCTTTTATCCCCATGTGGCATCAGTCAATAGTTAATTCCCCAACTTGTCAAAAATGGGACATTACAAGTCCTCCCTCGCCAAAGATTGATTGTCCTCAAGCATTGCTAATGCAACTCCACAATCAATAAAACTGAATCAACTGAATCTAGGGATGGTCCCAGGGTCCTAAATCATCCTAGGAGATCTGTAGCACCCTATGCTCAAAGCATTGCATTGCGTGTTGCCCTCACAAGAGATCTCATGAAAGCCTCCTGTAAGTAGAGTAATCAACCACAGTGTATACCCCGTCAACCCCTCAAAGAATTGCTTTACCAAGCTCTCAATTCCCTGTGCCTGGAAATAAATACTAATCCTCTCACCTCTAGCAACCGTTGGTACCACTCTACTGCCAATCACTGTAATCCCGGGGTCCCAAATTAGTCCAAGAACTCTAGAGTACTTACTACATCCACTGTTGGCCTGCATAGTATCAACCATCTTCCATCTATGCTTGTAGGATAAACCAACTGTCATATGTGCCTGTATGTCTACACAAGTACTAGGATCCTATATGAATCTGAAGGTAGCACTGCTATTCTTTTTTTGCCTCAGTACCAAATACACTACTGGAAGAGCATTGTTACCATACGATGCCCGACCCTGAGTCATACCAATTCTTTCCTTTCCTGCCATGTTGTGCTCCAACAATTTGTCAATCTTTACTATATGTCAAATGTCCCACTTGGATCCTAATGCAAACTTGTGCATCTTTCATCTCAATTATCCAAGGGCTCTTGCTGTATTGTACCCCAATCTAGGAATGTTTTCCCGCAAATTGCCCACTCAATAGGAAACCAACTCTTAATCTCTCTCCAATCCAACCCCTCAAAAGGACCTTGTGCATAAGCACCATCAAAAGGAATAATCACACCATGTTGATACTGTGCCCTTCTAATTTCAACTGGAATACTCATATACTACCGCCCTATCTTTCAGTCCCAACCAACCTGTTAAACCCACCTGGAATATTTCGCATGTCCTCCCTCATACCAAACTTTCTCTCCACTATGCAAATGTGGACTTAAGGTATTGTGTTAAAAAAATGACAAAACTTAGACTATGTGCGTCCACAATCATTGAAAACTTTTGTCAAACACTTTAATGTACACTGATATCAAACTGAAACAGCCATAAAATCACCACCTTACACCCAAGAATTAATTTCAGACCTCAGGAAGTTAATATACAACATTAAAGTGTCTTAAAGCGGCGAAAAATATTCATGAACAGCAGGTTGTAAATAAATTTTAGACATAATAAATGTTGGTCAAATGACCCATTCAAGAAGATTTCCCATTAATAGGCAGTAAAACTCAGATTTTACACCTGCAGTCATTTTCAGCCATCAAACACAATACATTACAGAGAAATTCCTTGAAATCTGGGACAAACTTTCACCTCGAAAATGTGTTGTAGGTGACCCTAGAAACAGACTCTTTCAGGTTTCCAAAAATGTCCAAAAAACAACAAAAACAGCTACAACAGGTTTTGCATTGAAACCCATGCCCATAATTTAGCAGTACGACACTCATAAAATAGACAACAAGTTGCCTCAAAAAATGTGCCTTGACAGTAGTCTCGTTTTCTGTTCCATAGCCCAGTTGTACGGCCTCCATTCTGTCACTGTATGGACTATATGAAATAATGACAGAAATTTCCTTAGGAATCGGCCTACTTTGGAAGTAGTGCTTGTTAAAGTTTTGGGTTAGATTAGGGTTTTTCAAAAATTAACAACTTTGCACATCACTTCAGTCAACTACTTAGACAAAGTAAAGGTACAACAGTGGTAACATAAGATAAATTGTTTGTTTGGTGTCATAGGATAAATTCTGGCCTAGGGTTTATGCAGAAAAATTAGGATCCAGGGAAAAATGGTGGAATTAAGTGAATTTGGACACTCGGATTGATTGATGGATGCTAGATTAGGTGAATGGAAATGAAACCAACAATACCCAGTTTGCGGTTCTTGGAAATACCCACTTTCCCCAAGGGGGCGTTTTTCCCTAGTAGTCGGCCAGTGCTTTGGATGGGCAAATGGAGTCTGATTAAAGCCAAAAATTTAAATCTAGGGTCTTATATTAATTCCAAAGTGGGTTTTAATTTTTATAGCCTTATGCAAGATAAAACCTATGGATCTACGAAACGAGCATTTTAAAGTAATGGAATGATGAGCAATGCATATACAGAAAATAAAGGAAGAGAAACTTGCCTGTGATACGTACTTGGATCTTGTAGATGAGTTGAGAAATGATGAAGAATGCCGCTTTTCGATCGGAATGAACTTTTCCGTGGAAGATCTTGTTATTTTGCCCCAACCAGTTACCCTAGCGCTTCCTTCAACCTGCCAGATCAGAGAGAAATCAACCGATGAGACAAACGAACGAGACCTGCAGAATACGGAGAAGAAAGAGACTAAAATTTCATAAACAACAAGAAACTCCCTGATTCGAACACCCAGAAGCCAGGACGAAGGTGAGTTGCCCCACAAAAACGCCCTCTCTCTCTTGTAGCATTCCTCCCTTTCTTGCAGATAAGATGGGTAAAGAAAACAATGCAAGATAGATCTTGAATGAAGCTTAGTATAGAAGAATAGCAGTGCCAATCATCAAATCATCAAAACATCCACGAGATACACAAAAGAATAAAATCCCTGACAAAAATCTCTTTATGAAAATTCCGGTGCCAAAGCTCATGAATTACAATGGGGGGGTCACCTCTCTTAAATAGTTTGAGAGAGAAATAAACCCTAACTCACTTTATCATCCAACGGTTGAGATTAAAACATCAATGGTGGAGATCATCAATACTCAAGGACGCCTCTCTAAAATGAAATGTCACAACATAACATAAGATATGGCATGATATAATATAGGAGGGGGTCACTAGGGGCTTAATTCACCCTAGGCCCCTTTGCAACTTCATAACATAAGATATAACAATGAAATACATCAATAGCCAATTAGGGGGGGCACCCCGGGCTCTCCTCACTGGCTGAGCCACAATAAAATAATCCGAACATCTGCTGATTGAAAGCTGTTGGAGGACTGTCCGGGATGTCGAAAAACATCATCTGCCAAAATTCCAAGCCATTTCCTTGACCCAAGAGGCCAAATCAGCTTTTTCAGTGATTTTCTAGTTCATTTTTTGCTGGTACAATCTTTGGAAACTGATAAATCCATCCTAACACTATCCAGGATGCAAACTAGGGCAAACTGACTGCTCTGGATGATTTGGAGACATAGAAGAATGGTATAAGTGACTACTCATATCCCCTGGAACACTGCTCTGCTCTAGGAGAACCAATCATACTGCCATCTGGAATAAAAATTGATCATTTGGACAATAATTAAGTGATAATAATCACTTTTCGGGAGAACCAGGGCTAAACTCTCAAAACTGAAACTACAATATTGGTCCTGGGCATGTATGGAACAAATATAAATCATGTTGTATTTTTGAGTCATTGCCTTGGGAAATGTGATTGACTTGGTCAACTAGGTTGACCGGGTCAAAGTACCCAAAATCAAGGTGAGATAACATGCCAATATGATCTTGCAACCATCCAAGGTAATAAATGCTCCAATGATGTATATCAAAACCCAACTTGAGTCAATTATTCATAAGTCATGGTGATCAACAATAATAATAATAATAAAATATACCTTTGCTTCTGAAAAATCTTAGAGTCTTCTGAAAATCTGCTTGTACATGCCATACTTACAAAGTGAAAAGATGTGCTATAGATGGGTGAGGGTGGAAGAACAAAGCTAAAGCAAGGGGAAATGACTCTTGACTGGCTTTGACTCAGTGATCTATCCGAATGATAACCAATATACTCTACTAAGGTGACATATGTATGACAAATAGCAATAGGGGATGGAGGTGTCTCACAGATGGGTAAATTACTTGGGTATGCTTCCCTTAGACTCTAGCAAGTTTTTCTTTGCAAGTTTATTGCAATATGGGTCAACCTTCAAAGGCATGTGCCCTGGAAGCCTTCTGAGCTCCAGTACTGACAAAGACCCAGCCTTTCTAGACTAGTCTCACCCTGTGGCCGTATGGGGACCATTGAGCTGAACACTATACAAAGAGTGAGTGCTCATAATTTGACCATTAACCTTTCAATATTTTCACACTTTTACATAAGATGGTATCCAACCTACAAGAGCAGGTGCCCTAGAAAGCCTTCTCGGCTTCCATTAAATCACTAAGGCCTAGACTTGCTGCCAGTGAGCAGTCCATAGCCCCGACGGGTTTTCCTCTCCCTGGTACCCCTGTGGAGGGAAAATTGAGCCTTACATTATACAAGGAATGAGTGCCCAACCTCTTAGCCACTGACTACCTTATTCAATATTTTATACTTTTGCATCCTTTAGATATAGCTTTTATGCGATTTGATGCTTTAGTGTTTAGCAACACTATTATGGTGGAGCACTTGTTTTGAGGAATCAAGGAGAACAACCCTGTGAACCCAGCCACACTAGCCAATACACATATTTCATAGTCAGAGACACATAACAACATGGAGTCTATCATACATAGGGGTCAGAATGGGGAAAAGAGCTTCAATCTCACAAGTTTCCATCAATCTGAGTCATGGGATAAAAACAAAGATGAATGAACTGGATGGATGGGCATAAATGACATGGAACCAACCTAGCACCAAGGTTTACACTTTGTTCAAGCATGGCATGGGCAACAATCTTCTCATTGAATTCTTCGATAAATCATAACACAGGTTAAAGCAATACATAACATATAAGCACAGGTCACCTTAATAATCCTAACATGATAAGCATAGGTTTTTAAAATACATCGCAGAGCAAAACTAAACGAAGGAAATATAACTGATCTCACCATGTATACCTGTCTCCAACTGATAAGCCCCTCTATAACTGTGTGTACCAACTCCTAGTCTGCTGCTATGCTCTAATGAACTAGATCATCACGAAAGTCATCGCAATGGGCTACTGAATCTCAGTCCTGGCAAGGAAAATATCAGGAACAAGGCTTTGTGGTGAAATGAAGCTGTAAAGATCCATGCTGATACCCCATGTAAAAGTAGCCCAGAATAGACAAAGAGACAAGTCTGCATGCTGTATAAATGGAAGCCTTGATGAAAGTGTATATGTGATAACATCTAGCTCCAACTGGAACAAGTGCTCTAATGAAGAGAGTGCTTGAGAACCTCAAAGATCTTTGGTCCGCAACACCATCAACAACAAGCAATCCAGCATATCCTAGCATCCAATATTCTGCTTCCTCTCCAAGTATTTACCTATAACCTACACATGGAAGCAAGAAAAATCGGAGCAGCATGTATGGGAAAAATATGTGCGTAGAACAAAATGACAGGAAATAACTGCTGAAAGTAAAAATGCTGAAATGTAAATTCTAATCTACTCAATTTAAATGTAGAAGAAAAACAAATACCGAAAATAGAAGACTCATGCATCAATCAGACAGAAGACAGACTCAAACTACTGCTCAAAGAGCTTATTTGATCCCAACTACCCTATTCTAACCAAGTAGGCAAGTGCTAAGTAAAATGATAGATCCAATGTAACCACTTGCAAAAATGGTCGATTGTTCTTTCTTTATAGTTAATGGCCCAACAAGCCAGAGATGGTTTAGAAGCAATGCATATGAAAATTGAAACCATTCTAACTTGCTGTTTGAAACTTATAGAAAGATTTGGAATGAAATCATGCCAAGGCTGAAATTTACTTTTGAGAACATCATCCATCAAGATACCGATAGGATCATAAAAAGAATATGAGCTTGTTCTCGATGGAAGAAAACAATATAACTCATGATTCAACCATTTCAAACATTTATTTGTTTTCTCCTCTACCCTACTAGGACATTCAATTATATTTACTCTAGGAAAATTGGAGGAATCAAATGGGGACAAGTTGTAATGTAATGAAACTGAGAACAAGATCAAACCCATTTGTTGCTTAAAAATGGCGAAAAGATGAAATTGATCTTTATACACCTTTTCTAACCACCCATAAGAAAGATTTATAAATTGAAAAATATTGACAAATGACCGAGAATGGAAATGAAGCGCATTTTCTCCAATTATGTGACCATGCTTAAACTCTTGACTAAAAATTTCAAAAGTAACGGCTTGATTAGAACACAAACCCATACAAGAAGACTCAAAAAGTTGGGATGAAAGGGTGGACTGAAAATTTTCTCCTAGATGACTTGGAATAATTGATCTCGGAATTTGATGAGAGAAAGAGGCTTTCAATTGAATTCTGGGAATAATTGCAAGATTTGAAGCAAGGTCAGTATCCACACATTGAACCGACACATCCTGATTAAGGATTGGATAAGGAATTTTGTCGATACCATTAGAACAAGGACGTTCACTTACAATCATATCATAATTACCATGCGATTGATCTTCGTCCGAGATATGATCAAAATTTGATTCAAAATAATCGTCAACCAGGCTATGAGGATCTTCGATGGATTAACAGATGAGAGTATCAACTATGGATGATTCCTGATAGTGATCATTCTATTCTCCCTCTTGATTTGTGCCTTCTTGAGCTAAAGATGACCATATTTTAATGAGTTCCCCTTCTATATCAATATCAAGGTCATAATCCTGAAGGGTTGAGATTTGATCATCATCATTCTCTTACATCCAAGAGTCATTTAAAGGCATGTCCACTGTTGGCTCAGGAGAGGAGAAATTGAATCCAGAAGGACAATCATCAACTATTTCATCATTTCTTTCCTGATCATCTTCATCAAATTGATTCTCATTGACACAATCATCACCTAATTGTTCCTCTATGAACTGTTTAATGCCTACACCCCATTCCTCTATTAGCAAATCGGTAAACATATCATACCCAGTGATTGATCCCGGTTTCAAATGGTCAAACCATAGCTTGGCATCCCCATCTAAAGAAGCACCAAGGGCACGCATATAAACGTCTTCATCTTTAGCACTGTATGCTTCCATATAATACCAAACAACATCTAAGTGTTTTTCAATTGATTCGATTGCATTTACATAGAATTGAGGCAACCCTTCACTGTATGCATAAACGTCTTCATCTTTAGCACCGTATGATTCCATATAATACCAAACAACATCCAAGTGTTTTTCAATTGATTCGATTGCATTTACATGGAAACGAGGCAACCCTTCACTGTATCCTTTTGGCATAGGATGAGGTGCCCTAAGAATTCCAGAGAAGTCAAATGGAGAAGGTTTATCCTTTTTCCTAACAGCTCTGGTTATTTTAATAGGATTACCAGGATCAGTCACTCTGGGCTTTGGTTGGGTTTGATACTTGCTCATCGACTCACTCGGGATGGTTAGGTATTCTTTACTTCGCGGGTGAGGGAATTGGTGGGTATCATAAGGATTGCAATAATTAGATTCATACCCATAATCATGGTCAAGATTATCCTCATACCAAGAATCTGACCTCCATCTATCCCTTTCGTTTATTCGCCTTCTAGCTTCATTTATGTTTTCGGTTAATTCCTTCATGCATCTTATGAATACATCTGAATTCATTATGATTTATGTGATGGGTTCGCTTCTCAGTGGAGTCGCGTTGTGGTGTTGCCAGGTGAACGAATTGGTGTGTTCACCAAAATGAAATGCCATGGGAGAAATAGGAACAATACAGTGACCGTGTTATATTAATTAATTGAAATGCAATCACTAGAATTAAACCAGATGTGAATATGAATGATTGAAAAGGTAAACGCATTCACAGACAACGGCGCCAAAAATGTTGTCACATATCTTATAGTTTCCCCATGAGATGATCCTATTCAGGATGACAAAGGAAAGGTAACCAAATTCATGACCTACGATATCCAAGACTTATGAAAGAACTTGGATGTCACAGTCAAGGATAGCACCACTTTGGACCAGTGAGAATACAAGCCCAGGGGGTGTCCCTATGACCAAGAAACCCTAAAACAAGGAAAATGAATGAGTAGCCAAGGGAAACTTGGTGGAATCTCTTAGTAGGATGGTTAATTAGAGTTTGAAACAAAGACCAAGAGATTCTGAGCGTCCGGGTGAAAAGCCTCAATTCTGCCCTAGGGTTTATGGAGAAAAATTGGGATCTAGGGAAAAATGGTCGAATTAAGTGAAATTGGACACTTAGATTGATTGTTGGATGCTAGATTAGGAGAATGGAAATGAAGCCAACAATATCTAGTTTGCGGTTCTTGGAAATACCCATTTTCCCCAAGGGGGGCGTTTTTCCCTAGTAGCTGGCCAGTGCTTTGGATGGGAAAATGGAGTCCGATTAAGTCAAAAATTTAAATCTAGGGGTTTTATATTAATTCCAAAGAGGGTTTTAATTTTTCTAGCTTGCCACAAGCTAGAACCTATGGATCTATGAAATGAGCAATGCATTTACAGAAAATAAAGGAAGAGAAACTTGCCCGTGAGACGTAACTGGATCTTGTGGATGAGCTGAGAAATGATGAAGAATGCCGCTTTCCGATCGAAGTGAACTTTTTCGAGGAAGATCTTGTTGTTATTTTTCCCCAGCCAGTTACCCTAACACCTCCTTCAACCTGCCAGATCATAGAGAAATAAACCGATGAGACAAACGAATGAGATCTGCAGAATACGGAGAAGAAAGAGAATAAAAAATCATAAAGAACAAGAAACTCTCTGATTCGAACACCCAGAAGCCGGGATGAAGGTGAGTTGCCCCACAAAAATGCTCTCTCTCTCTCTCCTAGTGCGCCTCCCTTTCCTGCAGATAAGATGGGTAAAGAAAAAAATGCAAGATAGATCCCGAATGAAGCTCAGTATAGAAGAGTATCAGTGCCAATCATTAGATCATCAAGACATCCACGAGATACACAGAAGAATAATCCCAGACAAAAAACTCTTTATTAAAATTCCGGTGCCAAAGCTCATGAATTACAATGGGGGGGTCACCTCTCTTAAATAGTTTGAGAGAGACATAAACCCTAACTCACTTTATCATCCAACGGTTGAGATCAAAACATCATCAACGGTGGAGATCATCAATACATCAATCAATACTCAAGGACGCCTCTCTAAAGTGAAATGTCACAACATGACATAAGATATGACATGATATAATATAGGAGGGGGTCGCTAGGGGCTTAATTCACCCTAGGCCCCTATACAACTTCATAACATAAGATATAACAATGAAATACATCAATAGCCAATTAGAGGGGGCGCCCCTTGGGGGGATTTCCTCATTGGCTGAGCCACAGTAAAATAATTTGGACATCTGCTGACTAAAAGCTACTAGAGGACTGTCCAAGATGTTGAGAAACATCATCTGCCAAAATTCCAAGCCATTTCCTTGACCCATGAGTCCAAATCGACTTTTTCAGTGATTTTCTAGTTCATTTTTGCTGGTACAATCTATGGAAACTGATAAATCCATCCTAAATCTCTCGAGGATGCAAACTGGGGAAAACTGACTGCTCTGGATGATCTGGAGACATAGAAGAATGGTATAAGTGGCTACTCATACCCCCTGGAACACTGCTCTGCTCTAGGAGAACCAATCATACTTCCATTTGGAATAAAAATTGATCATTTGGCCAAT
The DNA here is from genome assembly GCA_001517045.1 of Pseudotsuga menziesii. NCBI lineage: Eukaryota > Viridiplantae > Streptophyta > Pinopsida > Pinales > Pinaceae > Pseudotsuga > Pseudotsuga menziesii. Next base: position 147,338 of record LPNX010623275.1, on the reverse strand, counting down.
AATTAAGTGATAATAATCACTTCTATGGGCCAAACTCTCAAAACTGAAACTGCAATATTGGTCCTGGGGATGTCTGGAACAAATATAGACCATGTTGTAATTTTTAGTCATTGCCCTAGGAAACGTGACTGACTTTGTCAACTGGGTTGACCAAGTCAAAATACCCAAAATCAAGGTGAGATACATTGCCAATATGATCTTGCAACCATCCAAGGTAAGAAATGCTCCAATTATGTATATCAAAACCCAACTTGAGTCAGTGATTCATAATCATGGTGACCAACAATAATAATAATAATACAATATACCTTTGCTTCTGAAAAATATTAGAGTCTTCTGGAAATCTGCTTGTACATGCCATACTTACAAAGTGTAAAAGATGTGCTACAGATGGGTGAGGGTGGAAAAACAAAGCTAAGGAAAGGGGAAATAACTCTTGATTAACTTTGACTCAGTGATCTATCCAAATGATAACCAATATACTCTACCACGGTGACATATGTATGACAGATAGCAATAGGGGATGGAGGTGTCTCACATATGGGTGAAGTATTTGGGTATGCTCCCTCAGACTCTAGCAAGTTTTCCTTTGTAACTTCATTGCAATATGGGTCAACCTTCAAAGGCAGGTTCCCTGGAAGCCTTTTGGGCTCTAGTACTAATAAAGACCCAGCCTCTTTAGACTAGTCTCACCCTGTGGACCTATGGGGATCATTGAGCCAAACATGATACAAAGAGTGAGTGCTCATCCTTTGACCATCAACCTTTCAATATTTTCACACTTTTACATAAGATGGTAGCCAACCTACAAGAGCAGGTGCCCTGGAAAGTCATATAGGCTTCCATTAAATGACTAAGGCCTAGACCTGCTGCCAGTGAGCAGTCGATAGCCCTGACGGGTTTGCCTCTCCTTGGTGCCCTTGTGGAGGGAAAATTGAGCCTTACATTATACAAGGAATGAGTTCCCAACCTCTTGGCCACTGATTACGTTTTTCAATATTTTATACTTTTGCATCCTTTAGATATATCTTTTATGCGTTCCGATGCTTTAGTGTTTAGCAACACTGTTATGGTGAGCACTTGTTTTGAGGACACAATGAGAACAACCTTGTGAACCCAGCCACACTGGCCAAGACACATACTTCATAGCTAGAGACACATAGCAACATGGAGTCTATCATACATAGGGGTCAAAATGGGGAAAAGATCTTCAATCTCACAAGTTTCCATCAGTTTGAGTCATGGGATAAAAACAAAGATGAGTGAACTGGATGCACGGGCATAAATGACATGGAACCAACCTAGTACCAAGGGTTACACTTTGTTCGAGCATGGCATGGGAAATGGTCTTCTCATTGAATTCTTTGATAAATCATAACATAGGTTAGAGCAATACATAACATATAATCACAGGTCACCATAACCATCCTAACATGACAAGCATAGGCTTTTAAAATACATCACAGAGCAAAACTAAACCAAGGAAATATACTTGATCTCACCATGTATACCTGTCTCCAATTGATAAGCCCCTCTATAACTGTGTGTACCAACTCCTAGTCTGCTGCTATGCTCTAATGAACTAGATCATCACCAAAATCATCTCAATGGGATCGTGAATCTCAGTCTTGGCAAGGAAAATATCAGGAACAAGGCTTTGTGGTGAAATAAAGTTGTAAAGATCCATACTGATACCCCATCTAAAAGTAGCCCAGAATAGACAAAGAGACAAGTTTGCATGCTGCATCAATGGAAGCCTGGATGAAAATGTATATTTGATAATAGGAGGATAGTGCTAGGTCAGTTCAGGTCTTACTAGAGCTATGGCCTGTTGTCCACGTAGGACTCCAAATTCATGCATTTACGCCATGCTATTCGTTCGATGAAAGAGGTGTTACTGTGTCATTAAACTCTTAAGCTGGATGGATGCCAGAAACAGAGATTCAAACTACGTATGTTTAATGGCTGTTTCTGTTTTAGACCATAACTGTTTACTCATACAATAGGATCCATTCTAGACTATTATTAGGGACGGATGCCAGAAAAGTCATTTTGTTCTTATCGTAACAGTTAGGGCCAGCGGTATGGCCGGAAGGATATCTGTCCCGGCCGGCCAAACAGACATCCCCTTTTACAGAGTTATTGAGCATTGTCCACAGGAGTTATTTCATTTGGGAAGCGATCGACATAAGGTCATTTTCCATCTTGATCGAGGTGTCATAGGTCTTGAATTCCTTGTAACTCCACGTTATGACATCTTGGTAGTGTTTGAGGGTTTGGATAAACCCCGCCTCTTCTTGCTCGGTATAGGAGTCACATATGAATACTTCCCGGGGTTTGTCTACATCACCCAAATTACAATATTGAAATCCGCCCTTCCCCGATGGAGCAGGTCGAGCTTATAGACTCTGATTGTCCATTTCAAAGAGGCGTTCCAAGGTACCCATCCCCTGATAGTGTTGGTCTTCAAGTTCTCTACACCATCTTGGTTTTCATCTTCTTCTCTGTCCTCTTCATCGATAATCTGGCCTTCAAAGACATCCATTTTAAAAAATAAAAAATAATATTATATATATAGATGCTGATCATAATGAAAAACCTGGAAATTTCATACATTATTAGGGACAAAATGGGTGGGGACTAATTCCACTGAAAATCTTTTGAATTTGGAACTCGACATAAGCTCCAGAGTACACGTAGCCACTGCTAACAAGTCTGCAACATGATTCTTCTTTCGGGGAATAGTTCAAATGTAAAAAGCAACAAATTCTTCTAATAGGTCCCAGATGCGGTTACGATAGCTCGATAGTTTCTTATCATGACAAGCGTACTGGATCTGAACTTGCTTGATTACAAGCTCAGGGTCTCCCATAGTTGATAAGTATTTGGACCCTTTCTTGATTGTGAGCTGTAATCCGTGTATTAGGGCTTCATACTCTCCTACATTGCAATTACAGGGAAATTGCAATCTGAAAGCCACTAAATAAGACTTACCTTGGGGTTAGTCAATTCTATTCTAGCCCCACTACCTCCGATTTGGAACCATCGAACTTGAGTGTCCAGAACAAGCTCTCATCCGATGTGGGCTCTGTTTGGGAAGGTGGTGACACCATAGGTACCTCGTACTTCACTACCTTTACCTACTTCTATTGTATAAATCCCGAGCTCAGGCTCTGTGAACAGAATCTCGTTGACCCTTTTGTATTAAGTAATTAGCTCCTTTGGTCTGGGTTCCCTTTTGATTCTAATTTGGTTTGCAAGAGCACGCTAGGGGATCCACGTGTGTGAAAAGTAAGTGGACATATATCCATTGAGATTTCGTGACCAATCATTACTGAGAAGCATGCCATAAGCATCAAGGATGTATACCATCTGAATGTCAATGTATTGCTGGATCTTGGGATTAGAAGCCAGCTGAATGTCGACTCTATTTCATTCTCCACATTAACTTAGGTTTGATCCAATTGTACTACCTTTCAATTGGATTGCATTAGAATCAAGCCTAGCTATCTGCAAACTGAATGGGGCATCACACTTTCTGATGCACCAGAATCTACAAGACAATTGTGTAAATTCTTTCCAGCAATTCGAATTGTCAAGAGGAAGGGAGGGTAACCTTTTGCTTGTATATTTCCATATGTGCCTATGCAACCTTTTTGGTATCCTTCTTGGTTTGGGCAGAGAAGGGTTCGATTAATAGATCTTTCAGATCAGTTAGTTGTGTTTACCTCAAACATAGATATGTTGGACTTGGTTTTATTAAGGTCTTCGATGATATCATAACCAGACTTATTTTGCTCTGCATAAATTTGAGTAGATGGAGATTGCATACAGTTGCACTGTCACAGAGGGACCTTTAGGTGGAAGTGGGTTGTTAGTGGTCCTCATGTCTGGTGGGACAGGAATATTGCTAGGAGGAATGGAAGGAGTAAGAGGAGTCTTGCCTTTTCGGAGGGTGTACTTATTACCTATTCGAAACTGTTGAAAAGTCTGTACTTCTTATTCCAAACATTCTTCGAGTTCTTCCTTACCCTCCTTTGTTGGGTGAGCCATTCTTCCTCATAAGTTTCCTGGGACTCAAATGTTTCTACAACTAAAGCAGTCCGGGGATCTTGGCTAGTTTGACTGCGAATGTCTTCATTGTTCAGCACTAACTCCAAATTTTCCATTTCCTTTTTAACTATCTCCAATGCAGACCTGATAATCTTCTTCTCCATATTGAGCGGTGGCATGGATCCTACACCACCTAGGTAGAGCAATATCTGCTAATTTTACAGAGGCTCCTAAACTACTAGTTCCTACCTAGTTTGCATTGTTGGCAGGGTGGGGAACACCTCCATTATTAAGTCTAGTATTAATTCGAGTGGAGGTGTTCCTATGGGAGTACCCACAAAAACATTGGAATTAATCAATGGGGGCACCACTTGAGGATTTCCTATGGGAGTTGTGTGAGTGGAGTGGCTAAATACATTCTGGGTTACTACCTGACCGTCTAAGTATGTATGCATTGAAGCAGGAGTAGGCTGCACCTAATTTAGAGGTGTGGGAGTGTATGGTGGACTGGGATTTGGATACAAAGCAGTAGATGCTTTACTTATAATGGACATGGATTGTGTCAAGGCTTAGTTCAACATGGGAATATGATTATAGGCACTTGGTGTTTCTAATGGAGTTAATTGGCTTATACCGAATCCCTGAGGCATCAGCTGTTGTTCTACTGTAAGGGCCTCCTTATAAGCTAAGGGTAAGGAAGAAATGTTGGGTTCTCTTGGACAAACATCGAAGTTAGGGGGTCCAGAGCTCTAAGATAAATCTGGATGGCTACTTGTCCGTTCAAAGTGTATGGTGCCACCAGTCTGGTATATAATTTGGGAACCTAGTATTGAATAACCTCATTGGTTTGTTGGGTTCTCTCCTTGCTGAGGAAAATTGTACATCACCGCAGGGTCTATTGGCAATCTAAATTGGCTAATGAAAGCGTTCTCTATTAGCCCCAAGAGGTTTACCAGGTTTGCCTTAGCTAAAATAGCCAAATATAATACAATATAATTAATGGGTGACTTACCCATGTGTAGGCTCAAAAAGCTCCAATACAATAGTTTAGTATGTGGCCTCAAGTGAAGATTAACCCCCAAAACCCCCTAATATTAACAGGGGGCCATGGAGAGAAGACATTACATCATTTATCCCCCCTTAATGGTAGCTCTCCTACACCGATATGTGCCCATAGGATGGTGAAAAGGTGTCCTCTGAATGGGATTTGGTGAAGATATATACAAGCTAATCTACTTACAAGTTGTCCCTCAACATGAAGTGTCGAATGTAATGCATCCAAATATCAATGTGTTCGGTCTTTTTATCTGGATTGTAAATAAGCTCAATGGTACTTTGATTATCACATGATAGGGGACGAGGTTCCACAGCTGATAGGGGGAAATGAGGTAGGTCCGTTAAAATAGACAATACCCCAGACTGTGTGGTTGTGAGATGATGCCAACGGCAACCAATACCGAGACAAAATATGCGCGGTTCCTACTAGCAGCCTCATACCCTACTTTCTACGTATGGGACATCGTTACTACACATTCTTTGCATAGTCTACAGCAGCTTGCCCCATGAGTGGTTGGAGGATCGCACAGCTTGATAAGAAGGTTACACTACTGATAGGGGTTGTAACCACTACTACTATCAGGTGAGGTTAGGTGCGTTAGGCCAATAGTGGGTGAGCCATCGAAAAGTTCCCTATATTTATTTGCTCGCTGGTAAGTCGCCTATTCTCAACAGGAAATGGAGGAAAACCATTTCACTTCACTACATGAATAAGAGGGATAGCTCTGGCTGGGGACTCTAAACTCTTCTGGTTCCTACGACTTTCAAGTTTATGTTCAGACCTCATCAAATTGCAGCCCTCCAATGTCCAGACCTAATAAGGGGTTCCATACCTCCAAAGTCAATGGTACATAGTATTAGAAGAGCTAAAAATAATATATAGGTTGTCTCCTCTCCCTATCGAAAGTTTTTCAAAGAAACTAAATTTTTAAGTAATAAATAAAGTTTTCAAGCTGCCATATCAATGAAACTCCCAAGTTTAAGAAAGATATTATTTAACAGAGATTAGTGGCTCATATAGAAGAAGCTCAAGCTGCCTTATGAATTTTCAAAGAACGGATACTATGTATGGCTTGTTTCTTAAGGCTAATTGCCATGAACAGAACGAAATAAATAAGTTTTTTTTATTTACGACAAATCGATAGGGAGGCACTCATAGAAGAAGAAAAGGGAACTGAACGCTTTCTCCAGCCGGTTGGATTGGGAGCAATGCTCATAGATAGTAAGATTGTAAGGTAACAGTTTGAGGGGAATAAATTGTAGTACCTTTAACATATTTACTATTTTATGAACTCCATAGATTTAATAGTTACCCCAAGAAAAGAAAAAAGGGCAAGGGTTTATCCCTCCCACTAACTCTTTGAGGGGAATAAATAAAGGGGAAGGATACTATTTAGTGGTTCATCTTTCTGGTAGAGGGACCTCAATCACTAGCTAGAAGGTCAGGTTGTTACTTATCTTAGTATAGTGATTCTCTAGATAGATGCATAACATGGTAAGTCGTCGGTCGTGGTGCAATTGACCGTACGGTGCATCCATAAGCAAGGGTAGTAGGTGCTTTAGTAGATCTTGTGGATAAAGCAAAAGTTGATACAATTGAAGCAGAACCTGTTTCAACACCCGTGTAAGAACTGTTATCACATATATAGTAGCCAGGCTACCATATTCTATTTTTCAGACACAGTACATTTTTTCAGCCAATTTCTTACATATGAGATGCCGAGATGAGTAGTTTTGATGGATCATTATTGTATTAGTGGACTATTGTACTCTCCCATGTCAGGATTGAGTCTCAGGACACTCAGATTTGAGGACCGATGTAGCCATTTAGTCATTACAGAGCAGTTATTGATGCCCAGTTTTATATCAATGCTTTCTCATTGGACAGATGATGTTTAAGATGGATTATATGCATGATTATGACTCAACTTTTTATATTGTGTTATGGTTATCATTTCTTTTATACTCATTTTGGTGACGTGTATTAATATGTGGTGTCATGATCTGGCGGTCATAATTATATGGACTTGGATGTATTTGTATTTATGTATTGATGTCCCTACTCTGACTTTGAAGTTCCTGATCTATACTCATTGGTTTTACCCTCCCTAGGGAGAATAGAGGTAGTCATTCCCACCATTGTTTTGGCTTGCTAGTGTTGGCTTCATCATTCACTATCTCCACCCATCCATTACCTTCCAGTTTAGTTTTCAACCTGATTGACTTCTTGACTTATGGCATGGAGGACCTTTTTCCCCGCTACAACCTTTGTTGGACAAGCTTCCCTGTTTATATTGTGTCTCGGCTCTGAGTTGGTGACAAAACTTGCCTTTGGTGAGTTGGATTGTATGCCTAAATCATTCTAGTCGGTTGTCTCGATGTTTGGCACTGTGTAGAACTCCCCTTGGTCACTTGAGATGTTGTTGGCTAAAACTGAAAGCTCATGTACTACCTGTATTGAAAATATTATATATGCGCCCATGGAAAATGAAAATGCTAAAACTGTGTTTCTTAACATATGTAAAGAGGGCAAGAGCAATGAAATGCTAAAATACCCCTTGAAGGGTATAAGAAAAGGTCCAAAAAAGCAATGGTTAAAATAATGCTATATCCAAATATTGTTGACCTTATAAATATAAATATGTCCCGAATGAAAGCTGCGATTAGCTGTGCTTTTAAGCACTGGTGAAGTCCCAAAGGGTCATATAGGCCAAAAAGGCCATGGAAATAAAATTGATGGTCCTAATGAACTTGGATCTAACTTGATGTAGACATGATGCCTAAGTTGAATAAGCACTCTCTAAACAACTCAACCATTTGTGAGACACTGCCATTCCTTGTGTTGTTGTTTGTCTGGCATTGGTTATAGTGAGTATTCCCTTTCTATATCCAAAGTGTCATGATGTTAAGTAGGAAGTCATCCTTTGCCTTAGCCTTGTCAATTTCATCCTTCACCCTTCACTAGCAAATTGTCTACAACTATGAAATGAGTATAGTCTCGAAAGTCTAGTCTGAGTAATAATAAATAAAGCCTTATATATGTATTGGTTGATATACCGCCAGTGAAATGACTGCTACTTGTTGTGAGTGTTGCTTGAATGAGTTGTAGAGCATGTCTTAGCCTTTTAACACTTACAGCAGATGGATGATAGTCTAAGTTATTATTGGTGTCTGATCATTTATAGAAGGTTATATTGTTTATTGGATATGGTTGATGATTAGATAAAGACCTATGAGGGGTATGAGTATACACCTTAGATGGATTTGGACTCTCTGAGTCTAATGAGACAGTTCATCTCCAGTTTCGAGCACTTGTAGATATGATTAGGCTCATTCTGCCTTTCTGATGCAGTTTTTCTTCACAGGTTGATATGTTTGAGCGGGGAGATATTTCAGTTGGATCTCCTAGGGCGTTGTATGGGCATATGGGGTGCAACTCTTGTTTGTACCATAGTACCCCCATCCCAGAGAGCCTGGTGGGCTTAGTTTGACAACGCATGCACCCTAGGAGGCTGTTTTGGCAGGTTCACGTTTCCCGAGGTAGATTAAAAAATGATTAAATGGCTATTGAAGAAATCGATTTGGGCTACTGAGGCAAGGAAATGACATGGGATGGGTCATAATGATGAGAGTGATGTCCTCCACACCTTCTCCAGCAGTTGCAGCACCTGATTGGGCCCACACTTATTTTTGGGCATTTTTATATTATTTTTTGGAGCTTTTAGGAGGCTCACGATTTCCTCAAGGAGGCAAAATGTCAAATAATTAAAATATTATATTATTTTATTGTGCCACGGGGACACCCAAAGGGAGTTACTCAACACTCATTTGACCCACCATGTGCTTCATTTATTTCTTGTTGAGTGGGGTACCCTCTTTATGGGTGATTTAGTCCACTTTGGTACTTTATGGTTATATTGATCCATGTATTGTATGTTGAGCTTATCTCAACCATTGATTAGAACATTTTATCTTTTAATCTTAGCCACTCGTTTTGAAAGTGGTTAGGATTCGGTTATGATTGTGGTTCTCTCATTTCTATTTAAAGGAGAGCTTCTCATTTGTAAAGGGTCTTTGGCTCTTGGATCTGAATAATAGAAAGATTTTTCTGTGGATATTTTCTGGATCTGCGTTGCATCTGATGTTCTCAAATGGTGATTGGATAGTATTCTGCTTCTTAGCATTGTAGAAATTCATGTGAGATCTATATTTTTCTGCTATCATTGTCTTGTCTACAAGAGGGCGTTTTGGCTGGAGCGTTTTTGCAGGGGGACCTTAACTCGTTCAGTTTTCTTCGTCTTGGATCAAGGGGTTTTCATTAGTTTCATTGTGATCTATGATTACTTCGTTTTACTTTCCTGTAGCATTTGGTTTCTTTGTCTTGTATTGGCAAATATGATATTGTTGACGTTTGCTCATGCAGGGTAAAGGGCGCATTGGTGGCTTGGGTCATAGAAATCACTTGGATCTTCCAGAATTGATCGGGATAGAAATGATCATCACTGTTAAGACTTCTACAAGCATTTCCAAGTACGATCCAATAAGTAACTCTCTTCTCTTTAACAGATCTAAATCCATTGTACCTGCTTTTCCTTCTATTTTTTTGAAAATTCCTAAAATACTAAAAAACCCTAAAAAGTACTAAATATGGGAACCGTCCAATCTTTGGCCAAACCACTACTGGGTTTCATAGATCGAGCCTCCCCTTCACTGAATCTACTGCAATGCTGGTCAAATTCCTGCTGGTTTGACCTAGATTTGATTTTTAGCTTGAAAATTGCATAGCACCCCCACTGAAAATTTGACCTGCTAGGGTTTTGACTTTTTTTTATTTCTGACTTCATAGACTGATAGATCGGGTCCCACACAGTCCAAATCACCCTCAACACTGTCCAGGTTCATGGCAGTTTGACCTAGATCTAAGTTTTAGACTGAAAACAGCCCTAGCGCCTTCACTAAAAACTGGACTTTTCCGAAGTTTACTTTTTCTGAAATCTGACAGCCTAGGAGGATAGATGAGGGCTTGAGCACTCCAGAACACCCCCAACGCTGAGCTAGTTCCTGCCAGGTTGCCCTAGATCTGAAAAACTAACTTTCAGCCTCCAAGCCCCCCTCATCAGATTTTGACTTTTCCACATTTGATTTTTCTTGATCTCATTTCTCCTCCAATGTTGAGCTGATAGTCTCCTGCTGGCTCTAGATCTGCAGATCTACCTCTCCAAACCCTAGCACTATCCCTCCTTCTGCTGATTTTCCTGTAACCTGAATCTTCTGGGCCAAATTCTTTTCTGGGTCCATAGATCCGGGTATATTCCAGGTGGGTTCACTGAAACGTTGTGCTGATACTGACTCCATTGCGCTAGCCCTAAATTGACCTTACTCCCTTTCTCTTTGCCAACATTCTTTGATAACTCAAGTTACCTGATACTTTCATATCTTTCACTGAGTTTGTCTCCTTGGTACTAGACAGTTCCAACTATGTCCTTGCTCACCCTGTCACAGTTACGTTTCCCAAGACAGTGGTCATCTCCATCAGTTGCTAGTACCTAAACCCTAGAGCTAGGTTTTCCATTTACCTTACACCTTACATACCTCAAAGCCACATTTGATCAGTTTCGGTGTCTAGGTCTGATCTCTCCTGTTGAGAGTAGATCCGGGTCTCCCCCGTTGTTGTCTTGGACTTGGATAACATAAAGTGAAGGCTGCCTTGATTGGCATGACAACCATCCATTTGGGAGTCTAGGCAGTCTTGGTTCCACCCCCTTAGTTGCTTGCCCCTCTACCATCCATCCTAGATCCACCTCACACAGGCAACTACAAGGTTGGTGATAATAAGAACCACTAGCAATAGCGTAGATTTTCTCCACTGGTTGAATCTAAATCATAAGCAACACACGTCACTATAGCAGCTGCAAGATCCTACCACTCACTATGTATGAGAGAACCCACCACTATCTCACTAAGCAGTATCTCACTTGGCATACCTTATCACCAGTTATAGAGTCTAGTTAGAGACCCAGTAAATCCCGTTCCTATTCCAGTTGTTTACCTTCCTTGGCTTAGTCAAATAAGCATCACTGGTATAAGCAACAGACCTAATAGCAACACTTATGATTCTATTGTCTTATATTAAGTCTTTCCAAGCTATAATTCTTATATTAAGTCTTTCCAAGCTGTAATTCTATTTTTCTTATATTAAGTCTTTCCAAGCTGTAATTCTTAGCACCTCGCCCAGCATACCTTCTAGATCAAGAGCGAACCTTGTTCCTACTTTACATGCTCCCTTGTTCTGACTTTTTGACCACCTTGTTAAAGCACACGTTGAAGAGTGAGCCAAAGAAGTATATCGAACAACAACACCAACATATCCAATTCCTGTTAAACTAGTAGCAAAAAGGAAGGTCTTCCTGCATGCATGTGTTCTTGCATGCAAAAGACTTAAATTAGGAAACCAATTGTATTTAGTTTACTTTTTCTAAGTTTACTTTGGAAAATAAATTAAAGTGATCTAAATTAACTTTAGTGAACTACTAATTAAAGCGAAAGTGAAATTAGGGTTTTTGCTTTACCACTAGTTAAAGTGAAAGTGAAATTAGGGTTTTCGCTTTACCTAAAGTTATAAAAGAGAGATCAATTGGTGGAGAGAACACACACACTTGTATTCCAATAGAGACAGGATACAGACAGAGAGAGAAAGTCAGACATAGGATTTAGCTGAGAAGACGGAGGAGCGAGCAGCAGGATCATCGAGCTTTGTATAGCTGGGTCGTACACTCACATAGGAGGGTGTTGAGGTCTAGCTGGGATTTGCCCAGTGATTCTGTCGGGTGTTGCATTCGCCAGGTTTGGGTGAATTTGCAGTGATTGTAAAAGTTCTATATTTTCTCATAATAAAATCTATATTTGACTGCTACACCAGTTTTCCTATCTTGGGTTTTTTCGGGGGTTTCCATACCCAAAATAATAGTGTCATTATTGTGATGTGATGTTGTGATTTATTTCTCAGTTTTATATTCCGCTGCATACTGTAAAAAATATTCATGTGTGGTTATCAATTGATATTTTGCATGCACTGTTTGGCCCTAGTTGAATATTAAAGGAAAATTTACATGGTATCAAAGCTCTGGTGAGCTAAAGCTGAGAGATTTGCAGTAGCAATGATAGATCAGGGGCAGATCTATAGGAAGACACAAACCTAGACTTCCGGATCTAGGGTTTGACATCTACACTTCACTATGGCCATGTAGTTGAGAGTTGAGGATAGATTCCAGGGTGCTCAGAACTTTCCTACATGGAAAGAGAGGATCACAACGATTCTGGATGTCGGTGATGCTGAGGAGCACATTGACTCCACAAAAGTTGCACCCACAGATCTCGCAAATCTCATAGCCTAGAAGAAGATTGATTCCAGAGCCATGCTAATTATCATGGATGGAGTGAAGGACCATATAGTCCCTCACCTTTCTGGTAAGAAGACCGCATTAGAGATGTGAAAGGCTTTGGAAAGTCTGTACCAGTGCAAGAATGAGAATCAGAGGATGGTGTTGCAAGAGAGGATGCGCAACACCAAGATGACCAAGGGAGAAGGAGTGGTGCCTTATCTCACGAGGCTCACAGATCAGGGATGAGCTTGGAGCTATTGGCTCTTAGACTGATGATGAGGAGCTAGTTCAGATAGCCCTCAATGGCTTCTCTAAGCCATGGGACACCTTTGTCAAAGGTTTTTTGGGTAGGGAGAAGCTCCCTGATTGGTAGAGACTATGGGATGACTTTGTACAGGAGGAGACCCGCGTGGGTGAAGGATAAGGCTCATCCAGTGGTGCCCCACAGATTGTGGATGAGGAGGCTCTAGCCCTTATAGGGAAGAGCAAGGGGAAGGCAAAGAGAAAGAAGGATGGTAAGAAGAACCTTGACATATCAAAGGTCAAGTGTTTTATCTGCCACAAGCAGGGACATTTTGCCTCCCAAGGCCCAGACAGGAAGAAGAATAGTAACACTCAGATGGCTGGATCTACAGAGGTGGATGAGTTCAACAGGAAATTCAATGAGGAGTTTTGCTTGATAGCTTGCATGGCAAGCACCACAGGGAGCAGCATATGGTACATTCACAGTGGAGCATTTAGTCACATGACTAGACAGAAGAGATTCTTTAGAGACTTGCAGGAGGGTGGAACAGAGATCAACGTTGAGCTGGGTGATGATGCGCGATATCAGGCGCAGGGAGTTGGCACTGTTTCATTTGAGAGGGAGTCTGGCAAACCCCTCAGTTTTGTTGATGTGTTATATGTTCCAGGACTGACCAAGAACCTTATATTAGTCTCCACTCTGGAGGACAAGGGATATCAGGGGAAGTTTCGTGACCATAGATTGTATATCAGGCCCAAGGGGTTAGATATGAGCTTGGATCGAGTGATTGGCAGAAGGAGCGGGAAAGCGTACATTTTACACTTTGAGCCTACAAAGGCTCTAGTCAGCAGCAGCAGCATTAATCAAGGTGAGTTGTGGCATAGGAGGATGGCACACTTACACCATGGTGCACTGAAGCATTTGAGACAGGCAGTCATTGGAGTTCCTTAGGTACAAGAAGAAAAGCATAACCACTGCAAGGGTTGTGCTTTGGGAAAGAACATCAAGAAGCCTTTCTCACAGAGTGAGCACAAGTTTAAGGAGCCCTTGGACTTGGTGCATTCGGATGTATGCGGACCTATGAGTGTCCATTCGTTTAGTGGTTACAGTTATTGCGTAATCTTCATTGATGACTATTCCAGGAAAACCTGGATCTATTTCTTGAAGGCCAAGTCAGAGGTCTTTGAGAGGTTCTGAGAGTTCAAGACTCTTGTGGAGAACCAAACAGGAAAGAAGATTTGAGTGTCGAGGATAGGCAATTGGGGCGAATACACTTCCAATGAGTTCATGTAGTATTGTTCGGCTGAGGGGATCAAGAAGGAGCACACTATGCCCCATACCCCACAGCAGAATGGAGTTGCAAAGCGGAAGATCAGGACTATGGTTGGAGTAGCCAAGGCCATGCTATTTGATCAGGGATTACCACTATTCCTTTGGGTTGAGGCATACAGAACAACAGTATACATTCAGAACAGGTGTCCCCACACAGCCCTAGGGAGGAAGACACCGGAGGAGGTCTACACAGGCACTAGGCCAGATGTGAGTCACATTCGCATATTCGGTAGTGTCTGCTATTGTCATGTTAATGCTGACAATAGGAAGAAGCTGGACCCTTCTGGAGAGAAGGGGTTACTTGTTCGTTACAACAAGATTTCGAAGGCATATAGAGTTTACATTCCTGCTCGCAAGAGGATCATTGTGAGCAAGGATGTCCAGTTTGATGAGGACAGGGCCAAGCAGAGATCTCTAGACTTACCAGCAGAGCAGCAGTCGGCAAAGGATTCGGGAGTCAAGTTGGAGGAGCCAAATGTACAGGTACAGGTACAAACATAGAGCACAGGTTCTAGTGGTCAGAGGGAGTCAGGTGGATAGGATCCTTCAGTCATTGACTTGAAGGATGAGCTGCAGCAGGAGACAGATATCCAGCAGCCGCAACAGGTTGACACTAGGGCAAGGCCTAAGTGGTTTAGATCCATAGTGTAGGATTCCAGGCAGGTAGATCCTCCACAGACATCTTTTAGACGGAGTGTACCACCAGAGAGGCTTAGTTATATGGCACTGATGACAGAGTTGATTAACTCTGAACCTTCCACCTTTGGGGAGGTTGCACAACATGATGTGTGGCAAGAAGCTATGGTTGAGGAGTATGAATCCATTATGAAAAACCAGGTATGGGAGGTTGTGCCGAGGCCACAAGGGAAAAAGGTGGTGGGATCCAAATGGATCTACAAGGTGAAGCATGCAACAGACGGAAGCGTGGAGAAGTATAAGGCGCGCTTCGTGGCAAAGGGGTTTTCACAGAATGAGGGTATTGATTATGAGGAGACCTTTGCCCCTGTTGCCAGGTATTCTTCCATTCGGACCATTATCTCACTAGCAGTTGAGATGGGTTGGCGTGTCCATCAGATGGACGTCAAGACTGCCTTCCTCAACGGAATGATAGAGGAGGAGTTGTATATTGAGCAGCCAGAGGGGTTTGATGTGGAGAACAGGGAGATGCATGTATGCAGATTGCATCGAGCGCTTTATGGGCTCAAGCAGGCACCTCAAGCATGGTACTCGAGGATTGACAGCTATCTACGGGAGATGGGATTTCAACGAAGTGAGGCTAACCACAACCTGTACTTCTTGACATGTGAGGTGCCTCTCATACTGGTCTTATATGTGGATGATCTCTTTTTGACAGGAGATGAGAGTCTGATTGGAGACTGTGAGTCTAACCTTGAGGTAGAGTTTGAGATGAAAGACCTTGGGTTGATGCATTACTTTTTGGGGTTGGAGGTTTGGTAGAGAGATGGATGCTTCTTCATCGGACAGGGGAAGTATGCAGTAGAGATCCTGAAGAGATTCAGGATGGAGGACTGCAAGCCTATGGCGATACCTCTAGTTTCCAACTGGAGGAAGATTGATGCATCGGGGTCAGACGAATTTGATCCTACCTTGTATCGTCAGCTTATCGGATTGCTTATGTATCTGGTCAACACTCGACTAGACATTAGCTTTGCAGTCAACTCTTTGAGTCAATTCATGGTGGACCCTTGGAGAGTGCATTAGACGGCTACGAAGCACATACTTTGCTACATCAGAGGTACAGTGGAGTATGGATTAGTTTATGAGTGCAGGGGGAGTGTACAGTTAGCAGGTTTCACAGATGCTGACTAGGCAGGATGTGTAGAGGACCGGAAGAGTACTTCAGGTTGTTTTTTTAGCATTGGATCAGGGGTTGTCTCTTGGTTCAACAGGAGGCAGAAGTCAGTTGCATTGAGCTCGGCAGAGGCTGAGTACATGGCAGCCAGCATGGCTGCTTGTGAGGGTATTGTTATCACATATATAGTGGTCGGGCTACCATATTCTATTTTTTAGATACAGTACATTTTTCAGCCAGATCTCTTACATATGAGACGCTGAGATGAGTAGTTTTGACGGATCATTATTTTATTCGTGGACTATTGTACTCTCCCATGTCAGGACTGAGTCTCAGGACACTCAGATTTGAGGACTGATGTAGCCATTTAGTCATTTACAGAGCAGTTATTGATGCCCAAATTTATATCAGTACTTTCTCATTGGAGAGATGATGGTTCAGATGGATTATTTGCATGATTATGACTCAGCATTTATTTTATTCTGTTATGGTTATCATTGCTCTTATACTCATCTTTGTGACATATACTAGAATTTAGTGTCATGGTCTGGTGGTCATAAATATATGGACTTGGATGTATTTGTATTATGTATTGGTGTCCCTACTTAGACTTGGAAGTTCCTGATCTATACTCATTGGTTTTATCCTCCCTAGGGAGAATAGAGGTAGTCATTCCCACCATTGTTTTGGTTTGCTAGTGTTGGCTTCATCTTTCACTATCTCCACCCATCCATTACCTTCCAGTTTTGTTTTTAACCCGACTTACTACTTGACTTGTGGCATGGAGGACCTTTCCCCGCTAGAACCTTTGTTGGACAAACCTCCACGTTTATATTATGTCTCGGCTCTGAGTTGGTGACAGAACTTACCTTTGGTGAGTTGAATTGTATGCCTAATCATTTTGGTCGGTTGTCCCGATGTTTGGAACTGTGCAGAACTCCCCCTGGTCACTTGAGATGTTGTTGGCTAAAACTGAAAGCTCATGTACTACCTGTATTGGAAATGTTTATATGCGCCCATGGAAAATGAAAATGCTAAAACTGTGTTTCTTAACATATGTGAAAAAAGGGCAAGAGCAATCAAATACTAAAAATCCCTTGAAGGGTATAAGAAAAGGTCTAAAAAAGCAATGGTTAAATATATGCTATATCCAAATATTGTTGACCTTATAAATTTGAATATGTCCTGGATGAAAGCTACAGTTAGTTGTGCTTTTAAGCATTGGTGAAGTCCCCAAAAGGACATATAGGACAAAAAGGCCATGGAAATAAAATTGATGATCCTAATGAAACTGGATCAAACTTGATGTAGACATGATGCCTAAGTTGAATAAGCACTCTCTGAACATCTCAACCATTTGTGAAGCATTGCCATTCCTTTTGTTGTTGTTTGTCCAACATGTGGTTATAGTGAGTTTTTCCTTTCCATATCCAAAGTGTCATGATGTTAAGTAGGAAGTCACCCTTTTCCCTAGCCTTGTCAA
Organism: Pseudotsuga menziesii; assembly: GCA_001517045.1. Taxonomy (NCBI): domain Eukaryota; kingdom Viridiplantae; phylum Streptophyta; class Pinopsida; order Pinales; family Pinaceae; genus Pseudotsuga; species Pseudotsuga menziesii. Next base: position 129,975 of record LPNX010623275.1, on the reverse strand, counting down.
TTTCAGCCTTAGCCCTTCACTAGCAAATTGACTACAACTATGAAGTGAGTATAGTCCTGAAAGTCTGGTCTGAGTAATAATAAATAAAACCCTATATACGTATTTGGTTGATGTACCGCCAGTAAAATGACTGTTGCTTGTTGTAATTGTTGCTTAAATGAGTTGTAGAGCATGTCTTAGCCTTATAACACTTGGAGCAGATGGATGATGGTTTGAGTTATATTATTGGTATCTGGTCATTTACAGATGGTTATATTGTCTATTGGATATGGTTGATGATCAGGTAGAGACCTGAGATGGGTATGAAGATACACCCTAGATGGATTTGGACTCTCTAAGTCTAATGAGATAGTTTGTTTTCAGTTTTGGGCACTTACAGAGATGGCCAGGCTCATTTTACTCTCTAGATGCAGTTTTGCTTCATAGGATGATGTGTCTAAGCAGGGAGACTTTTTTATTGGATCTCCTAGGGCGTTGTATGGGGCATAGGGGTGCAGCCACTCGATTGTACCATAGTACCCCCATCCCAGAAATCCTGGTGGGCTCAGTTTGACAACGCAAGCACCCTAGGAAGCTGTTTTGGCAGGTTCATGTTTTTCGAGGCAGATTAAAAAATGATTAAATGGCTATTAAAGAAATCGATTTGGGCTACTGAGGCAAGGAAATGACATGGGATGAGTCATGATGATGAGAGTGATGTCCTCTGCACCTTTTTATTGTGCCATGGGGCACCCAGAGGGAGTTAGTTAACACTCCATGGACCCACCATGTGCTTCATTTATTTCTTGTTGAGTGGGGTACCCTCTTTATGGATGATTTAGTCCACTTTGATACTTTATGGTTATATTGATCCATGTATTGTATGTTGAGCTCATCTCAACCATTGATTAGAACATTTTATCTTTTAATCTTACCACTCGTTTTGAAAGTGGTTAAGATTTTGGTTCTCTCGTTCCTATTTAAAGAAGAGAGCTTCTCATTTGTAAAGGGTTTGTTGCCGCCTTTCACACACCTGGGGGGGAATGTGGCAAAAATCTTCAAGCCACTTGGTGTGTCCTTGGGGGCAAGTCTCGAGTCAAGGCTGTCACCTTGTTCTGGACTCCTTCGTTTAGGAAAACTCCTAACGAAGCCAAGGGGGGGAGACCCTACAAGTTACTAATGCTGGTTACTTAGATGATGGTATTAAATGAGTAAGTTTTTTAGGAGTTTTGATTTAACAATTGTAAACAACAAATAACATGATGAGACAATCACAAATAAGCACGATATGACACCCAATCACGTATAGATTGAAAGAAATAAATAGTTGACCAGTGCCTTAAAATGGAGTCGAAAATAATTAAGAGTACTTGCAAGTGCTAGAGTGAATGCTGTGTAATTGTATCTTGGTACGTTTTAAATTAATGTGAAAAGATGAGTGAATTAAATTAGGCGGGGGGACTCCAGATATACCCGGGGGATACTTGGAGTATTTCCAAAAGTAACAACCGCTACGGCTACCCGCAAGGAATGTGTGGGCTGGATGGAGTCTCTGAGACTATGTTCATAATACACCCGCTAGGATGTAACAGAGATCGGCGCTTCAAGGTCACTGCCCAGTAATTCCGAACTTCCCACTTCCTTTGGGTATTTTGCCACCGTTTACGGTTTAATCGAGGCGTTGGATTTTCGCCTGCGGTGGTTAATTGGGAAAGTGAATCCTAATTATTCTAGTCACTCACGTTGTTTTTTATGCAGCTTGACTGATCGGACGAAACGCAGCCAAGTGCATAGCATACACATCGGAGTCTTGTAAATTTTAGTAAATTTTAAGAGCGTGTTCTTGTTAAAAAAATACCCTCCAAGAATCTCTTTCGATCCAAGTGGACCTCAATCAGGAAATCAAGGAGGGGTTAATTCTACTGCTTGCTTGTGAAAAGTAATAATGAAAATAGAAGCAAAAACATACACCACATGTTTTCTAATTAATCCTACCACGATCCTCTTTCATCTTTCGGTTCAATCAAGGATTCGTGGGGTAAGTATTAGTATTATTTTGATTTCAAAATATGGAATAATGACAAATACGATCAAAGTATACAATCCTGCACGAAAAGACTAAGCTAGAGCAAAAAACGGGAAAAATGCAAAAAAATGAAACGGACGCGGATCCTCCGAGGGGGGATGGGGAGTGGGCTCGAAAAATCCCACTCGAAGTAATTCTTTATTATTAAAGGTTACAATATCAGCAAACTAATTTGCACTTTGGGTCCTTGTTATCTGGGATCCAAAGGCTTACAACAAGCCTAAAAGGAAGCACATCGGTGGGGGAAGCCTCCGGGAAGCTCCGGTTCGCCCAAGAGTCTGAAAACGGGCAGAGTCTCCTTCTTTTTTTTGTTAAACCTGCTAAAAACCAGCAAGCTATTAAAATCGAATGTGGCCAAAACACTTTAAAAGTGCTTTGGGTCACCACACTAATTATTGAAAAAATACTAAGTTAAAAATTGTTAAAAAGGAACAATTTAGTTTTGTAAAAAGGAACCAAGGAAAGTAAGATTTCTTTGGGATCTTGGCTTGTTTTTTGGGCAGCCAATATGATGTGCACTTTCTTGCAGAATTTAAATCTTTAAAGAACGTAAAAAGAAACTACCTTATGAGCAAGCTTTAGATCTATGATTTAGTTACTTGCAAAAATGAATTTCTTCACCTATCTTTAACATATGATATTCTTTATGAGATTTCAAATCTAAGCAACAAGACTCTTAGGAACTAGATCTTAACAATGTATAATCAATTTTTAGAAGTAGATCTGATCATAAGAGGACAAACAAGTAACTGGAAAATTGATTTTAATAAAATGGAGGAAGAGAAGGGAAAAGGCCTGTTGTTGGATAGATCTGCAAGGGAAACTTGTTAGTGGAATACAGAGGGGCAATGCCTTCACAAAAATGTCGGATGTACAGTGGATTCAAACTAGATCCACAGCTCGTCCAATATTTGCCACCTGAAAGCTAAACACACAACCTTGCAGAAAACCTTATGAGATCTGGATATATATATGAAAAAAGAGACAAGAGTTCCATGCAAATAAACTTATTAAACATGTATAAGCTAGATCTTCAAACACATGCTATGAGATATAGAAAAACAAGTAATCTTACTTTCACAGCTACACTCCTATTGATTCAGCTGAATCATTCAAGCCAGACAAGGTTTAGATGCAGAAATTGAGAGAAAAACCGGCAACATCAATAGCCACAAGACAATGCTTATTCCACACACATGAGAGCATTACACCATTTAGCCTCCAAAGCTTCTTTATTTCAAAAATAAAAATATTACAACAGTATTACAATAGCAATCCTATTCTCTCCAACTTGAACTAACTTCGAGAAGGGAATGGCAACTTCAATTTATAGCGAGATTGGCCAAGAGGGGCGCATGCCTAATTGAAGGAGAGATTGTAGCTGATGGAGAGTTAAGCCGAGCCTGATTTGATGATGAACTAAGTCTAATTGGATTGGAATTGAAAACCGGAGTGACACCTCACTAAGTGAACTGACCCATCCATCAAACCACTGCCAAATTGATCCACACGTGCAGAGGAGAGAGAAAGAGGGCGCAACCCTCAAACCTGTGTGAGCCAGTTAAGCTCCTCTTCAACCCTGATCAATGCCTTCAGTCAAGGAATGATAACTCTCAGTCAATCCGAAGCCGATGAGATTGATTTCAATCAAATCAGAGCAAATCCCACTGATTTAGGATCTTGGATTTGCTCCATTATTTAATTAATTTTTAATTAAATTAATTAATATTTGATTTTTTTTGGGTTTTTCTTACCTAAGTGATGGAAAAACCACTCAAAACTTAGGAAAAGTGGGTTTATGGGTTTACCAGGTGCTCTGAGTTAGAAAATGAGCACCCCCATGACTGAAACTAACTTTTAACCCCACTTTTATTACAAGACCAATTTTTCCATTTAGACTATTAAAAAATAGCCTAAGTTTTGTGGAAAAATTAAAATTAAAAATTAAAAAAACCAAAACCTAGGCGGACTTAGCACATGCTCATATGACTTGACCATAGTGCCTAGCATGTTTATACATTGACACAAAGACTCTAATAACCTCAATAGGCCTAAATGTCAAGTCGACCACCCTAACTTTGGAGGTATTGAGTGAAAAACTCGGAAATTATCAATCGTTTATTCAACAACCAATAATAACCAAGGGAAAAAACACTTTGGGCTGATCGGATTGAGAAATGAGTCTAGGAGACTGAGTCTTTTACAGACACTACCATGCTAGAACATTTTATTACAACTCCCCCAAGGGGGTATGAACGTGTGGTAGATAAAAAAAACACTTCCCAGAAGCAAGTCTGAAGGTCTTCTGAAGTCCGAACAAATCATCTTTGTTTGGTTCACCAGGCTCACTTGATAACACCGACTAAGTACAACTTAGGTGGTAACAGGGTCGTTGGCTCTCAAATCTAAATAATAGAAAGATTTTTTTGTGGATATTTTCTGGATCTGCTTTGCTTCTGATGTTCTTCGGTGGTGATTGGAAAGTCTCTTGCTTCCTAGCATTCGGGATATTGTGTGAGATCTATATCTTTCTTTGGGATCATTGTTTTGTCTATAGGAGGGCGTTTTCAGTTGCAGCGTTTTTGCAGGGGGGCCTCAACTCGCTCGGATTGTCTTCGTCTTGTATCAGGGGGTTTTCATTAGCTCTATTGTGATCTATGATTACATTTTGTTTCTTTTCTGTAGATCTAGATTTTTTCTTTCGTGGTACAACAAATCTGATATTGTTGATGTTTGCTTGTGTAGGATAGGGAGGCGCATTGGTCACTTGGAGCACAACGTTGGTCTTAGAATCACTCAGGTCTTCCAGAATTGATCGGGATGGTGGGGATCATCATCATCAAGGCATCTACATGCATTTTCAGGTAATATCTAATAGGTAAGTCTCTTCTCTTTCAGATCTCAATCCATTGTACCTTCTTTTCTTCAAATTTTTTGAAAAAAATCCTAAATAATAAAAATAAAAATAAAATACTTAATCGGGGAACTGCTTGATCTTTGAACAAACCATTTTTGGATTTTGTATATTGAGCATCCATCTCACTAGATCATCTTCAACACTGTCCAAATTGTGACTAGTTTTCCCTAGATCTGAATTTTTGACTGCTCAAACCCCAGCACCCCAACTAAAATTTTGACTTTTTCTAGATTTGACTTTTTCTGGAAAATAATCACGTGGGTTTGTAGATCAGGTCTTCCTTATTCCAGAACACCCCCAACGTTGAGCTAGTTCCTGCCAAGTAGCCCTAGATTTGAAAAACTGACTTTTAGCCTCCTAGCATCCCTCATTAGATTTTGACTTTTCTAGATCTGATTTTTCCTGAAATTTTCTGACTTGGGTTTGTAGATCCAGTCATTCTGATCTCATCCCCTCTCCAACACTGAGCTGATAGTCTCCTGGTTGTCCTAGATCTGTAGATCTGCCTCTCCAAACCCTAGCGCTAACCCTCCTCCTGCTAGTTTCACTATAACCTGAATCTTCCGGGCCAAACACTTTTCTCGGTCCATAGATCAGAGCATATCCCAGGTGGGTCCACTTAAACACTGTGTTGATACTGACTCCATTACCCAAGGCTAAGCAGGCACTGATCTCCAAGCATAGCACTAGCCCTCTGTTGACCTCTTTCCCCTGAAAGTTTACTGCTCCTTGATGACTCAGGTAATCTGACATTGTCATATCTCTCATTGAGTCTATCTCTTTGGTACTAGATGGTCCCAACTCTGTCCTTACTCATCTTGTCTCAGTTACGTTTCCCAAGACAACAGTTATCTTCATCAGTTGCTAGTAGCTCAACCCTAGATCTAGTATTACCCTATAGGTTACTTGTATTTCACTTTGGATCAACCCTCATAAGACTGAAACCCTCATCCAAAGCCCAAGTCAACTTAGCATTATCATCCATAGGTCTAGGGTTTCCAATTACCTTACACCTTACGTACCTCAAGCCATACTTGATCTGATCTGGTGTCTAGGTCTGATCTCTCTTGTCGGGAGTAGATTTGGGTCTCCCTCGTTGTTGTCTTAGACGTAGATAACATAAAGTGAAGACTGCCTTGATTGGCGTGACAACCATCCATTTGGGAATCTAGGCTGTCTTGGTTCCACCTCCTTAGTTGCTTGCCCCTCTACCATCCAACCTGGATCCATCATACATAGGCAACTACAAGGTTGGTGACAACAGGTATGTGGCTGAGGAAGTTACTTGCAGGGTTGTTCGAGTGTGAGCTAGAGGCTACAATAGTTCACTGTGACAATTAGAGTGGCATCGGGCTCTCTGAGAATCCAGTGTTCCATGATCGAAGCAAACGCAGAGACATCAGATACCACTTCTTGAGAGATTGTGTTCAGGGGGGAACCATTCGGTTGGAGTACATACAGACAGATGAGCAGGTGGCAGACATTTTCACCAAGACACTTTGCAGACAGAGTTTTGTGAAGTTTAGGGATAAGTTGGGGTTGCTACTGAATCCCTTCGTTGTTGAGAGGGAGTGTTAAACTAGTAGCAACAAGGAAGGTATTCTTGCATGCATGTGTTTTTCCATGCATAAGACTTAAGTTAGGAAACCAGTTGTATTTAATTTACTTTTTCTAAGTTTACTTTGGAAAATAAATTAAATTGATCTAAATTAATTTTAGTGAACCACTAGTTAAAGTGAAAGTGAAATTAGGGTTTTTGTTTTACCACTAGTTAAAGTGAAAGTGAAATTAGGGTTTTCGCCATACCTAAAGTTATAAAAGAGAGATCAATTGGTGGAGAGAACACAAACACTTGTATACCGACAGAGGCAGGATACAGACAGGGAGAGAAAGTCAGATAGAGGATTTAGCTGAGAAGACGGAGGAGTGAGCAGCAGGATCATCGAGCTTTGTACAGCTAGGCCGTACACTCACACAGGAGGGTGTTGAGGTTTAGTTTGGATTTGCCCAGTGATTCTGCTGGGTGATGCATTCGCCAGGTTTGGGTGAATTTGCAGTGATTATAAAAGTTCCATATTTTCTCATAATAAAATCTATATCTGACTGCTGCATCGGTTTTCCCATCTTGGGTTTTTCCGGGGGTTTCCATACCCAAAATAATAGTGTCATTATTGTGATGTGATGTTGTGATTTATTTCTTAGTTTTATATTCCGCTGCATACTGTAAAAGATATTCATGTGTGGTTATCAGTTGATATTTTGCATGCACTGTTTAGCCCTAGTTCAATATTAAAGGAAAATTTACAATTCCAGTAACTAACTTAGTCTAGTTTCATCCTAATAAGAAGCAGAAGATTAAGCATTCGATTCAGAAGATTAAGTATTAAAACTGGTTCATTACCAAGATTCTTTATTCATCACCAACATAGACAGGATATCCAATTCCATAGAACAAGCAGTAGAAGTAGACCCAGACGCAGGTCCAGGAGCAGCAGTTCTAGGTCTAGAACCAACAACAACAGTTGTTTCAGTAGTTTTCTCTATAGAAGGAAAGGCGGCTAGTTAGCCCAGTGAATGATCCACTCGTAGCAAAGACAGTAGCAAATCCATTTGTAGGAAAGGAAATGGCGAAAAAAGCGAAGGTAAAGGTTTCTGCTAGCTATAAAGCCATACAAGCCAGCATACGTCAAAGCCATTCTAGGTAGTGTTAATAAGGTAGTGCAAAAAGGGTCATATTCTAATAAGCGAGACTCAGTTCCTCCTTATGCTTGTGGTGGAGGTTAAGATGCTCGTGGTAGATAGCTAGATTCGAATGCCTACTATTATAATAAAGGGGATAAAGACTTAGATTCTCGAAAGGAAGAGTTGGATTATGTTACAAATGCTCCAGATGTTCCAGATCGAGATTCAGGCCTTCGTAAGCGAGCCAAACATCCAGAAAAAGATAAAGATCCAGTACCAATAAAAGATCCATCCATTGAAGTAGCACAAGTAGCAGTTCAAGGTTGAGCAACATCCTCACCAGTTGGAGATCGAGACCCAATAACATCTACGTTAGCATATCCAGCAGCAGAAGAAGCAGTTCGAGATCGATAACTAGCACAAGTCTTTGATCTAGTTTAAGCGTTGAAGCTTTCATTTAAGCACCATCACTAGCAGCTAAAGGAGCTAAGCTACTAGTTCCAGGTCCAACAACAAAAGTCTAATATGTTGTTCATGAAGCGGATAGTAGAGCACTTCATATAATAGTAGACAGCTGAGCACCCTATTAGACCTAGAAATGTCAGACCTAGGAACGTATAAGCATTTACGTAAATATTAGGTGTAACAACCTAGTTGTAAATATTAGATGTAGCAAAAAATCCCATAATGCATTCTCTAGGTCGAGGTATGATCCTGGTTCGAGGAGCCCATTTTGCTAAAGCTATGTTGTACTTCGACTACCGGATTGGAGGTGTTATCATGTATCTTATAGTTTCCCCATGAGATGATCCTATTCAGGACAACACATGAAAGGTAGCCAAAGTCGTGACCTACAATATCCAAGACTTTCGAAAGAACTCGGATGTCACACCAATCAAGGATACCAACACTTTGGACCAGTGAGAATACAATCCCAGGGGGCGTCGCTATGACCAAGAAACCCTAAAACAAGGAAAATGAATGAGTAGCCAAGGGAAACTTGGTGGAATATCTTAGTAGGATGGTTAATTAGATTTTGAAACAAAGCCCAAGAGATTCTGAGCGTCCGGGTGAAAAGCCTCTGTTACTGACTAGGCTGCACCTAGTTGGACTTTCAGTGAGCCGCCAGTGATGATCAGGATACTTGTTCATATTCAGAGTTCAGAAGTCCTTTCAGGCCTTCACGGTCGTTTTATTTTCTGTAACACATGTTCATACCCCCTTGGGGAAATTGTAAAAAATGTCCTAGCATTTAATTTTTTATAAAAAGCTCGTCTTCCAGGAATTAACATCAAGCCGACTAGCCCAGAGTGTTTTTTCCCTTGGTTATTATTGGTTGTTGAACAAACGACTAATAATTTTTGAGTTTTTCACTCACACCTCCAAAGATGGGGTAGTTATCTTGGTGTTGCGGCCTAGGGAGGTTATTAGAGCCTTCGTGTTGGTGTTTTTCACCATGCTAGGCATTCGAATTGAGTCGTATGGACATGTACCAGGTCCCCCTAGAGTTTCGTCAATTTCCGCAATTTTTTTTTTTTTTTTTTTTTAATATTCCGGTTAATTTTTCTGTTTTTTAAGCCATTTTTTTAATGGTTTAATTAAAAAACTTTAGATTGTAATAAAAGTCAGATACGGAGTCCGTTTCTGACGTGGGGACACTCGTTTTCACACCCGGAGTGCCCACTTTACCCTAGGGATCACTTTCTACATCAGTCGGACAGCCGGAGCACCTCATGAGGCATTATTTGGGCTGAAAGTGCATAAAAATAGCATTTTAATGCTAAATCTGGACAAATTGGCACTAAAGTCAAATTCTAAAAAAAGTCAAAATCAATTAAAAAATTGATTTGAGTGACATGGCAAGGGTCCCATGTGACTAGCGATTCATACCTCTTCTCATATAAAATCAAAGTTTGGTTATAAAATAAAGTGGTGAAAGATTATATTAAAATGGTGACGTCAAATACACCAAGGGAAGGCTCACGCTACACTTGCAAGTTGAGGGTGTAGACCCCACTCTCCATGTCACCATTTAAAAATAAAAAATAGAAGAAGACAAACCTTGGCTTATGTTAATATACCATGCTTTGGTCAATCACGTGATGAAAGGTGACGTCAAAGCACCCGTGAGGACCCACGCTTGCTTGAATGGATTGATTTGTGCTAGTCCAAGGAGTGGGCCCCATTGATTATCGCTTGTAAAATTTTAGATTTTGAAACGTGGACCCATCCTACCCTAAGTTTACGAATCAGCGAATATGTTGTGGGTGGAGCTCACGTCAAAGTATTTCCGTACGTGGAGCATTCGGCGTGAAGGTGATTGCTTGCGCTTGGAGTTTTGTGAGGTGGCACCTCTTCCATGCCATCTATTCAGTTAAACTAGTAAATCACCCCACCAACTATGTTGATTGCTTCAGTTCAGCTCAGCTCAACTGAGCTTGATCTTCAGTATTGATGAGGCCCCCTGGGTCTCCCTTTTCCTATATAAGCTGGTCTCTTCCCCTGTGTTCAGCATCAAAAGGTGGAACCTCTGCTTGTAAGATTGTAATAGTTTTCTTGAGTATTGTGAATAAAAGGCTTTGGAGGCAATTTCTGTGTGGAATCTATGGATGTTTGGATAGAGTTTACTCTACATTAGTGAGGTAACCTGTATTTGTTTTCATGCTTGCATATGTTTGGGATTAACTTGCTTTTGGAAGGAAATGGTATTTTTGTAAAGATAAAAGGTAATTCTTGTTAGGTTACTCTTTTATTGCAAGTCGAAGAAGACTATTTGATATATGTATGATTTCATGCTTGGATCTACATTGTTGTTGTCGTCTCTTTTGGTTTACACAGGTATATTTTAATCCGCATTGCTAGTGTTGATAATCTTTTGCAGGAAGCTAAAGCTGGAGTATTGATGAGCGAATGTGCTCTACCTTTCCTTCAGTAAAATTGGAAAATAAGCTTTGTCCCTCTTATCTCACCAAGGAGGTGTTTCCTGTCCTTTATTGCTTGTTCTACTCCGGGTTCTTTAACTTTTGATCCACAAATTTATTAAAATTTTCTTTCGGTTTCAAACGTTTCCATATTAGATCTAGCATCTAAAGTCATATCAAAGGTAGATCTAATGTCTGAAAGTTTCTATTTTTAGTCTACTTCAAAGGTACATTTAAAATTCTAGATCTAGTTACTTTTCCCTTTTTCCGCAAGTTTAAAAATTTTGAAAATTAAAAAAAAAGCTTGTTGAAAGAGTTTTTGTGCATTTTAAAGTTTGATCTAGAATTTTTGTGCTTGAGATTTGCTTGCCATTCTTCTCAAGAGGCAAACAAAGATCCTAAGAAGGAAAGCTTTCTAGCTTGCCTCAGTTAATTGTTTCCTTCTTTTTTGTAATCAGTTGTTACTTAGATTTTTTTTGTAATTTTTTGCATGTTGTCCAAAGACACTTCCAAAGTGTTTTTGGGCATCTTTCACTTACATAAGCTTGCTAGTTTTTAGCAGGTCCATCAAAAAAGAGAAGGAAACTCTGCCCGAAAGTAGTTTTTTTGAACATCCGGAGCTCCCAGGAGGCTTTCCCCTTGGCTGGGCCTTTTTTTTTTGCATGT
>LPNX010623275.1:87825-110859 GCA_001517045.1 Pseudotsuga menziesii | reverse complement strand
TTTGCTTGCCATTCTTCTCAAGAGGCAAGCAAAGATCCTAAGAAGGCAAGCTTTCTAGCTTACCTCACTTAGTTGTTTCCTTGTTTTTATAATCAGTTGTTACTTCGATCTTTTTTGTAAATTTTTGCATGCTGCCCAAAGACACTTCCAAAGTGTTTTTGGGCATCTTTCACTGACATATGCTTGCTGGTTTTTAGCAGGCCCATCAAAAAAGAGAAGGAAACTCTGCCCGAAATTAGCTTTTTCGAACATCCGGAGCTCCCAGTAGGCCTTCCCCTTAGCTGGGCCTATTTCCTTTGCATGTTGTAAGCCTTTAGATCCCAGATAACAAGAACCAAAGAGCATTCTCTGCTGAAGCATTGTAACCGACTAATAAAAAATAAGTTTGAGTAGGCTCAGTAGAGCCCGGTCCCCATCCCCCTTGGGGGATTTGTGTCGGTGTCCTTTTCTGTTTTCTTATATGATGGTAGCATAGTTGTCCTTTTTTTATTATCATTTCATGCTGTGTTTAAGTTGTGCAAAAGTAACCTGAATACTTACCCACTGCGCTATACCGAAGTACCATAAGGGAAAAGATTTGAGCAGTGTAGTAATTAAAAAACCAAAAACAATTTTGTTATGCAGTGCTAAGTTAAAATAAACCCCCTCGCTTTCTCGAGTACAGGTTCGTGGATAAGGGCTTGCCTGAGTATTGAATTTGGAAAGATACTGCAGGGTTTTATCTTTTTTCTAAATCAGAAAACTTGTTCTAATTAAAATAAACCAAGACTTCTTCCCCGTATGCTCTACACCGCTGCAGCTTGTCTGATCAGTTGGCTGTATCAGAAAGGGATACGAGTTACTAGATCTAATAGGAAAATCCACACAAGTAATTGTCTTGAGAACTCGGGAGGTTGCAAAGAGTAATCACTACAGAGTCAGGGGGCTACTCTAAGCAGGTCTATCCTCGCCCTGTTGGACACTTGGTATTACTGCTTTACCAACCGAGACACTGCAATACTTTCACTGAGACTACACTAGCAACCCACTTTTGCAAGCACTTTTTTCATTTTGGCACTGGTCTTTTTTGTTCCTTTTTTGCATAAGTTAATCTCGCAATGTGTCATTGAATTTGGTGTATCTAATTTGAATTAAGGTGTTGCTAAGGTTAAATTGTGTTGGCAGTAATTGGTAATTTCTTAAATTCATCCATTCCATATTAAAACTCCTAGAATTAACTACTTCTCTCGTAGAGTAAAAACCATAGATTTTACTTTTCATTAGGGTCCACCCCCCTTGGCTTCGCTAGGAGTTGGCCTAGACGGAGGAGCCGAGTATCAGGTGACAGCACTTGGCTCGAGCTTACCCCCAAGATCGCACCCAGTGGCTTGAAGATTTCTGCCACATTACCTGAGGTGCGAATTAGACGGCAACATGTTGTTACCTTGGAGTATACCTTTTACAACCTGGGTACATTCTGAGTGCTAACAAGTGCCATTATATGTTGTAAGTTTGTCGATAGCCTTGTCAGGGATATCATGAGGATGACCTGCTATCTGAGCAAAGATGAGTAAAAAAACTCAACCATTGGATTAAGGAAACAGTTATTATTTTGCTAATTTTCTAAGTTTTCTGGAAATAAAAGATGGATGTCTGAAACAGACTCAAATCCAAGTGCTGCAAGGATCCTGTGAGAAGATAGTTTGTTTAATCTCCTCCTATAATCCTTTTCGGGGTCAGGAATAAAATCGAACAAACCTACAGAGTTTCTTCTAGTAGAATACCTTGAAGTGTTAACTGATAGTGGAGTCGCCAGGTGGACTTAAGTCTAATTTCAGAGAGTGATTGGACTAAAAATCTACCAAAAAAGGGGAAAACAAGGTAAAAAACCAAAAGAAGCAAAGGTCGTCTAGGAACAAAAAGATTTGTCCCCGGCAACGGCGCCAAAAGATGTTGTCCGCCGATTGCACACCAGCAGTAGAAATCTTCTGAAAGTTGTCTCCTCACTCGAGAAAGTGGGAGAGGTGTGACCTTGGGGGCAAGCACAGAGCTAGGTACTGTCACCTACTCCTAGCTCCTCCGTTTAGGCTAACTCCTAACGAAGCCAAGGGGGGTAGTCCCTAACAAAGAGTTTTCTATGGCTCAATGTTTAAGTTAATTTTTAGATGTTTCGGATGCGGATGGGTGGTTTTTAGGAGTTATTGTGATTTAAAATGATTAATGTGATGAATTGAGCACAAGACAAAGCAATCCACGTTGCTATCACCAGAATTAAAAGATAGACAAATATTTCAGAATTTCATGAAATTGATAAAGCATTCACAGATATAACTTATAATCAAAACATTCAACAGACAAATGGCCCAGATTATCAGCAGTGCGTAAAAGATAGAACCAGTGCCTATGGAGTCAACTTATCAGAGATGCTTCGAATGTAAATAAGATGTGAATCCCAAAAGATGCCAGTGAATGTTAGGTTTTGCAAGTGCTCTTGGTAAGTCTTAAGAGTTTTTTATTTGTGATCTTCACTTATGGTAGCTGGATGTCCTAACCGGTAATACCTTCAGTGGCTCCGTTCGAAGACATGACAGACCTGTCTAGGGTCAAAGGTAAGTGTTCAATAACTTAACTACCAGTGCCTAGATTGGGTAGCCCGGTGCCCACACTTGGAATTTGCCCACATGCCTCAGTATTTATCGAACAACGCCGGTGCGTTGGTTATGGGGAAAAGTTTTAGTTAAGTTCCTCTTGTGGGGTTTAGAGATCCAATGCCGTTTCTGGGTATTCCGAACTAAGATTGGTCAGAGCATACTCCGGCAAGGAGGAAAGGGGGTTAATTAATTAAAGGGGTGTGAGTTGCAAATTTTATTAAGTTAATTAAAACTCTCCGACAGAGAGCACTCTTGACCTTGTCTTATGACCGTGGTTCAAGATACTTAGCTAATCTATATGAATCTAATGCAGGGATTATGCAAATCTAAAATGCTCTCCAATAGACAGTGCTCTTGACTTGTGTTTCTGCAAGTTCAAGAGTCTTACCTATGGATTATTAATTGATTAAACAAGCACAAGATGATATTAGTGGCTTGAAACTCTCCGATAGAGAGCACTCTTGATCCACCTTATGGTGAGGTTCAAGAGATTTAAGTAGTTGATTAACTTAGAAAGATAAACAATTAAACTGAGTAATCAACTTAGAAGTGATGAATTAATAATTAGTGACCTAAGCATGAGATATAATCAATGATGAAAACAAGCACTAATCTGAGCATACACACAACACAAGCCTCCCCAAATGGGGGAGGATGAGAATGGGGACTTAAAAACCCCACTCAAACACAAGATCTTTTATTAAACTTTATACAATGTGCCTTAAGGCTTTTAATCCTTGAAAGGACTTTTCAAATAAAGGCAAAGTAACTTTACAAATATTATAACCTGTAAAAAAGGAGAGTGCCTTTTATTTTTTACTTTTGAGATCTTTCCGAAAACCTGTGAAAAGGGAAAAGGGAAGAAGTTTGAAGAGAGTAAAAAGGAGCAAAGGAAAGAGGGCTGAAACAAAAGAAGATGAGAGAAGAAAGGCAAACAAACTAAGCAACAATCAAAATCAAAGAAAGGGGAGAATAGGGCAACCAACTAAGAAGCTAAAGGATGAACAAAATTAAAGAAAACGGGGCAGCGAAAGAGGAAATAAGTGGCTGTCATAAAAAATGCAAAATGGGACAGCGAACAAAAAGTAAAAGAAATGGCCAAAAACAAGGTTAAACGAAGCCCAAAAACTAGGGCAAAAAGAGGCAAAAAAGGGGAAAAAGCTAGGGCACACTAGGGCTGTCAAAAAAGAGAAAAAGGGATGGTAAAAAGAGTACTAACGGGGCAGCGATGAAGAAGAGGTAAAAGAGACAAAGCAAAGCGACTGGTAGAAAAGGGATTAAGAAGAGGAACAATGGAAGGTTTTTTGCAGCTTAATTCCTTAAGTTTTTTGCCAATTTTCCTGCTTAACCTGTCACGAAAAGTAAGAAACCAGTGAGCTTCTTTCCTGCAAAATGGTGGATTAGACAATATACTACACTAAGAAATTACAATTTTAATACTTGCATAAGATGAGACATTGATACTACTACAAGTATTAACCAAACTTGATCTAAAACTTGGTAAGGTAAGCTCTTTAACAAAGGAAATTTTAGATCTATAATAACAAGAGATATAAAGATAAAACTTAATGTTTGGATCTACTTGTTATTAAATAGAGCATCAAAGTAATCGAAAGTAAAATTTGTTTTTAAGGGTGGATCTAAGAGATGGAACCACTTGGATCTATGGATCTCAATCATTATGCGGCTGCTAGATACTTATGCTTGATTCCAAGAAAGGTAGATGCAACTTAGCTCATCCTTGTACTCGGTGCAATGGGGTGATCTACAATCAAACAACTTGCATGCTTGCCAAAACACGGGATTAGAACATGTACTATTTACTACTCTGAATCACAAAAAGCATGAGATATATCTGAATAAGACAATGCTCTTTATAAATTTCGAAAAGTAAATAAGTAGATAACTTGAAACTACAAAGATCTACTCTTACGTGCTTATAGAAGCCCTCTAAAGGATTTATAATTACCCATAGATCAGCAAACAAAAGCAGGAATGAAATGG
This sequence comes from Pseudotsuga menziesii, assembly GCA_001517045.1. Lineage (NCBI taxonomy): Eukaryota > Viridiplantae > Streptophyta > Pinopsida > Pinales > Pinaceae > Pseudotsuga > Pseudotsuga menziesii. The sequence goes on along the minus strand of LPNX010623275.1, from coordinate 106,225 downwards.
TATCACCTCATTAATCAAAGCACATGAATCCGGAATCCACACCACATGAGCCTCCAAAGCCTTTCTTTATTCAAAATGGTTGCATAAGAGCAACAACTATTACAATAATTCACCAGAGGTTCTTTGCATCAATCATCCACCCCGATAGAGCTGAAAGAGCCTCTATTTATACAATGAGAGAGTGCTAAAACCCTAAAACCAAACCAAATAACCTAACCAGCCTGACCACCTAACAGAAGAAACAAACCTAAAACAGAGGACCGGAAGTGAGGGGAGGCCTCCACCCAGACAAGGCGCCCCCACTCCAACTGAAAACACTGAAATCCACCCTCAAACAAGCCCACACATGTGGAAGGCGCATCACTGCTAAGGATGGGCATGAATGGGTGAAGGAGGCTCCTGATGTTGGTAAAACCACCTCTTTAGGTCTGGCTGGAGTTCGTGCTAGGTTTGGGAAGCCCACTGATGGTGTAAGCTTCAGTCTTCACCTCGATCAAATCATCGGACGAATGAGAGCTCTCCATCTCATCTTTACCTGGAGATGACCTGTCTGATAACTGATAATAAATTAATTGCTCTCTTAATGATGACTAAAGCTGAGTTATGACAACTCCAAACATCATAAGTGCTCCATGAGATGTCATTTAGCCTTTTATTTCGCCGAATTTGGATTAATTTGGAGAGTTTTAATTTTCTCCAAAATAATCATTTTTTAATAAAAAATCATTTTTATCCTCAAAACTGACTTTTTTGAGAAAAAGACATTATGTGTCCTATTGTTGATCTGAAAGCTAGCTCTGACTGGCTGGCTGGTCAAGAATGATTTTTGGCTTAAGGTTAGAGCCTTCAATCACTGAATTTGGAGTCTGGATGGCTTATTTACCACAAACGGGTTTTTTCCATTGAATTTATGGAAAAATTAACCCAAAAAACTTAGGAAAAGTAATTAAAATTTAAAAAAAAAAATTTCCCTGTTCGAAAAAGATTTTTTTGAAATTTTTTTGTGTCCAGATGACTTAGGACATGACCATGATTTATCTAAATAATGTCTAGTATGCTTATAACACTCAGTTGGGCTCTAATAACCCCCCAAGCCCCAGAATTCAACATCGGGCATTCCAGCTTTGGAGGAAGCGAGAGAAAACCTCGTCAATTATACTCCGCTGAAGGCAAAGCATAATTGTCAGGGACAAAAAATTCCCTGGAATACCCTATTTGAGATTCTACGTCTCAAGAGACCGAACCACTCAAAAATACCCTACTAGCACATTTTATTACAAACCCCGCAGGGACCATGGTCAAAATTATTCAAAATAAAAAAGTGACAAGCCAAAACTGGCTAGACACAAAGGCGGATCATCCGATACACTGGAATCAAACATTTATCATGTTTGTCAACTGGCGGCTCCTCAGCTAATCCAACTATGGTACAAATAAGTGGATAACAACGCAGTCTTCGGTATGCAGGATGCGGAATGATGGTTTGCAGATCGTGGTTTCCGCAATTTTCCCTTTCGCAACTTGCGGGATACAGAATGCGGGATCGTAGTGTCGCGATTTCCACAATTCCCAATCCCGCAAGTCCAAGTTTCCGCACTGTCGATCTTCGTGGTATGGTTGTCCGCTGTAAGATTGGTATGGTATGCGGGATGCGGGTTGCGGTAAGTAAGATTGAAATTTTGTAACTTTTCGACCCCGCAACTCGGACTTTCCGCATCGTTGATTTTTGCGGGTGAATTTTGAGTCGTTGATTTGGTTCCAGCTGTGGGATCGTTTATGATCGTGGATTTCTATCGCGTCTTCTCTCCACCAACCGATCTTCCCTGAGATTTTTCCTTGCAGATCGTTGAACGGATCCAGGGAAGACGGGAGGGAGCGTGACAGTGTTGAAAATGTTGTGATGTGGTCACGGCCATGCCCTGTCTTTCGATGAACAGAAAAGGTTATCGATGAAAATTTTAATTCCGCACAATAATGGGGTATGGGTACATGACACTTGAATAGTATGCCAAATTTTTTATGTTTTAATTGATCAATCTAACATCTTTGGCATGACTTTGTTGGCTTTTTTGCAGCATTTGATGAACAAGTAGAGAGGCACTCTGGTGAAATTTTCCAAATTCAAGCCATTTGGAAGCCATTTTTCTTTCTACCTTTCCTTCAGGCGCTTTTAAAGCCTCAAAACTTGTAAAATTGTGTTTCTTATTCTACAAAGGAACATAGGTATTCTTCATTGTAATAATTGTAATAAAGAAAGCAAGTGAGAAGCCGTGTTTCATAAGTTCTTGCTATATAGAATAAATCCAGTAGTTAACTGATTTCTACTAAAGTTTATGAGTATAGAATAAGGCAGTGAAAAAGATCCCACACCACCGTTGGTTCATCCCGTCCTGGAAAAAAAGAATAGGCAATCTCAAAACTTGTAAAATTATGTTTTTTATTCTACAAAGGAACACAAGTATTCTTCATTGTAATAATTGTAATAAAGAAAGTAAGAGGGCAGCCAGGCACCCACATTAATCCCCTTGGGGGGGTGCCGTGTCGTCTCTTTTTTGTGGTTTGACTTTTTAGAGTACATATTTTGTTTTCTCAGTTAAGTTGTCATTTTATTTATACTTTTAAAATTAACAAATCCAACTGTGTTCTCGGATTACCTGAAAGGGGAAACGAGTGTATCATTACTATGATTTTTAAACAACTACACATTTCATTAACTTTTAAAATAAACCAAGGCACCCTCGTTTGGGTCTGAACTACGTACAAGACTTAGGAATGGGAGAGACGTAGGATGTGCTTGATAAACCTAGTGTGGAACCTCATAATAAGATAAAAGTGGCTGGTAAACCTACTATGCACATCCTGAAGAGCACTGGAAGGGAAGGTGTAGCCTGAGGGACTGTGGAGCAGAGAAGGGGACACGTCCTTGTGTTGGGTGTGTAGGCAGTAGGGAATCCAGGCCAAATAGGTCTCGTGAAGGTGTTCTTAGCTCTGTAGATGAGCTCACTAGCTTAGCAATTCTTCCTGTCCATTGCCTTAGAAGCCTGATAAACCCAACCGGAAAGATGGCTTGGCTGGTAGCCTAATAAACCCATATGTTGGCTTGGTTGTGTCTTGCTGTGGTTGACATGGTGAGTAACCTTTGGCTGGACAGTTTGATAAACCCAACTATGAATGCTAGCTTGGCTGGTTAGCCTAATAAACCCAACAATAAGATGGCTTGACTGTGTACAGTCTGATAAACCCCTCTGTTGGCTTGACTGGTCCCCAAAGGTGAATATTGGCTTGACTGTGTTCAGTCTGTGATACCCAACTGTGAGATGGCTTGGCTGAGTGGCCTGTGAAACCCATCTGTTGGAGTGTTTTACCCTACAGCCTGATAAACCCAACTGTATTAGCTTGGCTGAGTGTTAGTGCACCTTGGCTATGTATGAGTCTACTAGTGTTCCCTTATTCCTTGAAGAAATCATGCCCAGCTCGGGGGTGGCAGTTTTGCTAAGAGACTAAGGAGCACACTGGCCTATGGTTGGGTGGAACGTTGCAGTGACATAGCTGGTTGCGAGATAAGTTTTGTTTAAGATAAGTGTTCTTGTTTATGTTATTCTCTGCAATTGTATTTCTTGTATTGTAAATTGCTTGATGGAGTGTGATGAACATGTTGCTGTGTTGAATGGATGCATTGGTCCTTTGAATAACTGCAAGTATAGGCATCTATGTATGTTTCCCATCAATGCATTTCGAACTAAGTTGCAGGGTAGATTGGCCAGATGGGTTATGGCCTGAATGATCAAATCAAGCCAAGACTTCAGTTAAAAAGTTGAGTTTCCTGCTAGAAATCTTCATTTACGCAATCTTCGGGATGCAGTATGCGGAATGATGGTTCGCAGATCGTGGTTTCCGCAATTTTCCCTTCCGCAACTTGCGGGATGCGGGATGTGGGATCGCAGTGTCGTGATTTCGACAATTCCCAATCCCGCAAGTCCAAGTTTCCACACTGTCGATCTTCGCAGGATGGTTGTCCACCGTTGATCTGTTTTCGATGCGGGATGCGGGTTGCAGGAGGTAAGATTGAAATTTTGTAACTTTTCGACCCCACAATTCGGGCTTTCCACACCGTTGATTTTTGCGGGTGAATTCTGATTCATTGATTTGGTTCCAACTGTGGGATCATTTATGATCGTGGATTTCTATCGCGTCTTCTCTTCACCATCCGATCTTCCCTGAGATTTTTCTTTGCAGATGGTTAAACAGATCCAGGGAAGACAGGAGGGAGCGTGACAGTGTTGGAAATGTCGAGATGTGGTCACGGCCATGCCCTATGTTTTGATGAACAGAAAAGGTTATCGATGAAAATTTTAATTCTGCACAATAATGGGGTATGGGTACGTGACACTTGAATAGCATGCCAAATTTTTTATGTTTTAATTGATCAATCTAGCATATTTGGCATGACTTTGTTGGCTGCTTTGCAGCATTTGACGAACAGGTAGAGAGGCACTCTGGCGAAATTTTCCAAATTCAAGCCATTCGGGAGCCATTTTTCTTTCTACCTTTCCGTCAGGCGCTTTTAAAGCCTCAAAACTTGTAAAATTGTGTTTCTTATTCTACAAAGGAACACAGGTATTCTTCATTGTAATAATTGTAATAAAGAAAGCAAGTGGGAAGCTGTGCTTCATAAGTTCTGGCTATATAGAATAAATCCAGTAGTTAACTGATTTCTACTAAAGTTTGTGACTACAGAATAAGGCAATGAAAACGATCCCACACCACCGTTGGTTCATCCCATCCTGGAAAAAAAGAATAGGCAGTCTCAAAACATGTAAAATTGTGTTTTTTATTCTACAAAGGAACACAAGTATTCTTCATTGTAATAATTGTAATAAAGAAAGCAAGTGAGTAACCAAGCACCCAAATTAATCCCCTTGGGGGGGAGAGCCGTGTCGTCTCTTTTTTGTGGTTTGACTTTTTAGAGTAGATATTTTGTTTCCTCAGTTAAGTTGTCATTTTATTTCTACTTTTAAAATTAACAAATCCAACTGTGTTCTCGAATTACCTAAAAGGGGAAACGAGTGTATCATTACTGTGATTTTTAAACAACTACACATTTTATTAACTTTTAAAATAAACCAAGGCTTTAGTTCCCGTATGCTCTTGTGAACGGTGGGACAACCAGAAAGGGATTAGAGTGACGAGCTTAATAGGATAATCCACATAAAACCAATCTTTAAGAGCTCGAGAGGTCACGAAGAGTGAATACTATAGAATCAAAGGGCTACTCCAAGAAGGTTATCTACTCATTTAACAGTTTAAAACTTACCAATGAGACACTGCAATATTTTCACCGAGCCTACATCAACAACCCTTATACACAAGCACTCCATACTCATTGCACTGATCCTATTTTGTATGCAAAAATCAAATTTGCAAGTGTCTTGAATGGTTTGTACATTTTCTAAGTTGTTGAATTAATTTATTTGCAGTGATTGGTGGTTAATATTTTAATTCATTTTCACCCTAACTCCTAGAAACAAGTTGGTTTTCCTTTCATAAATTAACAACCTTAGATTATTTTCATAGGGACCACATCCAAGCCTAGCTTTTAGTTCTTTCGAAACCTTATCTTTTGGTAGTTAAAGCTAGTAAAATTTGTATGCTTTTAAATGTCTTATCTAGCAATTTGAGTGATTTCAAGTAGTTGGTTTTAGAATTTGATGAACAGGTAGGAGGCATTTTGGCGAATGTTTTCAAATTTAGGCCATCCAGGATCCCCTAGAACACCATACCTCTATCCTGAGCTATTTTTGTAAACTTGTATGCCCATGGATCTGAATCTATAAGGACCACAGGCATCCACCTTAAAATTGTAAAAATATTAATAAAGGAAAGTTGGCTACCCAACACCCACACTGTTGAATTTTAGCATTAACATGAATACTTTAAAAAAGTTGCAGACTAATATAAATAAATGACAAGTGCAGTAAATCACATCAACACATCAAGACACTGAACACAAGAGTTTTTCACTGGAGAAACCTTTAAAGGACAAAAACCACAAAAGCATTAGTAATTCATCTTGTAAATGAGATGACCGAGTTCTTCAAGATTTCTCAAACCCTAACTGGGTCTGTACTATAGATCCATAATTACACAGAAGATAATCTTTTACACAAAAATGCCAAATTAAGGTTTTTAGCAAATTAGGGCTTTGCTGCCCTAATCTTTCTCTCTCCTTATCAGAAAACATAGGCTGCTCAAAATTCTATTTTGCCTGCCCGAATTTGTCTTCTTCCTACCCGTGATGGTTTTTCCTTGCCCGAGCCCTACCCGAATCTCTTTTGTCTGCTGCTCGTACAATTCTAATGCTACCTGGATCCAAGGTGGCCTGCCCAAGCCTTCCTGCTCTGCCCAAGTCTCTACCAGGCTAATCTATGGACTTCCTGAACCCTGTGGGCTAGTCCGTGGACTGCCTGAGGGTCTAGTGCAAACCCATCACCCTCTGGGCTAGTCTGTAGGCTACCCAAGGGTGGTCAAAATCCCTCACAGGATAGCCTTATGGCTGCCCGAGGGTCTGTACAGACCCCGAACCCTCTCGGGCTGGACTGTTGGCTTCTCGAGGGTTCTGTGTGAACTCGGCAGTCCTTACGGGCTAGCCTTCTAGCTGGCCGAGGTGATAGCAGAAGGGGCCGAGCCCTTAGAGGGGGTTGCCCAGAGGTCCGAGAGCTACCCAGAAGAGAAAAGAGGTTGCTCGTTGAAGACTGGTGGCTTCCCGTGAAGTTTGGTAGTTGCTCAAAGAAGAAGATAAGAGGTAGGAAAAACCCTAACTCATAAAGAAGGAAAAATTGTTGCTGCTCCTTGACATTGAACCCCTAGTTTAGGGTTTCACTTCAGTAAGTGAGAATGCCCTAGCTAGACTCATCCATGCTAGGGCATAATAAAAAAACAACGTTCTTCTTTCTGAACCAGTAAATTCTTCTTCCTGGAGGGGTTGTACCTATGAGAGAAAGTGAGTTTAATAATGAAATGAATTGATCTTCTTGTATAGCCTTTGAGTCACTTGTAAGTGGACCACAACTCAAAAGAACAAAATAATAATATTTTATTCTTTTATCACTTTGACTTTTACCTTTAGTGGTACTAAAGGTCTTTTGTACTTTCACCTTGACACCTTAGTGGTACTAAGGGTCCTTATGTATTTAGGACTTTTCCTTTAGCCTTCTTCAAGTGCCCTATGGTCAAAACAAGTGGTCAAGGTGGTCCTTCATCCCCACTCAAAGTCCATCATCATAAACATAGAGAATTGCTAATGCTTTTATCTCAAACTCTCTGTGACACCAAGATCGGATACTAAGGTGTCTTAACCAAAGGTAGCTAAGCCTTGGAGAAGAACACAAATCCCACTGATCGAGGGTCAGAGTGCCACACATGCCCAGACCCGGTCTAGGGCTTGAAGAGTTATCCTGGTGATAGACCAGGTGCCTCAGCCATAGGCTACATAATTTCACACAAGGTCAAATACTTGGTAACGGACCAAGCACCTCCATTCTCTCGAAGAATGGCCCTCATCCCTGGGCTGAGTCCCTAGTCCCGGACTAGGAAAATTCCTGGTAACTGACCAGGTGCTTCCATTCAAAGAATGGCCACTCAGCTCTATGTTGAGTCCCCAAGTGCTAGACTGGTTCCATATCTTGGTCCCGGACCAGATATCCCCGTTCAACAGAATGGTCACTCAAACCAAGGTTGAGTCCCCCAGTATTGGACTGGTTCCACATCCTGGCTCTCAATGCTGCTCAAAAAAATCAACACACACTCCATCCCCCTAGGGATCTGTGTCATTTCCATGGAGTGACTCATTTTTTCTTTCTATGTTCAGTTATTAGTTTAGTTAGTTTCCTTTCTTAGATTAAAGTAATTTAGTTGTTTCATTTATTTTCCTTTTCGCAATAAGCAGTAATGAACCTTGGCTCTTATCCCTATATGCTCTTATGACCATTGTAGACTTGCCCGATCTATGGTTAACAATCATAAATGGAGTAGAGTCACAAGTCTAATAGGACAATCCACTTAAAGTTTTATTTTCATAGTAAGGGGTTTGCACTGAACAATACCAACGAATCAAGGGGCTACTCCAAGTTGATTTTATGTCTCACCCTATTGAACACTTGGTATAATTGCTTTGCACTTACTAGTGAGGATAAGAGACTAAGTGGGCCACACCAAGAATTGACCTACCTTATTGCACTCATCCATAATAATTAAAATTGGAATTGCACAACTTTTTAGCAACATTATTCACTTTCTTGACACTGGTCTATATTTTTTATTATTTGTTTAAACGAATGTATATATGTCATAATTGGTTACTACTATAAATTTATTGTCATTGCTCTTTTGTTTTATTAATTCAAACTCCTAATCTAGCATCCAAAAATCAATCCGATTATCCAATTTCACTTAATTCGACCATTTTTCCCTAGATCCCAATTTTTCTACATAAACCCTAAGGCAAAATTGAGGCTGTTGCCGCCTAATTCACACCTCGGGTAACGTGGCAGAAATCTTCAAGCCACTGGGTGCGACCTTGGGGGCAAGCTCGAGCCAAGTGCTATCACCTGATACTCAGCTCCTCCATCTAGGCCAACTCCTAGTGAAGCCAAGGAGGGTGGACCCTAATGAAAAGTAAAATCTCAGGTTTTTACTCTACGAGAGAAATAATTAATTCTAGGAGTTTTAATATGGAATGGATAAAATTTAAAAATTACCAATTACTGCCAACAAGATTAATCTTAGCAACACTTTAACTCAAATTAGATACACGAAATTCAATGACACATTGCGAGATTGACTTATGCAAAAAAGAATAGAATAGACTAGTGCCAAAATGAAAAGAGTGCTTGCAAATGTGGGTTGCTAGTGTAGTCTCAGTGAAAGTATTGCAGTGTCTCGGTTGGTAAATTTTAAATTATCAAATGAATTGATTAAAGAATGGGTAAATTGTGGGTTTGACCCAACAAGTCAAGTCCCTTCAAACTGAGTGCTAAAGCGGTAATACCAAGTGTCCAACAGGGCGAGGATAAACCTGCTTAGAGTAGCCCCCTGACTCTGTAGTGATTACCCTTTGCAACCTCCCGAGTTCTCGAGAAAATTACTTGTGTGGATTTTCCTATTAGATCTAGTAACTCGTATCCCTTTCTGATACAGCCAACTGATTAGACAAGCTGCAGCGGTGTAGAGCATACGGGGAAGGAGTCTTGGTTTATTTTTAAAGTTTTTAGAACAAGTTTTCTGATTTAGAAAAAAGATAAAACCCAAGAGTCTCTTTCCAGATTCAGTACTCGGGAAAGCCTTTATCCACAAACCTATACTCAGGAAAGCGAGGGGGTTTGTTTTAACTTAGCAGTGCATAACAAAATTCTTTTTTGTTTTTAATTCCTACACTGCTCAAATCTTTTCCCTTATGGTACTTCGGTATAGCGCAGTGGGTAAGTATTTAGGTTACTTTTGCAAAACTCAAACAAAGCATGAAATGATAAAGAAAAACAACTACACTAATAGCATATAAGAAAACAAAGAAAGGACACCAACACAAATCCCCCAAGGGGGATGGGGACCGGGCTCTACCGAGCCTACCCAAACTTGCTTTTATTAATCAGTTACAATGCCTTAGCAGATATGCTCTTTGGTCCTTGTTATCTAGGATCCAAAGGCTTACAACATGCCAAAAAAAAAAAAAGCCCAGCGAAGGGGAAAGCCTCCTGGGAGCTCCGGATGTTCGAAAAAGCTACTTTCGGGCAGAGTTTCCTTCTCTTTTTTAATGGACCTGCTAAAAACCAGAAAGCATATGTAAGTGAAAGATGCCCAAAAACACTTTGGAAGTGTCTTTGGACAACATGCAAAAAATTACAAAAAAAATCTAAGCAACCACTGATTACAAAAAAGAAGGAAACAACTAAGTGAGGCAAGCCAGAAAGCTTGCCTTCTTAGGATCTTTGCTTGCCTCTTGAGAAGAATGTCAAGCAAATCTCAAGCACAAAAATGCTAGATCAAACTTTAAAATGCACAAAAACTCTTTCAACAAGCTTTTTTTTTAATTTTCAAAATTTTTAAACTTGCGGAAAAAGGGAAAAGTAACTAGATCTAGAATTTTAAATGTACCTTTGAAGCAGACTAGAAATAGAAACTTTCAGACATTAGATCTACCTTTGATATGACTTTAGATGCTAGCTCTAATAATGGAAACGTTTGAAGCTGAAAGAAAATTTTAATAAATTTGTGGATCAAAAGTTAAAGAACCCAGAGTAGAACAAGCAATAAAGGACAGAAAACGCCTCCTTGGTGAGATCAGAGGGACAAAGCTTATTTTCCAATTTTACTGAAGGAAAGGTAGAGCACATTCGCTCATCAATACGCTAGCTTTAGCTTCTTGCAAAAGATTATCAACACTGGCAATGGGGATTAAAATACACCTGTGTAAACCAAAAGAGACTACAACAACAATGTAGATCCAAGCATGAAATCATACATATACCAAATAGTCTTCTTCAACTTGCAATAAAAGAATAACCTAACAAGAATTACCTTTTATCTTTACAAAAATACCATTTCTTTCCGAAAGCAAGTTAATCCCAAACATATGCAAGCATGAAAACAAATACAGGTTACCTCACTAATGTAGAGTAAACTCTACCCAAACATCCATAGATCCCACATAGAAATTGCCTCCAAAGCCTTTTATTCACAATACTCAAGAAAACTATTACAATCTTACAAGCAAAGGTTCCACCTTTTGATGCTGAACAAAGGGGAAGAGACCAGCTTATATAGGAAAAGGGAGACCCAGGGGGACCTCATCAATACTGAAGATCAAGCTCAGTTGAGCTGAGCTGAACTAAAGCAATCAACATAGTCGGTGGGGTGATTTACTAGTTTAACTGAATAGATGGCATGGAAGAGGTGCCACCTAACAAAACTCCAAGCGCAAGCAATCACCTTCACGCCGAATGCTCCACGTACGGAAATACCTTGACATGAGCTCCACCCATAACATATTCACTGATTGGTAAACTTAGGGTAGGATGGGTCCACGTTTCAAAATCTAAAATTTTACAAGCGATAATCAATGGGGGCCACTCCTTGGACTAGCACAAACCAATCCATTCAAGCAAGCGTGGGTCCTCACGGGTGCTTTGATGTCACCTTTCATTACGCGATTGACCAAAGCATGGTATATTAACATAAGCCAAGGTTTGTCTTCTTCTATTTTTTATTTTTAAATGGTGACATGGAGACTGGGGTCTACACCCTCAACTTGCAAGTGTAGCGTGAGCCTTCCTTTGGTGTATTTGACGTCACCATTTTAATATAATCTTTCACCACTTTATTTTATAACCAAACTTTGATTTTATATGAGAGGAGGTATGAATCGCTAGTCACATGGGACCCTTGCCATGTCACTCAAATCAATTTTTTAATTGATTTTGACTTTTTTTAGAATTTGACTTAAGTGCCAATTTGTCCAGATTTAGCATTAAAATGCTATTTTTATGCACTTTTAGCCCAAATAATGCCTCACGGAATGCTTCGGCTACCCGACTGATGTAGAAAGTGGTCCCTAGGGTAAAGTGGGCACTCCAGGTGTGAAAACAAGTGTCTCCACGTCAGAAACGGACTCTGTATCTGACTTTTATTACAATCTGGAGTTTTTTAATTAAACCATTAAAAAAATGGCTTAAAAAACGAAAATATATATATATTTTGTGGAAATTGACGAAACTATAGGAGGACCTAGTACATGTCCATACAACTCAATTCGAATGCCTAGCATGGTGAAAAACACCGACACGAAGGCTCTAATAACCTCCCTAGGCTGCAACACCAAGATAACTACCCCAGCTTTGGAGGCGTGAGTGAAAAACTCAGAAATTATTAGTCGTTTGTTCAACAACAAATAATAACCAAGGGAAAAAACACTCTGGGCTAGATGGCTTGATGCTTAATTCTTGGAAGCCGAGCCTTTTATAAAAAATTAAATGCTAGGACATTTTTTACAATTTCCCCAAGGGGGTATGAACATGTGTTACAGAAAATAAAACGACCGTGAAGGCCTGAAAGGACTTCCAAACTCTGAATATGAACAAGTATCCTGTTCATCACTGGCAGCTCACTGAAAGTCCAACTGGGTGCAGCCTAGTCAGTAACATCTGGCTCCAACTGTGGGACGTGTGATTGATCTGAACTTCGTGGAAATCGATCATACGAGAAACCTAGAATCTCTCGTTCCTGCATAAAAACTAGGATAAGTCAGTCACATGTATATAGATAACCAAATGAAATGAAATAAGCGGCAGTATATGATACAAAAATGACCTTCTTCTTTTTTTAACAACTAATATACAGAAAATGAACTAAGCTAATAAATAAAATGCAAAGAGAGGTTTAGAGAGTGGTGATACAAAGATGCCCCCATGGGCATCAGATATTTTCACTGAAAAACAGTTTTAGAATCTATCCGTTGACAGCCAGACTCTGCTTTTCCCCATCCATGTCACTAAGATAAAAAGAGTTGTCACCTGCCACATCATGAATAATGTAAGGGCCTATCCATAAACTGTCAAATTTTCCATGCTTTCCCGACTTTTCTCTCCATTTGTCCCAAAGCAACACTGTGTCTCCTTTCTGGAAAACCCTTTGTTTAAATGATTTGTCAAAATTTCTCTTAATCTTATCCTGATTTTTAATACTCTGATTAATGGCCCTTGTTCTGACCTCATCCAACTCTATCAGCTCATTTATTCTACTCTGAAAGTCATCCTGATCTGAACCTGAATCTTGCAGAGTCTGATACACTGGTAACTGAAGATGAATAGGCAAAGTCACATTCACGCCATAAACCAACTCGAAAGGAGATTTTCCCGTTGCACTTTTCTTAGTAATTCTATCTGCCCAAAGTGCAAACTTGATTTTACTATCCCATGCCTTCTTGTTGTCACCAAAAATCTTTTTTACGATGGTCATCAAGTTTTTATTGCTTGACTCGGCCAAACCATTTCCCTGGGGATAGTAATTTGAGGAATGGGATAGGATGATGCCATATTTAAAGCAAAATGAAGACATTGCTACTGACCTTAAAGCTTTGGCATTATATGTGGTTATCTTAGCAGGAACCCCAAATCTAGTGATGATTTTGTCTTCCAGGAAGTCCATAACCACTTTTTCAGTTGCTGCTTTAGTAGGTATGGCCTCTACCCACTTGGTAAAATATTCTATCGATGTTAAAATCCAGGTACAACCATTACTTGAATTGTCTTTAAATTTCCCAATGAAATCAAGACCCCATTGTTGAAAAGGGGCCTGGATTACTACCAGCTTTAGGGGTAATGCAGCAAGCTTCTGTTTTCCTGTGAACAGTTGACATTTCTGGCAATTCCTAACAGACTTGTGCACATCAGTAAATAAAGTGGGCCAATAGTATCCGGCTCTAAGGATCTTGTGAGCTGTGGTTTTGGCTGCAAAGTGGCCACCAAAAAATCCTGAATGAAACTCCTCCAGGAGTCTTTGAGATTCTTTTTCATCCACACACCTAAGTATGAGACCATCCGGGTTTTTCCAACCCAATCCCTCTTGGGTGAGGCAGTACTTAGTGGCTTGCAATCTTAGTGATCTTCTCTTGTGGCCCATTAGATGATCGGGACATGTTAAGTTGAGGAGGTAGAATATAATGTCTACATACCACTGTTGTTGTTGAAGATGTTGAATTCCAGTTGAAATGGATGATGCTGGTGAATTGTTTTGACAGACCATACCTAAGGCTTGTTCATTTCCCTCTGTCATCATCTTGGCAAGTCCCTGCCCCTTGATTAATTTAGTGGGTTTGATCTCCAAGTCATATTCCTGGATCTTTGATACCCATGTTCCCCTTATACCAAAGCAATCTTGCTGAGACAAGATATCCTTCACTACTGAATGAGGGACATAGCCAACCACTTTGGAGTAACCTATATAAGTTCTAAAGTGTTTCAAATATTTGACAAGGGCATAGGCTTGTTTTTCCATGGTAGTGTACTTAAGTTCAGAACTCTGCAAGGATCTACTCATGAATGCAATAGGTTGTTCCTGACCCTCTTTGTTCTTCTGCAACAAAACTCCGACAATTGTGTCTTCTGGTGCAAATGAGAAAATCTGGAAGTCTTTGGAGTAATCAAGACTTATCAAAATAGGAGACCTAGAGATGCAGTCTTTTATGGATGCAAAAGCTTCTTTTNGCAAAAGCTTCTTTACCTTCTTTATCCCATTCAAACTTAGCATCTTTCTTTAGCAGCTTCTGCATAGGTTTCATCAATTCTGCTAAGTTTGGTATGAATCTCCTTATAAAGTCGATCTGACCATTGAAGGACTGTAGGGCTTTCTTGTTATGGGGTAAGGAAACTTTCTTTATAGCTTCTACTCTCTCTGGGTCAATTTTGACCCCATCTTTGGAAATGATGTGTCCAAGCAACTTCCCCTTATCAACTCCAAGTGTTGACTTAGATGGGTTCAATGATATGCCAAACTTCCTGCATCTCTCAAACACTTTTCTGAGNCTTTGGAAATGATGTGTCCAAGCAACTTCCCCTTATCAACTCCAAGTGTTGACTTAGATGGGTTCAATGATATGCCAAACTTCCTGCATCTCTCAAACACTTTTCTAAGATGATATACATGGTCAGATCTTTCTTTTGAAAAAACAGTAAGGTCATCCTGGTAGATTTCTATTATTTTCCCAATTAACTCATTGAAAGCATAATCCATGGCTCTTTGGAATGTTGCACCTGCATTCAAAAGACCAAAAGGCATCCTTAAATACTCAAATGTTCCCCAAGGTGAGGTGAAGATGGTTTTGTGTCGATACTCCTGTTTTACTAGCACCTGGTTATATCTTGAGAAACCATCTAGCATGGACATTATACCAGTCTCAATTACTCTTTGCAGTAATGTTTCCATATCAGGTAGAGGTTAATTGTCCTTTATGCATGAAATATTCAAGTTTCGAAAATCGATGCATATCCTCAACTGCCCATTCTTTTTTCTTACCACAACCAAGTTTGAGCACCACGATGAATGTCTGGTAGGTGCAATGATGCCAGCTGCCAACATTTTCTGTAGTTCTTTCTGGACCATGGAGGCCAACTTGGGATTTATTCTTCTAAGTTTTTGCAGAAAAGGTTTAGCTTCTGACCTTGGGGGGATAGTATGTTGGAATACGTCATCCCGATAGGCTTTTAACTCATCATATGTAAAAGCAAACACATCTCTGTACTCCTTTACTAACTCTATTAAATCTTTTCTTTCTTTCTCAGAAGTACCTTTTCCAATTTTTATATTTCTTGGTTCTTCATCAGTACCAATGTTTATTTCTATGTAATCATCCAACTTTATTGCTTCTTTCTTTTTATATCTGTCTTGTCTATCAAAAGTGTGCTCCCATTCAATAACATTCATGGGAATAGGGTTTCTTGGCTGATCCTCTTGTTCAACATGAGAACTTTGCTCATCCTAATAGTTGATCTGACAGTCGGCAAATTCATGCATATTGTTAATAAATCTTATGATCTGATCGTCATCTTGAGAAACTTGCAAATGATCAAGGTTATCGGGGAATGAAGGACTGAAATTTATTTCAAATTTTCCATCTCCTTTTACCAAATATTGTTAATAAATCTTATGATCTGATCGTCATCTTGAGAAACTTGCAAATGATCAAGGTTATCGGGGAATGAAGGACTGAAATTTATTTCAAATTTTCCATCTCCTTTTACCAATTCCTCTGTGAACTCTAATGTCGAAGCTGCAACTACAAGTCTATCTGCCTCACTATTTTCTGCGCGGGGAACCGCTATAAGGTCTAATGCACTAAAATACTCCATGATGGCCCAAACTGTATTTCGATACTTTTTAAGCCTTTAACTTTTACATGCAAAAGTTTTCTTAACTTGGGAAATAATTAAATCTGAATCACCTTTGATACTTAACACTCTGATACCCATATCTTTAGCAATCTCAAGTCCTAAGACTAGTGCTTCATACTCCACCACATTATTGGAAGCATCAAATTCAAGTCTGTAAGCAAAATTGAATTTCTTGTTTGAAGGTGAAGTTAAGACTATACCGGCTCCTTTTCCAGTTTTGGAAAAGGCTCCATCAAAACTCATTCTCCATAGCTCATCATACTCCTCATCATTAGCCTTTTCTCTGATGGGTATAAGATAATTGGCATAGATAGCATGGTTTCCCAGGTTATCTGTCTCACAAATATACTCATTATCTGGCTCATCAGGATCTTCCACATGATACTTTCTTTCCTTTTCTCTATATAACTTGACATGTGCATCTTCAGAAGCAGGAATCATGGCGTAAGTCCAGTCCATTTGAATATCCTCCCAAAGATGCAGCCCATTTTCTCGACAACAACATTCCCCATCTGTCAGAAACATCTATGACTACTATGTCCATGGTTACACCTATGTCAAGGTATGCTGCTAGTTTGACTGGAAAATTTAGAATTATACCCATGACATCGATTTCTCTTGAATCCATGGCGCATACATTCTAGTAAGGCCTTGAGATAGTTAAGCCCATTTGTTCCATGACTTTTCTAGTCATGATGTTTGATGACGCACCTGAATCAAGCATGCAATTGTGCAACAATTTGTTTTTTGCAATCAAAGAAATGTAGAAGGCAGGATGATCTTCTTTATTAGGATCCCTACTATGCAAGATAATGGGGACATCTTCATTGAAGTTACTCAGCTTCTTGGAAAAAATTTCTTTAGGTTTATCCTTCTCATTTTCTTTTGAGTTGACCAGTTTCTCTTTAGGCTTCTCAATAGTTGTTTCCTCAGATTTTTCAACTATATTTTCCCTAGGTTCTGCTAAGGTTTTCATAAAAATATCTCTTTGACTTGGAATTTTGAGGATCTCAATTACAGGGACATAAATAGTAGCACTTGACAACCAATTACCCAAATCAATGTTTAGATCTAGAGGGGGAGGAGTTTTTACCTTTGGCATATGCTGACTTGACTTGGTTGGGATCATGTTTTTCTGCTTTTGGTAAACCACCCCTTTGTACCTCTCCATAATTTGTTCAGGTGAAGGCCTTTCGCCAAAAATCTTAGTAGCATTATCCTTTTCCTGACTGTAGTCCTTGGCTTGATTCCATTTTTCTTTTGAAATATGATGAACCTGCCCTACATTGTTTATATAGTCATGACCTCTAGAATGTCCTACAAAGTTATTCATTTCCATTTGTTCATGTTCCATAATGTAGCAGAATTTTGGACAAGTAGATTCTTCATGAAGTTCATCACAAGGCCGACAATAGGGAGGAACCTCATCACTCACCATGTTGTTTGTTTCAAGTTGATTTGGAGGTCTCTGCTCATAAGGAAGATACTTCTTTTTCCACTCCTGGTTTTGTCTAGGCTGGAAATTTTTATGATTTTGAGAAACTTGTGCTTTTTCCATGTTGTTTATCCTATTTTGCATAGCATTCATCTGGGAAGTACAATTTATCATCGTTTGTTTCATCAAATGAGACTTAGCAGTTATAGCATCGTTTCCATAAAAAGATAGAACCTTCTCAATGGCTTTATCTGGGATGTTATGAGGCTGCCCAATTACGGCAGAATAATCCATAGGTTTAAATAAAATACCCATGGTACTATGTGAATTATTTGATTGGGAAGTATCAACAAATAGAAGGTGAATATCTAAGATTGACTTAGATGAAAGATCATCAAGGATCTTACGAGAAGCTAGCTTGCTTTTCCTCCTATGGTAAACCTTTTCAGGCTCAGGAATGAACTGAAGCAAGCCTTCAGATTTTCTTCTTGTAGAATGCCTTGGTAAAATTAAAGGTTGTGGAGTCGCCAGATGACTTGAGTAAGTTGATTAAACTACAACATTCATCAAACAAAGCGAAAACAAGAATGAAAACTCAAAAAGTCGTATTGCGGGAATAGAAAGATTTATCCCCGACAACGGCGCCAAAATGTTGCCGCCTAATTCGAACCTTGGGTAACGTGGCAGAAATCTTCAAGCCACTAGGCGCGACCTTGGGGGCAAGCTCGAGCCAAGCGATGTCACCTGATACTTAGCTCCTTCGTCTCGGCCAACTCCTAGCGAAACCAAGGGGGGTGGACCCTAATGAAAAGTAAAATCTAGGGTTTTTACTCTACGAGAGAAATAATTAATTCTATGAGTTTTAATATGGAATCGATGAAATTTAAAAATTACCAATTACTGCCAACAAGATTAATCTTAGCAACACTTTAACTCAAATTAGATACACGAAATTCAATGACACATTGCAAGATTAACTTATGCAAAAAAGAACAGAATAGACCAGTGCTGAAATGAATAGAGTGAT
>LPNX010623275.1:73209-85466 GCA_001517045.1 Pseudotsuga menziesii | reverse complement strand
TCTTGTAGAACGCCTTGGTAAAATTAAAGGTAGTGGAGTCGCCAGATGACTTGAGTAAGTTGATTAAACTACAACATTCATCAAACAAAGCGAAAACAAAACTGAAAACTCAAAGAGTCGTATTCCGGGAATAGAAAGATTTATCCCCGGCAACGGCGCCAAAATGTTGCCGCCTAATTTGCACCTCAGGTAACGTGGCAGAAATCTTCAAGCCACTGGGTGCGACCTTGGGGGCAAGCTCGAGCCAAGTTCTGTCACCTGATACTCGGCTCCTCCGTCTAGGCCAACTCCTAGCGAAGCCAAGGGGGGTGGACCCTAATGAAAAGTAAAATCTATGGTTTTTACTCTACGAGAGAAGTAGTTAATTCTAGGAGTTTTAATATGGAATGGATGAATTTAAGAAATTACCAATTACTGCCAACACAATTTAACCTTAGCAACACCTTAATTCAAATTAGATACACCAAATTCAATGACACATTGCGAGATTAACTTATGCAAAAAAGGAACAGAAAAGACCAGTGCCAAAATGAAAAAAGTGCTTGCAAAAGTGGGTTGCTAGTGTAGTCTTAGTGAAAGTATTGCAGTGTCTCGGTTGGTAAATTTTAAATTATTAAATGATATGATTAAGGAATGGGTAAATTGTGGGTTTGGCCCAACAAGTCAAGTCCCTTCGAACTGAGTGCTAAAGCAGTAATACCAAGTGTCCAACAGGGCGAGGATAGACCTGCTTAGAGTAGCCCCCTGACTCTATAGTGATTACTCTTTGCAACCTCCCGAGTTCTCAAGAAAATTACTTGTGTGGATTTTCTTATTAGATCTAGTAACTCGTATCCCTTTCTGATACAACCAACTGATCAGACAAGCTGCAGCGGTGTAGAGCATACGGGGAAGAAGTCTTGGTTTATTTTAATTAGAACAAGTTTTCTGATTTAGAAAAAAGATAAAACCCTGCAGTATCTTTCCAAATTCAATACTCGGGCAAGCCCTTATCCACGAACCTGTACTTGGGAAAGCGAGGGGGTTTATTTTAACTTAGCAGTGCATAACAAAATTGTTTTTGTTTTTTAATTACTACACTGCTCAAATCTTTTCCCTTGTGGTACTTCGGTATAGCGCAGTGGGTAAGTATTCAGGTTACTTTTGCACAACTTAAACACAGCATGAAATGATAATAAAAAAAAGGACAACTACGCTACCAGCATATAAGAAAACAGAAAAGGACACCGACACAAATCCCCCAAGGGGGATGGGGACCGGGCTCTACTGAGCCTACTCAAACTTATTTTTTATTAGTCGGTTACAATGCTTGAGCAGAGAATGCTCTTTGGTCCTTGTTATCTGGGATCCAAAGGCTTACAACATGCAAAGGAAATAGGCCCAGCTAAGGGGAAGGCCTCCTGGGATCTCTGGATGTTCGAAAAAGCTAATTTCGGGCAGAGTTTCCTTCTCTTTTTTGATGGGCCTGCTAAAAACCAGCAAGCATATGTCAGTGAAAGATGCCCAAAAACACTTTGGAAGTGTCTTTGGGCAGCATGCAAAAATTTACAAAAAAGATCTAAGTAACAACTGATTATAAATACAAGGAAACAACTAAGTGAGGTAAGCTAGAAAGCTTGCCTTCTTAGGATCTTTGCTTGCCTCTTGAGAAGAATGGCAAGCAAATCTCGAGCACAAATTTCTAGATCAGACTTTAAAATGCATAGAAACTCTTTCAACAAGCTTTTTTAATTTTCAAATTTTTTAAACTTGTGAAAAAAGGGAAAAGTAATTAGATCTAGTATTTTAAATGTACCTTTGAAGCAGACTAGAAATAGAAACTTTTAGACATCAGATCTACCTTTGATATGACTTTAGATGCTAGATTTAATGTAAAAACATTTGAAACCGAAAGAAAAATTTAAGAAATTTGTAGATCAAAATTCAGGGACCCCAGAGTAGAGCAAGAAATAAAGGACAGAAAAAGCTTCCTTGGTGAGATCAGAGGGACAGAGTTTATTTTCAAATTTTGCTGAAGGAAAGGTAGAGCACATTCGCTCATCAATACTCCAGCGTTAGCTTCTTGCAAAAGTTTATCAACACTAGCAATGGGGATTAAAAGATACCTGTGTAAACCGAAAGAGACTACCACAACAATGTAGATCCAAGCATGAAATCACACATATATCAAATAGTCTTCCTCGACTTGCAATAAAAGAGTAACCTAACAAGAATTACCTTTTATCTCTACAAAAATACCATTTCCTTCCGAAAGCAAGTTAATCCCAAACATATGCAAGCATGAAAACAAATACAGGTTACCTCACAAATGTAGAGTAAACTCTATCCAAACATCCATAGATCCCACACAGAAATTGCCTCCAAAGCCTTTTATTCACAATACTTCAAGAAAAAATTACAAGATTACAAGCAGAGGTTCCACCTTTGATCCTGAACAAAGGAGAAGAGACCAGCCTATATAGGAAAAGAGAGACCCAGGCGGGTCTCATCAATACTGAAGATGAAGTTAGAGTTTAGCTGAGCTTGAACAGAGGAGGTGATTGACACCTCTCTCACCAAACTCCCTCAATGAATCATAAAACTCCAACACATACCAAGCAATGAAAGAGACTGGAGATGATATCACTCACTACCTTCGCGTGAGTGTACGGCTCCTCCACGCGTGAGATGGTCTCACCAACCCAAATCGCATGTGCTTTATTTTCTAATGCGTGAGAACGGCTATGTGACGTGAGCTTTACCAATAAAATGCTCACGTGGAATGGAAAAGGCATATTATAATACACCCAAGGTTTATTACATGTCAAACGCATACAAGAGGGGGCCACTTCTTGGTTAGCGCCAACTCACCTAACCATGCTTACGACTTGGAATTTGACGTCACCCTCATCACGTGATTGAACAAAGCATGGTATATTACCATAAGCCAAGGTTTGTCTTTTTCCTTTTTTTATTTTTAAATGGTGACATGGAAAGTGGGGTCTACACCCTCAACTTGCAAGTGTAGCGTGAGCCTTCCCTTAGTGTATTTGACGTCACCACTTTCATATAATCCTTAACCATTTAATTTATAACCAAACTTTGACTTCTAATGAGTGGTGGTATGAGTCGCTAGTCACATGGGACCCTTGCCATGTCACTCAAATCAATTTTCAAATTGATTTTGACTTTTTTTTTATATTTTGACTTTAGTGCCAATTTGACCAGATTTAGCATTAAAATGCTATTTTATGCACTTTTAGCCCAAATAATGCCTCACGGGGTGCTCCCGCTGCCCGACTGATGCTGAAAGTGGTCCCATGGGTAAAGTGGACGCTCCGGGTGTGAAAACGAGTGTCCCCACGTCAGAAACGGACTCCGTATCTGACTTTTATTACAATCTGAAGTTTTTTAATTAAACCATTAAAAAATGGCTTAAAAAACGGAAAAAATTATTTTTTTGCGGAAATTGATGAAACTCTAGGGGGACCTAGTACATGTCCATACGACTCAATTCGAATGCCTAGCATGGTGAAAAACACCGACACGAAGGCTCTAATAACCTCCCTAGGCCGAAACACCAAGATGACTACCCCAGCTTTGGAGGTGTGAGTGAAAAACTCAGAAATTATTAGTCGTTTGTTCAACAACCAATAATAACCAAGGGAAAAAACACTCTGAGCTAGTCGGCTTGATGCTTAAGTCTGGAAAGCCGAGCCTTTTATAAAAAATTAAATGCTAGGACATTTTTTACAATTTCCCCAAGGGGGTATGAACATGCGTTACAAAAAATAAAACGACCCTGGAGGCCTGAAAAGACCTTTGAACTCTGAATATGAACAGGTATCTTGTTCATCACTGGCGGCTCACTAAAAGTCCAACTAGGTGCAGCCTAGTCGGTAACACAGCAAAACCACTTTAGGAAGAAACTGGTATTTTCTTCCAGAGAGGGATCTCTCAATAAAGATTTAACAAGACCAGATTTAAAATAACATTCACAGATTTATGTATTTGGCTGAAACAATCACATAACCATTGGGCATGGAGTCATATACAAATATAAAAATACCACAAAGACATATACATGATATTCATTAAAGGAAAGATAATCATATCATCACAGTCATTCAAATTGATTCAGGTGGAACAGAAGAGATGAAGGAACAACCCATTAATACAGAGCATCAACAAGGATGAGTTCTATACCAACTTTAGTAGAAAAAATCATATAATATCTGAAATGATGATGAGAGCATAAATACATGAATTCTAATCACCTAACGCTATATTCCAGATACGAGGAAGAAACAAAACGGAGTGTTACACAAGGGAAATACAATCACATAAGAAAGAGGCACAGACTGTAATATCAACGACACATGAATCTCTGACAAAACTCTCATGCATTCACTTTGTCATTCCAAAAACAGATATGTTCTCCAAAATTATTCACTACCCGATGGGTTCCAACCCCCATCTCTTAAAAAAGATGCATATTTATACATAAAAATGATCGGTGCTCCAACAAGAAGATCAATAACAGAATGATCAGCTTAATTTAGAGTTTGTAACTGAATTCCTAACCCCTAGGAAGTTTGTTACAACTCCAATCCTAACAGACCATAAAGTACGAATCAACTTGACAACAAACTTTTGTCCCATCAGCTCCATATCTTTGCCCCATTAGCTCCACGTCTTTGCCCCATCAGCTCTTCAGTGCATGACACCTGTTCTTAAGGATGGAGAATATACTTTGTCTTGCCAAACCGCTCCACAGCTTTCCACTGCTCCAAACTTGGGGTGTCACACTCCATCATTTCCCAAATAGCTACCTCGAGCTCCATATATGCTTCATAGGACTTTCTGGGTAATCTGCTCCTAATGATGGCAAACTTCTGTAGAATCTCGAAATCTTCTGTGAGCATATCCACAATAGTCTTCCCTGTCAGTTTTTTCTCCAAATCATTGAATTTTGAGTGGTCCATGCGGCACTGAACAAGCAGGATATGATAATGTTCCTGTGAGAACATCCGCCCTTCTCCATCCCAGAAAGAAGGCAATCCGTCCTCGAACAGTTATTTAAACTCCTGTTTAAAATTATTTACCTGAAGCAACAACCCTTCTGACTTATCATGGACCGTTTTGATTAAGTGATGCTTATGGATGATTTTCTTTGCCCACATCACTATTGACACTCTGTCCTTTATGCCCAATTCCTACAACTTCTAATATGATAGTGAGTTTAGAAAATTTAATGTGTTCTGAGCCGTAACAAGGGGTCTTTTCTCCATATGTTCGTTAACCAGCTTTAGCCTCTGGTGGGCTGTATTTATCATTATATTCAAATCATCAATAAAATTTAAATAGTGCCTGAACTTGGTAATCTCTATACACAGGGTATCCCAAATGATGTGTTTTGCCCCCTGAAGAGGGCCTTTCCCAAGGCATTTTTCCTTTAGTTCATTAAATTTCTTCTGTAATTGATTCCTGTCCTGCAGTATTTGTTTTTTGCTTTCATTAACTTTGGCCAGTTCAGCTTTCATCTTTCCATTTTCTGCTTTCAAATCTTTGATTGCTTCTTCTTTCAAACTCACCTGGGACATTGGCACCAACAAATCGTCAGTAGAGAAATCATCTAATCGCTTCTGGATATTTACAATAGACAGGTCCTCGCCGGTGGGAGTCTGGCTCATCAACTCTTCCATAATCTCCTTCTCTTCATTCTGATCTTTTTTCATCAAGGAGATTTGGGATAACAGTTGATCCCTTTCGGCTTCCCACTTCTCTTTTTCTTCTTGTAGCTCTCCTGCTCTTCCTTTGTATTCCATCATCTCCTGATGGACTTTATCCTTTTCTTCTTGGAGGGCTAGCAACTCAGATGACTGAACATGTTCAGTACCTGGGATCTTCAGTTTCTTCTTCAGGACCTGGAGCGCATTATCCTTTTCCTCTAACAACCTTTTGACTGCCTGTGTACTGTCTGAACTAGCAATGTCTGTCTGCAGCTTCTTAATCTGAACAACATTTGCTTTATTTTCCACTTTCTCATGTTTCAATTGAATTTCCAGTTTATCTATCAAAACCTGTAATTTATTAATCTTCACCATGGCTTGTAGTAAGTCTGAGTAGATGATATCGCTGGTCTGTTTGTGGAGTTGAATTTTATCTGGACTGCTGATTTTGTCTAACCGGATCTCCATTTCAGCCATTTTCTTATCGCTTACCATAGCCATTTTAAAAGTATTCCTCTCAGCATCTCTAGCAGAGACCAGAGAGGTCTTCGAATTGTACAAACTTCTAACCTTCGGGAGCAAATTCCTCGTTTCCTCCATAGACTGTTTCCTCTTTTCCATGTAACTGGCTTTTAGGTCTTCCTTCGACTTAAACACGTGGCATAATTCCGAACTGTCTAGATCACCCTCTGTACCTTTAAAAGAAAATTGACTTACTTGTACTGCTTTCAGGGAAACTAGGGCACCTCTTTTGGAACCATCAGAAACCTCCTCATCTACAATTTCACCACTTTGCAGCAGCTTTGTCCTTTTATGGGGGCCTTCCTCGTCTACATCCATACTCTCAGTTTCAGACAAACTCTTCTTGACCAAAATACCAGCACCTTCTGTTATTTGGGCTGCTGTCTCTTCATCAGACTTTGACCTGTCAGTACACTGTAGCAAATTGGCCATTTCAGCTAGCCCCTCAATAGCCTGATGCTCAAATGGTTTATTCTTGTTTGCATGTTTTCTCAATGAGATCACCTGGTGGGGGGCGTAGTAGGATGGTAGCCTATAAGGCTGGTAGCCTATAAGGCTGACCAGTAAAGCCATATATTCTTAACACTGTGTAACCTCTGTACAGGAACCAATCCCCCACCCGATCTTCGGGTGACGACTGCATTAGGTATCTCATCTCGTCTAGGACACGGGGCAGGTCCTCATCAAATAACATTTTGTACATTTCGGACATGATCAAATTGGCAAATTCGACCATGTTGATTTGCTTGGGCAAATCAGAAGAACATAGATCACTTAAGAATTTCAATTCAGTAACATTAGAGCACAATAACATGTTAAGCAAGTATGTTTGAAACCTAAAGAACTGGACTTTGGGAAATTCAGTCAACTGGAGGTGGATCGCTTCGGCAAGGTACTCATCTAAATTAAGCACGGGGATTGACTGGGACTTAGGGCTTAAAGAATTTATTTTTAACAAGAAACCAAGGGTAACATCACCTATATGACAATCATCGTCTAGACCTAACACTTGACAGACCAAAGACATTACCAGTTGCACTTTAGTCTTAAAAATGTGAGAGGGGTAAGGCAAGAAAAGACCTTCAAGGCACTGACCTTCCTTCAGGATACTTGACAAGAATTGACAGCGACTTTCACTTTCGCAACTTTTGAAAAACTCGGCAAGGACAGATTCATTTACAGACTCACGATTTACAGGGTAACTTTCGGGCAGACTAAAGTTTTCTCTGACGACCGAAGCATCAATTTTACACAGTATTTTCGACGCGGACCTACTCACAATGATCCTCTGAGAGGGAGAATAGTTCACCGCGCACCATTCGGCGAATTCAGGGAAGTGGAGGGTTTGCTCAAGGGCGAAATGGTACAAAAAAGACTTGCATACATTCAGAACGTCATTCCCCTGTGAAAAATAAGACCACAATTTCTCTTTGCTGCCGGACACGCTCCCTGTGGACAGGAAGGAGTCACAGACGCCCCTGTGTCTATCTACTAAAAATTCCTCTCTGTCATCCGCGACCCGACCAGACACACGAATCTCGCTCCCTTGGTCCATTTCTTAATTTATAATGGTAATTGGACGAAGGAGTTACAGGGTTAAAGTCCTACCTGGCTTACTGCGGAGGCGTGTGTTCGGAACGTGCCTGGTACTGACAAATGGAAGCTCCCAAATCGCTAGGTCCTTTTCGCTGGGTCCCGAGCAAATAAAATAATCATTGGAGAGGTCAACCCTGCCTTTATAGGACCACCCAATTCGCCACGTGGACAACATTTATTTCTGCAACCACCACTTATCCCTAACTGCCGTGCACTTCTATTTTCCGGTTTCATTCAAGACCGTAGATCTGGTTTCTCTTTAATTTCTGGCCTTTGGATCGTGTGCCACGTATCCCGTTCTGCCCAGCGCCTTGGTGATAAACGACGTGCCAGTCTCCATCCCGGAATGATCTCCTACCGTCCATGAAATCACCGTTTATCATGAGCCTTTGGATCAGGTGACACGTACCGAATTCCGCTGGGAGTCTGGGACTTATCCCCCGTGCAAGTTTCAACCCCGGAATCGATCCCAACCGTTGATCATTTCGCCTTTAAGTTTCGACCGTCGGATCAAACACTATGTAATGAATTCCGCTGGGCTCCTTTCTTTTATCCAACGTGCAGCTTTGATCCCCGGAATTGTTCTCAGCCGTTGATGTGATACCCCTTTAACTCTCCACCGTCGGATCATACGCCACGTACCAAATTCCGCTGGGCACTTCGGAATTATCCACCGCGCTAGTTTAATCTCCGGAAATCGTAATAGCCGTTGATCTGATTCACTTCGATTTTCAACCGTCAGATCGATCACCAGGTAACTCATTCCGCTGGGCGCTGTAGGCTTATCGGTCGAGCAGGTTCTGGTTCCGGAATCAATCTCGATCGTGGATGTGATTCGACTTCATCTCTTCGCCATTGGATTGAGTAGCCTGTACCCAATTCCGCCGGATTGTGTCATTTTAACCAGGATGCGACTTCACGAAGCAGATTGGATATAGACCGTTGATCCACCCGAACCAACCTGACGGCCGTTGATCTGCGCGCCTGATAAGCGTTCGGTCAAACCTTTATCTTCCTTGTATCTCTGAGGAGCGGAGAGAATACCAGCCATTGATCTTCTTCCTTCTTCCATCGCGTCTTAGGATCTTCGGTGACTTGATCGCATTTTGCCTATAGCTCCATTTTTACGATATATCTTTGACCCAAGTGTCCAAACAACCATTTTTCTGTCTCCACCATGGTCTATTATCCTCTTGATAAATAATGGTGTTAACAGCTGGCTCCATCTGGGGATGATATCTTTCCTGCGAGGTATCAAAGAACTCGTAGACCAGGTGCCTGGTTTTTTATTTTGCATAATAACTCTCAAAAACCCATCTTTTGTCTTTTGTAAATATATCATTTTTATATATTTTAGAAAATGAACGGTAGGCCTCCTGGATCTTAGGGCTTTCACTGCGAGCTTCAAATGCACTCGGCTTACCATTCATGTTTATTTGTAAAGAAAAACAAGTATATACAATCTATGATACAAAATTTTACCTTCCTCTTCAGGACAGGTAATGCTTCAGATATCTTCCATTTACGGTGTTGCTCTCCAGAAGAACCCCATTTGTATATTCCAGCAAAAACGCATTCTGTCCTCTGTACCCAGCAACAACATAAGGTCCGACCCACATAGGGTCGAACTTTCCATGCTTGTCTTCGTTAGGAGCATCCCACTTCAAAACCAGGTCATCAGTCTGAAACTGCTCTTCCTTGATCCTTCTGTCAAAAGTATTCTTCATCTTCTCTTGATGAGACTGCACTTTGTCATAAGCCTTACTTCTTCGTTCTTCCAGCTCAATGATCTGATTTATCCTCCGTTGTATGTGATTTGGTTCTACTTGTTGATCCTGGAAATATCTCATAACTGGTACCCCTAATGATGTTGGAAAAATTACTTCAGCACCATATACCAGTTGAAATGGAGACATGCCGATTGCTCTTTTAGTACTAATCCTGTCAGCCCATAGAGCATATTTTAGTTTGGTGTGCCAAGACCTCTTATTATCTTCCAACGGCTTTTTGATAATCCTCACCAGGCTTTTATTTGAAGATTCAGCTAATCCATTTCCTTGAGGGTAATATGCAGTTGAGTGATTGAGGCTTATATGATACTTATGACAAAAGTTAATCATCTTCCTAGATTTGAAAGCAGCTGCGTTGTCTGTTACTATCCTCTTTGGACACCCGAACTGAGCCAATATATTTTCTTCAAGAAACTCCATGATCACATTCTCAGTGGCCCTCCTGGTAGGAATTGCTTCTATCCATTTAGTAAAATAGTCTGTAGCTGTCAAGATCCACCTGTGCTGACCTGATGAGTTGGGGTTTATTTCACCAATAAAATCCAAACCCCATTGCTGAAAAGGAGCCTCAACTGTTATTGGATCCAGAGGGACAGACAGTACCTTTCTCTTACCGTCGAAAATTTGGCATTGATGACATTTGCTGGTTTCTTTATATACATCAGAGAATAACGTAGGCCAATAATAACCAGCTCTTAGGATTTTGTTTGCAGTCACCTTCCAAGAATGATGTCCCCCATAGTCTCCTTTGTGAAATTCTCTGGTAACTTGCTGGGCTTCATCTTCCAATAGACAATTTAGTAGAACTCCTCCAGGATCTTTCCAATCAAGATATTTATTTATGATACAGAATTTAGCAGATTTCAACTTTACAGATCTTGCTCTCGATTTACTTAATCCTTCTGGTGCCTGCAAATTTCGGAGGACATATACAATACCAGAATACCATGGAGAGGCTACAAAACCAGCCATCACTTCTATGTCTGTGTCCACCTGATCAGACTGGTGAGTCAAAAAATTGATCTGTAAAGATTCACAATTTGAGTTTGTCATCATCTTTGCTAACCCCTGTCCTTTAACCAGCTTCGTGGGTTTTATTTCTATATCATATTCCAATAATGTAGCTATCCATCTCGCCCTCCTGCCTTCGGGGTCTGGTTGAGTCAAAATTGCTTTTACTGCAGCGGTTGGAACATGTGCAATTACATGGGAATGCAAAACATATATTCTGAAATCCTTTAATGCTTTAATCAGAGCATAGGCCTGCTTTTCCATGATATCATATTTCAACTCCCCATCCCGTAGCATTTTTACTGAAAAAGGCTATGGGTTGTTCCAAATTTTCATAATTTTTATGCAATAATACTGCTGCTATAGTATGTTCCGAAGCATATGAGAATACTGAAAAATCCTTGGTGAAATCTGGACTTATCAAAACAGGAGCTTCTGAAATTGCTTTCTTGATTTCCCGAAATGACTCCTTAGCTTCTATATTCCACTTTATTTCATGACCTTTCTTCAACATATTTGTAATATTCATCAAGATCTCGGCAAATCTTGGTACAAATCTCCTCAGGAAATTTACCTGTCCCAGAAATGATTGTATCTCCTTTTTGCTTCTGGGTTCTCCCACCTTCAGAATTGCGCTTACTCTTTCAGGGTCAATCTTTATGTCATCCTTGGATATTATGTGGCCTAGCAGCTTTCCTTTTTCTAATGCAAAATTAGACTTCTTAGGGTTCAAAGATATGCCATACCTCCTACACTTCATGAAGACCTTCTCCAGATGATGCAGATGTTCTCTGTCAGACTTTGAGTAGACTGTGATATCATCCATATAAATTACCACGAAACTTCTAATTTCTCCTGCAAAGGCAATGTCCATAGCCCGCTGAAAAGTGGTGCCCACATTCATCAAACCAAAAGGCATCTTCGCGTACATGAAAGTGCCCCATGGTGTAGTAAAGGCAGTTTTCTCATGATCTTCTGGCAGCACTTTGATCTGATTATACCCGGAAAAACCATCCAGCATCGAAATCCTTTCAGCTCCCACCACTTGCTGCAGTATATGATCCATCTTGGGTAAGGGATAGTTGTCTTTCATGGAGACCTTATTCAAATTGTGGAAATCTATGCACAGTCTTATCTCTCCATTCTTCTTTCTAACAGGAACCAAATTTGCAACCCATTTAGAAAATCTGAGGGTAACAATGATCTTAGCATCAAATAACTTCTTTATTTCCTTCTCAATGACAGGGAGCAGCTTAGGATTGATCCTCCTGAGTTTCTACTTGAAAGGCTTTTCTCCAGGCTTTATAGGAATAGTGTGCTGTATGATAGATGTATCATATTCTTTGAGGTCTTCATAACTCCATGCAAACACATCTGTATATTTTTTCATCAACTTTACATACTCCTCTTTCTCTTTTTCTGGCAGCTTGGATAATTTTATGATTTTATGATTTTCCTCAGTGCCAATATTTTTATCTTCAACGGCATCACCAACAGGTTTCACTTTGGGGTTCTTGGCAACATCATTTTGATCAAAGAGCCTTTCTAAAGGGATCAGGCCTCTTGGTATGAAATTATTTTTCAGCTGGATGATATCCTTACCTCCCAAGGTCTTCTTTAACTTCTC
>LPNX010623275.1:17909-72873 GCA_001517045.1 Pseudotsuga menziesii | reverse complement strand
CATATGACATGTCCATCTGTAAACTACCTTTCAGCTTGGAGGTCCAAGATCTTGACAGCAATACCCCAAATTTAGGTGGAATATTTGCTACCACCACATCCATGACTATAGTTTTAGATGGCAATTTATTCAGGGTCACCACCATGTCTTTAATTAAACCAAGGCATTTCACTCTCTTAGAATCAAATGAGTATAAATCATTATATGGTCTAGTCACTTCTAATCCCATACTTTCCACGACTCCTTTGGGCATTAGATTATGGGATGCCCCTGAATCCAACATAGCATTGTGGACCACTTTGTCAAGCACATTTAGACTTAAATAGAAAGGAGGAACCTCTTCACCTTCTAAATTTTCAACTTTTGGTCCAAATGAAATAGCAGGATTATCATCATTTAGTTCTAAAATGTCTGACTGCCATTCTCCTTGGTTTTTGATCATTTTGGTGATAGTATCTTTGTATTCAGTGTTTCTCAATAATTCATTAAATGGAACAGAGATTTTTAGTTTTGAAAGCTCATTCTGTAAGTTAAAACCAGCACCAATCTTTTCCACATCAATCGGAGTCGCCTTCTTTATTATTTTATCCCTTTGTACATCATTTTCTACCTCTTTACTCACAAAGGGTTCCTTTTGTATTCCTTTCCCCTTTTCTTCATTCAAAGAACTAGAGGAAGGCTGATTTGGATTTGCCTTCCCTTTATTTATGGGGACATCCCTATTCCTCAGTCTCATTTTCCTTTGCACATCATCCATTGCATGCAAATAGCCTCTCTGATATAGCTCATTTTCAAATTCTTCATTTGGACCTTCCTGCGCAAACATATTATGTTCTTCTTCAGTAAGATATATTTCTGAATCCTGTTCTTCAAACAGGTGAATCTCATTTTCAGGTGGATCTTCTTCATCCCCAACATAATTTTCAGGGAAAGGCGGACGAATAGGCTGTTCTTCTTGGTTTCTCGGATTCCTCTGCCTATTCTGGGGAGGGACAGGGGGATTGGGTCTTCTGAAATTTGGATTCCTGATTTGGGGATCCCCCTGCTCCCTGTTGAAGGGCCTAGTATCCATGGTTAACTTATCCATCAACTTTTCCATAGTCTTCAACATCGTCTCAAATTTAACATCAGCGGAAGAAGATGAAGTAGAAGACATATTTTCTTCCCTTCTCCTCCTGTCCATGTCTCTATGTTTTATCTTCCCACTAGCCATCATGTTAGCTTCCACTTCTAGGGCATCAGTAAACATGGCCGCAAGAGTTGCCGATCTCCTCTCCCGTAATGAAAATGCAAAATCATTATCAAAAGCTCCAGCATAATGCAGTTGAGCAGCTGCAGGGGAAGGTTTTATATCTTCAGGAATAGAGTTGTAAGCCCTCATGAATCTGCTCGAAAATTCGTGAACAGACTCAAAACCCCCCTTCTTAAGACTATTGTACTGAGATAAAAGCTGCAGAGGGTTCTGTTTATCATCCCACCTGTCCAGAAAGGCGTTTTGAAAAGCCTGAAAATTTGCTATAGATCCATTAGGAAAGTCTTTAAACCACTTCTTTGCCTCCCCAGACAAACTTTGGGCAAATAATCGCAGTTTGACATCAGGATAGTCAACTTCTTCCAAGTCAATGAAATCTTCAAACTTGGTAACATGCTGTTTTGCGGTTATATCACCTTCCCCATCAAATAAAGAAATCCTCTGGGAATAATTTTGGGGGAGATCATGTAATACAGTCGACAAACGCAAGGGAGCAAATCTAGCGGCCATTGGCCTGGGTGGGTTCACAGGAACTGCAGTACTTTGAGAATGCTCGGAGGCTGTTGTTTCAGCTTTAGAGGTTTGTTGCAAGTCCTTCCAGAGGGAATCTAACAGATAGGATTCTAGGATTGGACTCTGTATTTTTGAGGTCTGATTCAGACCTAGCTCTCAACCCACAAGGAATGAACTCAGTATTTTTTAGGTCGGGTTCAGATCTAGTTCTTAACAAGGTCTGCGCAGTATTGACTTCCCATGCTGGATTAATATGGGAATTTGGTGATGATGATGGGCCGAACAAAGGGAAATCTAACTTCTCTTTATTTTTTCTCTTAAACAACTTTTCTAGATTCTCAAAACTCTTCAGGATTTCGGTATCAGAGTTACCTCGTGTATGTCTTCTTGAAGCCAGAATGTCGTCCTTGAATTCTGAAACAATTTCACAATGAAGTCGCCAGGCCAAATATACAACCTTCTTTTCTCTTTGAAATTCCTGTTTGCCCACAGAAATCTCTCTTAATCTTTGTCGTTCTCCCGGGGCAGATAAGCACTTTCGTCCCCAGCAACGGCACCAGTTTGTTAGCACTCAGAATGTACCCAGGTTGTAAAAGGTATACTCCAAGGTAACAGCAAAACCACTTTAGGAAGAAACTGGTATTTTCTTCCAGAGAGGGATCTCTCAATAAAGATTTAACAAGACCAGATTTAAAATAACATTCACAGATTTATGTATTTGGCTGAAACAATCACATAACCATTGGGCATGGAGTCATATACAAATCTAAAAATACCACAAAGACATATACATGATATTCATCAAAGGCAAGATAATCATATCATCACAGTCATTCAAATTGATTCAGGTGGAACAGAAGAGATGAAGGAACAACCCATTAATACAGAGCATCAACAAGGATGAGTTTTATACCAACTTTAGCAGAAAAAATCATATAATATCTGAAATGATGATGAGAGCATAAATACATGAATTCTAATCACCTAACGCTATATTCCAGATACGGGGAAGAAACAAAACGGAGTGTTACACAAGGGAAATACAATCACATAAGAAAGAGGCACAGACTGTAATATCAACGACACATGAATCTCTGACAAAACTCTCATGCATTCACTTTGTCATTCCAAAAACAGATATGTTCTCCAAAATTATTCACTACCCGATGGGTTCCAACCCCCATCTCTTAAAAAAGATGCATATTTATACATAAAAATGATCGGTGCTCCAACAAGAAGATCAATAACAGAATGATCAGCTTAATTTAGAGTTTGTAACTGAATTCCTAACCCCTAGGAAGTTTGTTACAACTCCAATCCTAACAGACCATAAAGTACGAATCAACTTGACAACAAACTTTTGTCCCATCAGCTCCATATCTTTGCCCCATCAGCTCCACGTCTTTGCCCCATCAACTCTTTAGTGCATGACACCTGTTCTTAAGGATGGAGAATATACTTTGTCTTGCCAAACCGCTCCACAGCTTTCCACTGCTCCGAACTTGGGGTGTCACACTCCATCATTTCCCGAATAGCTACCTCGAGCTCCATATATGCTTCATAGGACTTTCTGGGTAATCTGCTCCTGATGATGGCGAACTTCTGCAGAATCTCGAAATCTTCTGTGAGCATATCCACAATAGTCTTCCCTGTCAGGTTTTTCTCCAAATCATTGAATTTTGAGTGGTCCATGCGGCACTGAACAAGCAGGTTATGATAATGTTCCTGTGAGAACATCTTCCCTTCTCCATCCCAGAAAGAAGGCAATCCGTCCTCGAACAGTTCTTTAAACTCCTGTTTAAAATTATTTACCTGCAGCAACAACTCTTCTGACTTATCATGGACCGTTTTGATTAAGTGATGCTTATGGATGATTTTCTTTGCCCACATCACTATTGACACTCTATCCTTTATGCCCAATTCCTGCAACTTCTGATATGATAGTGAGTTTAGAAAATTTAATGTGTTCTGAGCCGTAACAAGGGGTCTTTTCTCCATATGTTCGTTAACCAGCTTTAGCCTCTGGTGGGCCGTATTTATCATTATATTCAAATCATCAATAAAATTTAAATAGTGCCTGAACTTGGTAATCTCTATACACAGGGTATCCCAAATGATGTGTTTTGCCCCCTGAAGAGGGCCTTTCCCAATGCATTTTTCCTTTAGTTCATTAAATTTCTTCTGTAATTGATTCCTGTCCTGCAGTATTTGTTTTTTGCTTTCATTAACTTTGGCCAGTTCAGCTTTCATCTTTTCATTTTCTGCTTTCAAATCTTTGATTGCTTCTTCTTTCAAACTCACCTGGGACATTGGCACCAACAAATCGTCAGTAGAGAAATCATCTAATGGCTTCTGGATATTTACAATAGACAGGTACTCGCCGGTGGGAGTCTGGCTCATCAACTCTTCCATAATCTCCTTCTCTTCATTTTGATCTTTTTTCATCAAGGAGATTTGGGATAACAGTTCCTCCCTTTCGGCTTCCCACTTCTCTTTTTCTTCTTGTAGCTCTCCTGCTCTTCCTTTGTATTCCATCATCTCCTGATGGACTTTATCCTTTTCTTCTTAGAGGGCTAGCAACTCAGATGACTGAACATGTTCAGTACCTGGGATCTTCAGTTTCTTCTTTAGGACCTGGAGCGCATTATCCTTTTCCTCTAACAACCTTTTGACTTCCTGTGTACTGTCTGAACTAGCAATGTCTGCCTGCAGCTTCTTAATCTGAAAAGCATTTGCTTTATTTTCCACTTTCTCATGTTTCAATTGAATTTCCAGTTTATCTATCAAAACCTGTAATTTATTAATCTTCACCATGGCTTGTAGTAAGTCTGAGTAGATGATATCGCTGGTCTATTTGTGGAGTTGAATTTTATCTGGAGTGCTGATTTTGTCTAACCGGATCTCCATTTCAGCCATTTTCTTATCGCTTACCATAGCCATTTTAAAAGTATTCCTCTCAGCATCTCTAGCAGAGACCAGAGAGGTCTTCGAATTGTACAAACTTCTAACATTCGGGAGCAAATTCCTCGTTTCCTCCATAGACTGTTTCCTCTTTTCCATGTAACTGGCTTTTAGGTTTTCCTTCGACTTAAACACGTGGCATAATTCCGAACTGTCTACATCACCCTCTGTACCTTTAAAAGAGAATTGACTTACTTGTACTGCTTTCAGGGGAACTAGGGCACCTCTTTTGGAACCATCAGAAACCTCCTCATCTACAATTTCACCACTTTGCAGCAGCTTTGTCCTTTTATGGGGGCCTTCCTCGTCTACATCCATACTCTCAGTTTCAGACAAACTTCTCTTGACCAAAATACTAGCACCTTCTGTTATTTGGGCTGATGTCTCTTCATCAGACTTTGACCTATCAATACACTGTAGCAAATTGGCCATTTCAGCTAGCCCCTCAATAGCCTGATGCTCAAATGGTTTATTCTTGTTTGCCTATTTTCTCAATGAGATCACCTGGTGGGGGGCGTAGTTCATATTTACATCTTTTTATGAAATCCATATTCTCCATCAACTTTCTACAAATGCCAGGGCACCTTTACCTTTAAAAATGAAAGGGCCGACTTTAAATGGAAATTTAATATTCGAAGATTTCTTGAAAGCACCAAAGTGCTCTTCCTCAGACAGCAATCTCTGCCTCATGAACTCTAGTGCGAAAATCCTTGGGGTCAAGAAGGATGGTAGCCTATAAGGCTGACCAGTAAAGCCATATATTCTTAACACTGTGTAACCTCTGTACAGGAACCAGTCCCCCACCCGATCTTCGGGTGACGACTGCATTAGGTATCTCATCTCGTCTAGGACACAGGGAAGGTCCTCATCAAATAACATTCTGTACATTTCGGACATGATTGAATTGGAAAATTCGACCATGTTGATTTGCTTGGGCAAATCAGAAGAACATAGATCACTTAAGAATTTCAATTCAGTAACATTAGAGCACAATAACATGTTAAGCAAGTATGTTTGAAACCTAAAGAATTGGACTTTGGGAAATTCAGTCAACTGGAGGTGGATCGCTTCGGCAAGGTACTCATCTAAATTAAGCACGAGGACTGACTGGGGCTCAGGGCTTAAAGAATTTATTTTTAACAAGAAACCAAGGGTAACATCACCTATATGACAATCGTCTTCTAGACCTAACACTTGACAGACCAAAGACATTACCAGTTGCACTTCAGTCTTAAAAATGTGCGAGGGGTAAGGCAAGAAAAGACCTTCAAGGGATTGACCTTCCTTCAGGATACTTGACAAGAATTGACAGCGACTTTGACTTTCGCAATTTTTGAAAAACTCGGCAAGGACAGATTCATTTACAGACTCACGATTTACAGGGTAACTTTCGGGCAGACTAAGGTTTTCTCTGATGACCGAAGCATCAATTTTACACAGTATTTTCGACGCGGACCTACTCACAATGATCTTCTGAGAGGGAGAATAGTTCACCGTGCACCATTCGGTAAATTCAGGGAAGTGGAGGGTTTGCTCAAGGGCGAAATGGTACAAAAAAGACTTGCATACATTCAGAACGTCATTCCCCTGTGAAAAATAAGACCACAATTTCTCTTTGCTGCCGGACACGCTCCCCGTGGACAGGAAGGGGTTGCAGACGCCCCTGTGTCTGTCTACTAAAAATTCATCTCTGTCATCCGCGACCCGACCAGACACACGAACCTCGCTCCCTTGGTCCATTTCTTAATTTATAATGGTAATTGGACGAAGGAGTTACAGGGTTAAAGTCCTACCTGGCTTACTGCGGAGGCATGTGTTCGGAACGTGCCTGGTACTGACAAATGGAAGCTCCCAAATCGCCAGGTCCTTTTTGCCGGGTCCCGAGCAAATAAAATAATCATTGGAGAGGTCAACCGTGCCTTTATAGGACCACCCAATTCGCCACGTGGACATCATTTATTTCCGCAACCACCACTTATCCCTAACTACCGTGCACTTCTATTTTCCGATTTCATTCAAGACCGTAGATCTGGTTTCTCTTTAATTTCTGGCCTTTGGATCATGTGCCACGTATCCCGTTCCGCCCAGCGCCTTGGTGATAAACAACGTGCCAGTCTCCATCCCGGAATGATCTCCTACCGTCGATGAAATCGCCGTTTATCATGAGCCTTTGGATCAGGTGACACGTACCGAATTCTGCTGGGAGTCTGGGACTTATCCCCCGTGCAAGTTTCAACCCCAGAATCGATCCCAACCGTTGATCATTCCGCCTTTAAGTTTCGACCGTCGGATCAAGCACTATGTAATGAATTCCGCTGGGCTCCTTTCTTTTATCCAACGTGCAACTTTGATCCCCGGAATTGTTCTCAGTCGTTGATGTGATACCCC
Organism: Pseudotsuga menziesii; assembly: GCA_001517045.1. Lineage (NCBI taxonomy): Eukaryota > Viridiplantae > Streptophyta > Pinopsida > Pinales > Pinaceae > Pseudotsuga > Pseudotsuga menziesii. Next base: position 65,759 of record LPNX010623275.1, on the reverse strand, counting down.
TTTAATTCTCCACCGTCGGATCATACGCCACGTACCAAATTCCGCTGGGCACTTCGGAATTATCCACTGCGCTAGTTTAATCTCCGGAAATCGTAATAGCCGTTGATCTGATTCACTTCGATTTTCAACCGTCAGATCGATCACCGGGTAACTCATTCTGCTGGGCGCTGTAGGCTTATCGGTCGAGCAGGTTCTGGTTCCGGAATCAATCTCGACCGTGGATGTGATTCGACTTCATCTCTCCGCCATTGGATTGAGTAGCCTGTACCCAAGTCCGCCGGATTGTGTCATTTTAGCCAGGAAGCGACTTCACGAAGCGGATTGGATATAGACCGTTGATCCACCCGAACCAACCTGACGGCTGTTGATCTGCGCGCCTGATAAGCGTCCGGTCAAACCTTTATCTTCCTTATATCTCTGAGGAGCGGAGAGAATACCAACCATTGATCTTCTTCCTTCTTCCATCGCGGCTTAGGATCTTCGGTGACTTGATCGCATTTTGCCTATAGCTCCATTTTTACGATATATCTTTGACCCAAGTGTCCAAACAACCATTTTTCTTTCTCCACCATGGTCTATTATCTTCTTGATAAATAATGGTGTTAACAGCACTGATGCCTCCCTCTCTGCTGAGCAGCATATCAGAAATTTCACTAGACACTGTGGTGCCCATGTCAGGGGTACTGATAGGGATGAAGATGTTTACATGACCTTGTTTGGCTTGTCTTTGGATGGCAAGGCTGGCAACTGGTATGATAATTTGCCGGACAATTCTTTCACCACCTTAGTGGAATTCAAGACTGCTTTCCTTGAAAAGTTTGGTAGCAAAAAGGAGCCTAGACACCTAGTAGTAGCTTTGACCAACATAAAGAACTCCGAAACTGAAACAATGGACGAATTCAACAACAGGTTCACTGAATTAGCAAATTCCATCCCTGCCACTTATTCTCCTCCAGTAGCTTCTATTCTGGACTATTATATCGAAGCATTAAGTGGCAAAATCCAGTACCAGATCAGAGACAAGGAGTCGGCTACTCTACTTCTAGCTCAGGGTTTTGCCATTAAAATTGATAAGAGCATGCAGTCTTTAGGAGAGTCTAACATCCAAGGTTACTCTAGGACTTCCATTCCTATTAAAAATGTTGAACACAAAGGGAAAGACCCGTCAAATGAAGCTTATGAGAAGAAGCTCACTGATCTAACTGAGAAAATGCAAGAAATGGAAAGGAAGTACTTAGCACAGATTAAAGAAGTTTAGAATAGGGTCATAACAGTTGAAAGAACGCAACCCTCGCCACCTCCTAGAACTTTTTCTGCAAAACCAACATGGCAAAGAAGAAATCCCAGCCATGAACAGAGGCCTCCTCATCAGTTAGAGGCTGATAATATGGTTGAAACTTACACGCCATTTTGTAGGGCATGCGAATACCTTCATGAAGAATCTTCTTGCTATTATGCATGCTATGTTCAGGAGCATGGTTTTCCAGAGGGTGGTGGTCCTAAAGCATCATCAAGCGAACCTAAGTACATAAACTATGTAGATGACATGCATGATATTTCTGGAGAAAGTTGGATAGAAGAAAAACAATAATAAAGAGAGCCTGAGTACATTAACGCATTTGGACAACTTCATCCTGCCACCACAGAAACCCAGGGTCAAGTCGAAGATTATAGTCAACAATTGAATAACCTCACTAAAAACCTTGGTACTAATCCTACAAATGAGCATAATGATGGTAGTTTGGAAAGTTTACTACCTTGTGACCTTTTTGCTGAAGAAGATGACTATGATCACGAGGAGGGATATAGCTAGGGATGTGATACAAGTGAAGAAGAATCCCTTACATCTGGGATGGATGATAACTACGAGACTTTGATTGAAAATCAAATTTTAGAAGTTTCGTATGATGAGAGTCCTCCATGCTCTCTACCGGATGACAAATATTTGGAAAGTTGCGTCCCATGTGATATCTTTGAAACCCAACTTTTCAAAGAAGATTGTTTTAAGCAGAATGAGGAGTGTAGCCAGGGTCTTGATACCAGTGATGAGGCATCTCTCATATTCGACATAGATGGCAATGATGACTATTGGACTTTTATTGAAAATCCAACCTATGATACTTTTGAAAATATTTATGAGAATCTCATCTATGATGTATCCAGTGAGGGGAGTGTTTATTCTTGAGACTTATGAAAGTTGTAAAGAAGAACAGTCAAAGTTTTCATATGATCAGTCAGAATTGTATCTGAGTATCGGTAATAAGGACTTGAAAAAGCAGTGCAATGAAGAATCGGATGGGATACAACTAGTTGAAGTTCTTTCTCAACCATCGTCTTCACATATAGATGTTCCTTATGTTTTGGAGCAGCTCGGGGCTTATACAACAAGTTATTATTTGATAAGCCTTAATGATCAGCATGATGGAGTAGTCAACCTGCCGCATCATCTCAATTTGTATATCAGCGCTATCCAGTCATGGATAGAACCAGCCTGCGCAAGCACCTACCAGTTTGGGAAGAAGTTTGACGACATTATTCATGCCTATGATTCCCCATTCAGCCCGCCCATTCTGGATCATCACGCAGGTTTGCACTTATTGGAAATTGTGTCCTTACTTTCGCTGGTAACCAAAGACAAGGCAAAACTTTTTTATATTGATAAAATGCTTAGGTGGCTACACTGGATTTATGATTACACCTAACATTTTGTGTATCATGCTTAGAGTAGGAAAATAGGCTCCTTAAAGTGAGTGTTTACTTTAGCATTTTCTTTATGTACTTAGAAATAAATAAATTTTTCAGTGAAGTTTTTTTTTTGAATAAAGCAACTTTTGGATCATTGGCTCTTTTTCATGAAACTTGTGCTACTAAGATTTTCTTGTCAAGATGAGATGTTTTTACAGGATATGGAAACCAGAGATTCTGGGGTTTTCGTATGCTCTCCTTGCATAATAGACTAGATCGAGCACATGTCCTGCAGTTGGAGCCAGATGTTATCCACTTATTTGTACCATAGTTGGATTAGCTGAGGAGCCGTCAGTTGACAAACATGATAAATGTTTGATTCCAGTGTATCAGATGATCCGCCTTTGTGTCTAGCCAGTTTTGGCTAGCCACTTTTTTATTTTGAATAATTTTGACCATGGCCCCATGGGGTTTGTAATAAAATGTACTAGTAGGGTATTTTTGAGTGCTCCGGTCTCTTGAGACGTAGAATCTCAAATAGGGTATTCCAGGGAGTTTTTTGCCCCTGACAATTATGCTTTGTCTTCAACCGAGTATAATCGACGAGGTTTTCTCCCGCTTCCTCCAAAGCTAGAATGCCCGATGTTGAATTCTGGGCCTTGGGGGGTTATTAGAGCCCAACTGAGTGTTATAAGCCTACTAGAAATTATTTAGATAGATCATGGTCATGTCGTATCCAGTGATGGATATTGGTGCTAATATATATAACCAAAAATCGACATTACCTCCTAAGGATTCACATAGGGCTTGCATATAGACATCTTCATGCTCTGCGCCTAGGGATTCCATATGACACCAAAAGGCATCCAAGTGACTTTCGATTTATTCGATTGAATTTGCATAGAAATGAGGCAACCCTTTATTGTACTCTTTTGGCATAGGATGAGGTGCCTCATATATTTCAGAGTATTCAAGACGAGATAGAAGCTTCCTTTTAAGCTTGGTTGGATTTTCCTTGATTTCTTTGAAAAATTGGAGGAATAAATTCGATTTTGCTTCTCAGTGGAGTTGCGTTGTGGAGTCGCCATGTGAACGAATTGCCCTGTTCACCGAAATTAAATGTCGTAGGAGATATATGTAAAATATATTGATTGTGCAGAATTAGGTAATTGAAATACAACCACAGGATTTTAGTACCGGATGTGATATGAATGAATTTTAACAGTAAAACCATTCACAGGCACCGGAGGTACGTAAAATGAACCAAGGTAAGCCTCTACCTCCACGACATCGGCACCAAAAATGTTATCCTAGATCTTGTAGTTGTCCCAATAGATGAGTCCTATACAGGATGGCAGAGGGGACAGTCAACCAAAGTTGTGACCTACGAAAACCCTAACCCCCAAAGGATGGATGGTTGTCACGTCGGTTAGGGATTCCTTCACTTTATGCCACTAAATGCCCGAGTGACAACGGGGGAGACCCGATCTTATCCTGAAAAGACAAATCTACAACTAATCACCAGATCAAGCCCCCAAAAAAGTGAATACGCAAGGTGAGAGCTGGAAACCCTTGATTTAAGGGACAAGCCACAATGTAAGGGATATTCGAGTACGGGTGTTTAAGCAATGTGGAAATGTTACTCGAATCAATTTATATCAGTGACTTAAGAAATTTAAACAAATCTAGGGTTGGTGTGCTTGTTCAGATAATCAGTCCTTGGACCTTGGGGGATTTAATCAGAAATATAGGAAATGCCTAGAACGAGGTTGATTTAATGAAATTAAGGCTTCAACACACCTAATTGGGTAAAAGGATTGGAAAATACAAATACCCAACTGAAAACTGGAACCAAAACAGAGGAAATTATGTAAATTTTCCTTTAAAGCACAACTAGGGCTAAAACAGTATATCTAAATCTAATTGAAATAACCACACATGAACTTATTTATAGTATGCAATGGAATATAAAACTGAGAACCATTTACAACATCAATCACATCAATAGAAACGATACAAGCTTTTTGCGTAGAAACCCCCGGACAAAACCCAAGATGGGAAAACCGGTGCAGCAGTATGAGAGGATATTTTTATCAAGAAAATACAGAGCTTTTACAATATCAGAAAATTGATTTATGCCCTAGATGGAAAAATCGAAACACCCAACAAATCACTAAGAAAAACCTATGAGATGACACAGTTCCCAAGGCAACTTGCTACTGTACGGTGCTGCTGTTGTACGATGTACCTCCACCAAAGCCTCTTGTCTCTCTCCTCTGCAATTTAGGGCCGTCTTCCTAAGTTAGTGCTCCTCTGTTTTCTTTTCCAAATTTCTCTTTCTCACACTTCTTTTCTCGTCTCTGTCGGAATGCAATTGTATGTCCTCTCCACCAATTGACCTTTCTTTTATAACTTTAGGTAAAGCAAAAACCCTAATTTCACTTTCACTTTAACTAGTGTTTCACTAAAGTTAATTTAGATCACTTTAATTTATTTTCCAAAGTAAACTTAGGAAAAGTAAATTAAATACAACTGGTTTCCTAATTTAAGTCTTCTGCATGCATGAAGACCTTCCTTGTTGCTGCTAGTTTAACAAATTGACCAGCAAGCCAAACAGGGGCGGTTTCTCCTAAACTAAAACCAATGGTTGGAGATGGGAAGAGGAGTCCAACCTTGACGTTTTTGAGGGTGAGGGTTTTTTTTGGTATGCCGCACAAAACCTAGATTGCCAAATTTGTCAATTCTCGATGCAAATTGGTTCGATGATTTTCCTACTACTAAATGAAGGTTTTTTCAATGCAGGAAATGATGGGCAATGCATGCAGAAAGTAAAAGAGAGAAATTACCTATGAAACATACATGGTTCTTGTAGATGACCTTAGAGATAATGAAGAATGCCGTCCTTTTGATCAAATGAGAGTTTTCGAGCAAGATCTTTTAGTGGTTCTGCTTCTGTCAATGACCCCAGCGCCCCTCTCAACCTGTCCAACCAAAGAAATCAATAAGCAAGACAAACAAATGGGATTTGCAGCATAAAGAAAGTACGGGAAATGAAAAATCATTGAGAAAGAATTACTCTTTGATACACAAAACCCGAGAGTCATAACAAAATGAGTCTCCCTACCAGTGCGCCTTCCTCAAGTGCGCATCCTTCAACCCGCAGATGGATCGGTGCAAGAAAATATACAAGATCTATCCTGACATCAAATCAGTATATAAGAATAGCACTACCAATCAACAAATCATCAACACATCAGAATAACTCATACTGTAATCCCAGGAAAAAATCTCTTTATTCAAATTCTGGTGCCAGAGCTCATGAATTACAATGGGGAGGGTCACCTCTCTTAAATAGTTTGAGAGATACATAAACCCTAACTCACTTCTACATCTAGCGGTTGAGATTAAAACATCATCAACAATAGAGATCAACAATACATAATCACAACATGAATCAAGTGACTAAGTCAAATAGGGGGCGCACTTTACTCAAGTACGCCTATCCTAGGTGAAAGTCACAATATAATATAAAATATGACATGATACTACATAGGAGGGGGTCACTAGGGGCTTAATTCACCCTAGGCCCCTTTACAACTTTATAATATAAGATATAACAATGAAATACATCAATGGCCAAGTTGAGGGGGCGCTCCTTGGGGGTCTCTCCTCACTGGCTGAGTCAATATAAAATAATCTGGACATCTGCTGACTGAAAACTGCTAGAGGACTGTCTGAGATGCTGAAACACTTCATCTGCCAAAATTCCAAGCCATTTCCTTGATCCAGGAGGCCAAATCTATTTTTTCAGTGACTTCTCTAGTTCAATTTTGTTGGTACTATCTCTGGAAAATTATAAATCCACCATAGCTCTGTCCAGGGTGCAAAATGGAGAAAACTGACTGCTCTGGATGATCTAGAGACATAGAAGAATGGTATAAGTGACAACTCATACCCCTTGGAACACTTCTCTGTGTTATCACCAAACTTGTAGTTGCCTCTATGAGGTGGATCCAGGATGGACGGTAGAAGGACGGGAAACTAAAGAGGTGGAACCAAGATAGTCTCGACTCCCAAATGGATGGTTCTCACACCAATAGAGGCAATCTTCACTTGATGTTGTCTTAGCCCAAGATAATGTTATCACATATATAGTAGCCAGGCTATCATATTCTATTTTTCAGACACTGCATTTTTTCAGCCAGATCTCTTACATATGAGATGCTGAGATGAGCAGTTTTGACGGATCATTATTGTATTAGTGGACTATTGTACTCTCCCATGTCAAGACTGAGTCTCAGGACACTTAGATTTGAGGACCGATGTAGCCATTTAGTCATTACAGACCAGTTATTGATGCCCAGTTTTATATTAGTGCTTTCTCATTGGACAGATAATGTTTCAGATGGATTATATTGCATGATTATGACTCAGCTTTTTATATTTGTTATGGTTATCATTGCTCTTATACTTATTTTTGTGACATGTATTAACTTGTGGTATCATGATCTAGCGGTCATAATTATATGGACTTGGATTTATTTTGTACTATGTATTGATGTCTCTACTTAGACTTGGAAGTTCCTGTTCTATACTCCTTGGTTTTACCCTCCGTAGGGAGAATAGAGGTAGTCACTCCCACCGTTGTTTTGGCTTGCTAGTGTTGGCTCCATCATTCATGGTCTTCACCCATCCATTACCTTCCAGTTTAGTTTTCAACCCGACTGACTTCTTGACTTATGGCATGGAGGATCTTTTTCCCCACTAGAACTTTTGTTGGACAAGCCTCTCTATTTATATTATGTCTCGGCTCTGAGTTGGTGAAAAAACTTGCCTTTGGTAAGTTGGATTGTATTCCTAAATCATTCTGGTCAGTTGTCCTGATGTTTGGCACTGTGCAGAACTCCCCGTGGTCACTTGAGATGTTGTTGTCTAAAACTGAAAGCTCATGTACTACATGTATTGGAAATATTGAATACGCACCCATGGAAAATAAAAATGATAAAACTGTGTTTCTTAACATATGTAAAGAGGGAAAGAGCAATGAAATGCTAAAATACTCCTTGAAGAGTATAAGAAAAGGTCCAAAAAAGCAATGGTTAAAAATATGCTATATCCAAATATTGCTGACCTTATAAAAATAAATATGTCCCGGTTGAAAACTGCGATTAGCTATGCTTTTAAGCACTGGTGAAGTCCCAAAGGGTCATATAGGCCAAAAAGACCATGGAATAAAATTGATGGTCCTAATGAACCTGGATCAAGCTTGATGTAGTCATGATGCCTAAGTTGAATAAGCACTCTCTAAACAACTCACCCATTTGTGAGGCACTGCCATTTCTTGTGTTGTTGTTTGTCTGACATTGGTTATAGTGAGAATTCCCTTTCCATATCCAAAGTGTCATGATGTTAAGTAGGAAATCATCATTTGCATCATCCTTCACCCTTCACTAGCAAATTGACTACAACTATGAAGTGACTATAGTAATGAAAGTCTAAGTCTGGGTAATAATAAATAAAGCCTTATATATGTATTGGTTGATGTACTGCCAGTGAAATGACTGCTACTTGTTTTGATTGTTGCTTGAATGAGTTGTAGAGCATGTCTTAGCCTTTTAACACTTGCAGCAGATGGATGATAGTCCGAGTTATTATTGGTGTCTGATCATTTACAGATGGTTATATTGTTTATTGGATATGGTTGATGATCAGATAGAGACCTGTGAGGGGTATGAGTATACACCTTAGATGGATTTGGACTCTTTGAGTCTAATGAGACAGTTTATTTCCAGTTCCAGGCACTTGCAGATATGATCAAGCTTATTCTACCTCTCTGATGCAGTTTTTCTTCATAGGTTGATATGTCTGAGCAGGGAGATGTTTTAGTTGGATCTCCTGGGGTGTTGTATGGGCTTAGGGGGTGCAACCACTTGTTTGTACCATAGTACCGCCATCCCAGAGAACCTGGTGGGCTCAGTTTGACAACGCAGGCACCCTAGGAGGCTGTTTTGGCAGGTTCACTTTTCCCGAGGCAGATTAAAAAATGATTAAATGGCTATTGAAGAAATCGATTTGGGCTACTGAGACAAGGAAATGACATGGGATGAGTCACAATGATGAGAGTGATGTCCTCCACACATTCTCCAACAGTTGCAGCACCTGATTGGGCCCACACCTATTTTTGGGCATTTTTATATTATTTTCTGGAGCTTTTGGGAGGTTCACGATTTCCTCAAGGAGGCACAAAGTCAAAGAATTAAAATATTATATTATTTTATTGTGCCATGGGGACACCCAGAGGGAGTTAGTCAAACACTCCTTGGACCCACCATGTGCTTCATTTATTTCTTGTTAAGTGGGGACGCTCTTTATGGGTGATTTAGTCCACTTTGGTACTTTATGGTTATATTGATCCATGTATTGTATGTTGAGCTCATCTCAACCATTGATTAGAACATTTTATCTTTTAATCTTAGCCACTCGTTTTGAAAGTGGTTAGGATTTGGTTATGATTGTGGTTCTCTCATTTCTATTTAAAGGAGAAAGCTTCTCATTTGTAAGGGTCTTTGGCTTTTGGATTTGAATAATAGAAAGATTTTTCTGTGGATATTTTCTGTATCTGCTTTGCATCTGATGTTCTCAAATGGTGATTGGATAGTGTTCTGCTTCCTAGCATTGTGGAAATTCTTGTGAGATCTATGTTTTTCTGCTATCATTGTTTTGTCTATAGGAGGGCGTTTTCGCTGGAGCGTTTTTGCAGGTAGACCTCAACTCGTTCGGTTTTCTTCGTCTTGGATTAGGGGGTTTTCATTAGTTTCATTGCGATCTATGATTACTTCGTTTTACTTTCTTGTAGCATTTGGTTTCTTTATCTTGTATTGGAAAATCTGATATTGTTGACGTTTGCTCATGCAGGGTAGGGGGCGCATTGGTGGCTTGTGGCTTACATCCGTCATAGAAATCACTTGGATCTTCTAGAATTGATTGGGATAGCAAGGATCATCAATGTTAAGACTTCTACAAGCATTTACAGGTAATATCTAATAGGTAATTCTCTTCTCTTCAGATCTTAATCCATTGTACCTGTTTTTCTTCAATTTTTTATGAAAACTCCTAAAATATTAAAAACCCTAAAAAGTACTAAATCTGGGAACCATCTGATCTTTGGCCAAACCACTTCTGGGTTTCATAGATCAAGCCTCCCCTTCACTAAATCTACTGCAACGTCGGTCAAATTCCTGCTGGTTTGACCTAGATCTGAGTTTTAGTGTGAAAACTACGTAACCCCCCCCACTGAAAATTTGACCTGCTAGGGTTTTTACTTTTTTTGATTTCTGACTTTATAGATTGATAGATTGGGTCCCACACAGTCCAAATCACCCTTAACATTGTCCAGATTCATGGCAGTTTGACCTAGATCTGAGTTTTAGACTGAAACAGCCCTAGTGCATTCACTGAAAACTGGACTTTTCCAGAGTTTACTTTTTCTGAAATATGACAGGCTAGGCTGATAGATCAGGGCTTGAGCACTCCAGAACACCCCCAACACTGAGCTAGTTGTTGATGAAGTTGTCATTGATGCCAACATGTGACTTGTAGTGGCTCTTTCAGTTATCATTGATGCCACTATTGTCCTTTGTAGTGGACAAGCTTGATGAAGTGGTACAAATGACCCATTCTATAGTCATTTGTCAATGATGGCGTGGCTCATGTGTGTGGAGCCCTTGGTATGCTGTAGATGATTCCCATGAAGGCCGTGGAGTCCCTATCTTTGATTGTGATGGATGGCTATGGTCTTGCATAGAGGTATGCTGAAGAAGTTTTTGAAGAGATCCCCAAACCCACAAGATGGTCTTTAAGCCCACATGCTTAATAGTGGTTGAAACACTTGGACATGCTGTTTGAGCCCTCTCTCACTTGGTGATGGTTTAAAAGTCTTTGTTTTTATCTTGCTAAAGCAGCCCTAAAGAAACCCTTAAAGCTCTTGCTAGATTAGAAAAAACCTTTTTAAGCCCAGCTTTTACTATGGACGTGGCTAGTGAACAACCCTTACTCAAACAATTAATCAATGTGCAAAATGACGTGGAAGCTCTTCAACACTATACTGTAAGGTCGGCTCCATTAAAAATCAAATTGTTATTTGGTAAGTCGGCCCAAAATTAAAAATAAAAATATATTTTGCAAAGTCGGCTCCAAAAAGAAAATTAAAAAAAAAGAGCAGGTCGGCTCAGTAAAATAGGGTGAGAAATGTGTATAAATACCCTATCACGTCTTTTTTTTTATGTGCAATTTTGGGATGAGCTCTGAGGTCTTTTACTGAGGCAAATTTTGGATGGCAGATTGTTGAAAATCGCAGGAGCAGACAAATTTTTTTGTGATTTTTTTTGGGGGTTAAAAGTTGACTGAGGCAGCCACAATCCACTAGAAGAGCAGCTGCAATGGAGTAAAGAATTATGTGGTATTTTACATCTGGATATTTCGGTGGCATTATGACTGAAATCAGAACCGCAGGAGCAGTCAAATTCACGTGGGAGCAGCAGACCCTAATATTTGAGGTGGTATCCTCCACAGACCCGAACCTTGAAGGAGTGTTTACAGCAGTCACCTTTTTTAGTCTTGAGTTTGTTTCCAGCAGTCCTTTGGACTTGGTTGGGGTCAATCAAATGTTGTGACAAGAAGAGAGCTCGTGACTATGATAGTAGCAGAATAAAAGACTTGAGGTCTTGATCCATACAATCAGCAAATGAGAAGCACGTGACAGCAAGAAAGTATGGATTGAGGAATTTCGGAGTTTAGGAGCAGACTTTTGCAGCAGCAGATTCGTGGTGATTGGAAGCATTGCCACACCTTACAGTTCAAAGGTTGAGTCTAGGGTCTCCTACAGAAGTCATAAATATCCCAGATGTGAATGCAAAGTGTTAATGAAAGGTAAGATAACTTACACTCCATGATGATGGAAACATGACACTATATGCTTGGATATTGCAAAACCTTGATGATACACTTTATAATGATGCCCTAATTCCAACCAGTGATGTTGATACATGTATGATGATGATGTTGTTGAGGTAGATAAAACAGTGATACATGAACATGTTCAGTAATGTACAGTATATAGTGATTGTATATTCAGTATATATATGAGACAGTTACACAGTACAAAACTGCGAGCTATTGGAGTCATCAAGTGCTAAGGATGTGCTGAACCAGCAGCGTAAAAGGGCACCATTTACACAGTGCCAAAGTGGAGAGAAAACTCCTGCTTGCTACAGTTCAAGCCTTGAAGGAGTTAGGTCAAGTTCTTATCACAAGTCTTCTCGAAGTCTCCACCAGTCCGAACTCTTTGGCAACATTCCGAAGTAATGACATGAGTGCATGACAATGCACGCTTAGTCAACCATTTACACCATGATACACACAGTATGCTCAGTTAATGATACAGTGTGCTCAGTCAGTGATATACCCAATATGTTCAGTTAGTATGCAAAAGTGATGTGTTGTTAATGATCATCATTCTTGTCATCAACCGAACTCACTGTTGTCAGTATGAAGAATGATGTGTTGTTGAAACAGACCCGAACTCCTAGCAGCCAAATGACTGATATTTTTGTTGAAGGAACAGTTGGTTTTTACAGAGATGTTTAAGGCTTGCAACAGCAGAACCATTGTGTATGCAAAAAACCAACATTGAGGTGAGAGAAGGGCTTGCTGATTGTAGCAGTCATCTGAGAAAATTCGGAGGACCAAGTTTCAGGAGCAGAGTGTTCTTTGAAGTCTGTTTTTGCTAATTTATTGCAGCAGTTATCTCTTGAAGCCAAGTGAACAAGGTTTTGATGATGCCCTAGTAGTAAAGGTATGTTATTATGATGCCTTAGTTGCACTTACAATAATAAAGGTATGTGATTATTATGCCCTAGTTCCAGTTGCACATACAGTGATGATCAGTGATACGATGACAAGTTTGATGTCATCTACAGCAGTTGTGGGTGAGTTTGAACAGTCCGAGTTTTGACAGTGATTTGTTTGATATTGTTGCTGCCCTTCTTCCACAAACATCAGTACATGTAGAGTGCATATAAGCACAGGCATAGCAGAGAACAAAAGGCATCGCAGCAACAGGAGCTACATCACAGTCCTCAAGCATCCAAGGTTCTCATCTCTGAAAGCTTCAAGAAGTTTTCTATCTCAGGGATGCAAAGTAAGCCAAGTCAGTAATTCACACAGTTCGAGGACCTTTTACAAGGTATGTATTGTGATGAGTGATGTATGAGGATGTTATATGATGAAAGCATCCAAGTAGCAACATAAGACTTGAAGGCAGCAACAGATCTGAGTCTAGGATACAGTCTAAAGCCATTCACACAATCAGAGTAGATCTTGGTTGAGGCCCCAGCTCCAGTTTCTTGACAAGTTTGTATAAAGTTTAAACAGTCTTCTTAAGGGTTTGAACAGTGTGAGTTACAACCTGCTTGGTTGAGGTTGAACATGTCTATGTGAAGAGTTTCTAGAAGGCCTCTCTAATTTTAGTGACAAAGTGTGATTTGGCAACAGATTTGACAAGTGACATTATAGTGAAAGCAGTTGTTCAATGATAGTGACTGGACTGAGATTTGGATAGTTTATCCTGAAATGATATGACAGAGATAAGATGAGCTTGACAATGATTGCTATGATGTGACAGTGATGACATGGGCAGTGATATCTACAGGGATGATTTGACAGTGACTAGAGCACAGAGGTTGTTGAGAGCAGCAGTATGAGCTGTGTTGACCAGCAGAAGAAGTACTAATCAAAGGATAATTTGCAGCAGTAGATGGCCAGCAGTAGTGATGATGAACAGATAACCAGCAGTGTTGAATACATGAGCAGATGAACAAGATGATTGATGCTTAGCAGTATTGATAAGCAGATCGCATAGAATGATGAGTAATGATTTGGACAGTTGACAGTGGATTGTTCATAAGGCAAAATGATGAGCAGTGTTACAGTAGCGTTGATGTGATGAGCAGCGTTGATGATGTGACAGAGATTTCTTGTGTATGATGACATGAGTATAGTATACTGTATTGTAAAAGCAAGCTTGCCTTGCTTTTGAGGTTAGGATACCTCAAACCCTTCTTAGCAGGGTCTAAGAAAACCAGGCAGGGTCCTTGGATGCAGAGTAGGTGTTCTTCATATCAGTAGGTGCTGATTTTACCTCGCGGTTGTAGCCGGACCAAAACTAATATAAAAAGATTACAAAATTATATGGTGTTGTGTTCTGTTGTGTTATGATTCTTGATGCTTATGCTATGTGAATGATGAAGTGAAAGATGTTTATGAAATGATTATGAAATTGGTAGACTAGTGGAATGATGAATTGGTAGTTAATTGTGACAAGCTAAGAAAAGTTTTAAAATTGGCTTTACACTGATTCACCCCCCTCTCAGTGTCTAACACTAGTTCCTGCCAGGTTGCCCTAGATCTGAAAAACTGACTTTCAGCCTCCTAGCCCCCCTCATCAGATTTTGATTTTGACTTGGGTTTGTAGATCGGGCCATCCTGATCTCATTTCCCCTCCAACGCTGAGCTGATAGTCTCCCGGTGGCTCTAGAGCTGCAGATATGCCTCTCCAAACCCTAACACTAGCCCTCCTTCTGCTGGTTTTCCTGTAACCTGAATCTTCCGAGCCAAATCCTTTTCTGGGTCCATAGATCAGGGTATATCCCAGGTGGGTTCACTGAAACGTTGTGCTCATGATGACTCCATTGCCCAATGCACGTAAGACACTAATCTCCTATTTCTAGCTCTAGCCCTAAATTGACCTTACTCCCATTCTCTTTGCCAACATTCATTGATAACTCAAGTTACCTACCTTTCACTGAGTCTGTCTCCTTGGTACTAGACAATCCCAAATCTATCCTTGCTTACCCTGTCACAGTTACGTTTCCCAAGACAGTGGTCATCTCCATCAGTTGCTAGTACCTAAACCCTAGAGCTAGGGTTTCCATTTACCTTGCACCTTACATACTTTAAAGCCCCTTTTGATCTATTCTAGTGTCTAGGTCCGATCTCTCCTGTCGGGAGCAGATCCGGGTCTCTCCCATTGTTGTCTTGGACTAGGATAACATAAAGTGAAGGCTGCCTTGATTGGCGTGACAACCATCCATTTGGGAGTCTAGGCAGTCGTAGTTCCACCCCTTAGTTTCTTGCCCCTCTACCATCCATCCTGGATCCACCTCACACAGGAAACTACAAGGCGGGTGATAACATTTTGGCGCCGTTGCCAGGGAGGTAGAGGCCTACCTTGGTTCAACATACCTCACCTTTCCCTACGACATATCCTTTATTGGTGAATTACTTGTGTGGTTCACCTAGCGACTCCACCCTACGACTCCACTGAGGACCGTACCCAATGTATTAATCTTAAGTCCTAAAGTCATGTCTCACATTGGAGAAAGCGATTTAGAAAAAGATATGATGATGAAAATAATGATTGAAATGAACAAGCTGATCCAAAATCTATATGGTGTAGCTTTGAATCAGCAAAAACAAGACACAAGACATGATGAACATTTCCACAAACTTTCCCAGAGAGTGTATACCAATAATTGTCCCCAAACTATGTCAGCCAGGGCACTCTCAAATAGTCAAGTCACGACAAGGTCTCAAACGAGAAATAATGTAAAGAATCTAGAGAACAATAAGCCTGTCACAAGAGAAAATTCTTCACAGCCTTTGAATGTTCTTCGTAGGGGGATCTTGAAGAGAAACGAGCAGCCTTTGAGGGTCCCATCTCAAGAAGCCGGGAAGAGGGTGAATCCATATTTGGCTAAGCCTCAACATGACACAACAATGTAGAGAAAGTCGGTAAGCTCTCCTAGCAAAGGAATTCCTCCCATGATACAAGATAGCATTAATGCAAACATATTGGGAAAAATTTCTGGGTCTTCAGTTATGATGTCTTTGAAAGGGCTTGTAGCTATCCCATCTGTCCGAATTTAGATAATGCATTTGTTGGGATTAAAGACCAGTGATAAAGACCAAGAGAAGCCTTGTAACTTAAAGGTTGATTTGAGCCATTTTATTTCAAAACCAATTATCCCTGTTCCTCTCAATGAGTTACTGAAGATCCCATCATTGTTTAACCAAGCTACTCAGTTTCTAGGGATCAAGCCCAAAGCTAAAGATAGTGGGAATTATGCATTTAAGAAAGACCCTCCCATAATGATCCAAAGTGCAACTAGCAATGGTAGTGGTCATCCCCCGTTCTACATAGCTTTAGAAATAAACCAGTTAGTTCTTCATAATTGCATGCTAGACTCAGGGGCAGAGGTTAATGTTATGCCACTTAGGGTAATGGAACAGCTGGAGCTAAAACCGACCAGGCAATATAATAACGTGTGTGGAATGGACTCTAAACCTGTTAAATCAAGAGGGATAATTGAGAATTTGAAGATGAAGCTAGCAGCGTACCTAGAGATTGAAATAAACATGAACGTTTTGGTTTTAGACATACTAGACACATGGGGAATGCTGCTATCTAGAGAGTGGGCTGCTAAGTTAGGAGGAAGCATCCAGATGGATCTTTCATATGCCACCATCCCTATCAGAGAAAATGAATCCTATAAATTAGTGAATGAAAAGCCTATGACTAAACATGTGGAGACACCTGAACACCTCTTTGAGGAAGCCATGCGACCTACAGAGGAGGTTGTAAACTATATGGTGATGGAAAATTATTGGGAAGAGCCTCGACAACATCCTTTCTCTCCTAGCCAAGTATGGAAGATGCATTTTGGTGGACCTGTAAGTCGACATGAACCTAGAAGTTAGTCCTAGTCAAAGCCTTATAGCCAAGTAACTAGAGCTGTTAAAAAACAAGACAAACTGTCTCCTCTTGACTTTTCTGAAATATCGGGAGCACCTCATCCTATGCCAAACGATTACACTAGGAGGTTGCCCCAGTTTAGTGGAAATAATGATATATCTATTGAAAGTCATTTGGACATTCTCTGGGATTACATGGAATCTGTTGCCCACCTATTTCGACTAGGTGGCAACTCCATGTACATGAAGATGTACATAATTGTACAAGTTGTACCTTGGAAAAATCTGAGGATTTTTCACTTCTACAGGGCTATTGCCCCTTTGTAAAACGAAATGTCCGCTCCCCTGCATGGGAAAATTAATGTAATTATATGTGCTAGTGTGGGTCATATGATATGGACGCCACACCATGAAACTGGTTGTTAGGGAAGTCCCCTCATCGAGTGTTTTTCCCTTTCCAATTGATCTTGTTGTACAAACGAGTTTAATCGGTTTGGTTTTCACTCAAAATCCTCCAAAGTGGTGATGGGCGTTCTACCAGTCAAGTCCATGAGGTGGCTAAGGTTTCAAAGTGTGATTTATGACCATGCTAGGCATCCGTATAGAGTCTTGCGGAGTTTCGTTGTGTTGTTGTATTTTATTTATTTTCTGGTTAATTAATTTCACCCCATGGTGATTAATTAACTCAGTTTTTGATGTAATAATGTAATTGCTCAAGCATGGCATTTTGTAATAGGGGCTATGAATGCAAAGTTAATTGCTATGAAACCCCCTAAGCCACTGCTTCGAGTCCCATGTCATTCTGATGAGTGGTTGAGGAGATAGACCATTTTTGTCTAAGCAAGGTCTATTTTTCCTAGGGAATTAATTAATTTCCCTACGTCGAAAATTCACATTTTTTTATTTTGAAGTAAACAATCAAAAAATTGCCATGGTAAGTTGGTTTGGGGGTTCCTAAGCCTAGGAAAATCCATTCCAAAGTTTTCCACCCCCCATGGCCTAGATATTAATTTTTCAAGTTATTTTTTAATTTTTCCCAAGTCAAAATGGGAAAAATTTTAAAAATTAAATTGAGAATTTTAATATAAGGTGAATTAATTTTAGCCTAAGTCTAAGGTTAAATTTTAGTAATGGAGCTAATGACTAAAGTCAAAGCTAAGATAAATGGCTAAACCCTAACTCTAAAGGTGGGCGTCCATGTTAAAACCCTCACCATTTTGGAGGGCGCTATCCTTGGAGACAAAACGTATGCTAAAACCTTTGCTAAAATTGGCATTACATAATGAAGAGGAGGCATTTTACCATATGATAGAAGTGGGGCGCTACCATTAAAGGGGAAGGCGCTACCATTATATGGAGGTTCCATCAAAATAGAGAAGCGCCACTTCTAGAGGTGGGGCGCTAGTATAATGAAGAGAAGGCCCACGCTCAATTGAATGGGGTCCCATGTCATTTTAGAGGAGCGCTGGTGCATTTAAATGAGGCGCATGCTAGCTTAGAGGAAACCCCATATTTGGAGGCGCTGGCAATAAAGAGGACGCCCACACATCTAAATGGAGACGCTATATTGCAAATAGAGGAGCGCTGTATTAAGAGGGCGCCACTAATTAAAAAGGGACCCACACTAATCTAGATGGGCGCTGCCAAACTTTAGAGGTGCGCCAACTTTGGAGGGCGCTACCATGCTTTTAGAGAGGCGCCAGACAAGATAGAAGGAGCGCTAGCCATTGGATAGAGCGCTAGCTACTTTAGTGAGGGCACTATCTCTTAAAGCCACGTTTTACACTATATAGAAGAGTGCTAAACTTGGAGGTTAATGCCAAATATAGAGGGGGGCGCCTATGCTATTGGGCCCACTCTATTTTGATTTTTCCATTTACCTAAAAGCTCATCTAAGGGTGAGTTTTAAATCAGAAACCTAGATCTAAAGATGGAAAATACTTGGACATGGATTAAGCTTATGACCTTTGATTAAAAATTAATCTAAAGGTGGAGATTAATGGAGAAGAATAGAAAGCCAAATACCTAGATCTAGTGGTGTGGATTAAACCTTAGATCTAGATCTAATCTCAACCATTTATCTTCAAGAGATTGGGGATTGCTTCAACTATTTAATGAGGGTCTCACTCCCTCATTAATCATGATCTCAGATGCTATTGTTATGTTGCCGGAAATTTCTTGCTCTCATATTCTCTTGCTATACTTTGTATTGAAGATTTGCCCAAGTTGGGCCATTAAATAAAAATTTCTTTGGAGGGGTACTATGCTGCAAACTCTTTCATGATCTGAATCTTTGTAAGGTAACCTTGTATTTTTCTTGTTTGCATTTATTGTATTTTTCTAGTTAGCTCTCCACAAAGTGTTTTGTGGAGAGATTAAAGAATAAAAGTGTTTTTATTCTTTCTTATGAATGATTTGACATTTCTTACAAAGTATTTTGCAGGAACTGTTAGGTATTCATCACTAGGATCACAAATTTTGAAGGCATAGATTTATTTGCAGGTTGTCCAAGCAAGGAGATCTCTCCAAATATCATTCCGGCAATTTTTTTAAATTCGGCCATTTACTTTCAGCCTATTTAAAACTGGATTTTATTCACTGTTTAGTGAATATAACCCTTGTTTTAGGGCCCCAACCTATTATATATTAGTTAGGGCTTATATTTCTGCTGTTTAAACACTGTTCTAACTAAGTTTCTTCGATATTTCTCCTCCGATTCTTACAGTTATTTTGAATATTGCAATTGTATCAGTTCCAGCCTATATTTATCTACACTTTGAGCTTAATTGTGGTATTCCTCGTCTGACATCAAGCAATTGAGATCAGAACGCGAAGCGCTCAAAGCTGTTATAAATATTTGTCTGTCATTCAGTCTGCATAATAATTTCCAGCCCTTTAAATCTCTCATTTCTGCAATATTTTACACTCATATTTTTTATGTAAATTTGTGAATTTTGTACTAATATTTTAACAACAATTTTTAGTGTTTTTCTGTGATTTCCAGCGAAGAATAGCTCGCTGGTTTATGACAGGTTGTGCATGAATGAAGGAGATTTGATGCCCCAATAGGCCCGGGATCTCTTCAAATTTCAACCGTTTCAAAAGGGGTTCAAACCCTCAACCCTCTCCTTCATATTTTTCTGATTTATTGTAAACCCCAATGAGAGTCTCTTGGGGTATTTCTGTAAAGTTTTATAAGCTTTGTAATCCATAAGTAGATAGATTAGGAAGTAGAGTAGGAAGTAGGATAATAAGCTGTTTCAAGTTTCCTTTATTGCAATTTCATTTTTTGTTTTAAAAGTAATCATACAACCCATTAAACCTGTGTATCCTCTATCCGCTTGTCATCTCCCTTTAGGGACTTCAAGCTGGATATGAAAAACAGGGGAAGTGGGGGCTTAGGTAATTAAAATAACTTTCTTTTCTTGTACTACAATCAAACGTTTTATTTTCCAAGTCCAAGATCAAATACCGGCACCTTCCATAAGGGATACAGCTTGGTTGATCTTGTTGATCGCTTTAAAATAAACCTTGCATGCTAATCACCCAGATAATATTTAATCTTAAAACTTACCAACAACAACTTCCCACATCCTGCGCCTCTACTCGGTTATCACCCTCCGGGGTACTCCGAGATACAACCAGGGGACAGGGAAGTCTTAGTTTAATAGGCATCCATCTAGCCCTTTTTCTGTCAACTAAAAACAGTGACCTCAAGAAGCTAGAAGGGGTAGTAGACCGTGGGTGGTCTCTAGGCGCTTCGACGTCCTCCTTGTTGAGCACCGGGGCATTGGGGATTGACCTATGAGCTACGGGTGGGCTTTGTTCCCACTTTTTTGAGCGCAACAGCATTCCTTCTTTGACTGGAGAAGTTCTAGATCAGGGTAGTCACACCACCGGATCTAAAACTTAATCAAAGACTTCAACTTTAATAAAATCTATTAAAATAAACCAAGAAGCATTGCAAAACGTCCTACAAACACAGGTCATTCTATTCGTCTTTTCCTTGCTGTTCAAGGCTTTTACTGCAAGCACTTTCATTTCTCAGTTACAAGTATTTTCTTTCAGTTTTGCAATCTCATATGGTGACACCTTTAATTCATTTGCTCAAGTAATCGCATTGCTTAACCTTGTAACTTAAAAGTAATCTGTCTTTTGATCTTTGATACAATAACTTGTTCATATTGTGTAATTCTTTAGCATTTGTTCATATTGTTAATATTGTAAATCTTGCTTAGCGTAGACAACTGTGGATAATCATTCTTATTCTTTTGTAAGTTTGTAACTTGTAATCTGTTGACTCCATTTAATTTAGGCATTGGTCTTGTAATTTTGTAACCTTAAAAGGATCCCTTTAATTAATTTGTAATTAATTAATAAGTCTGGAACTTAGTATTCCGTAGGGACTACCCCCCTTGGCTCTATTGGGATCAAGCCTAAACAGAGGAGTTGTGGACTGTGGTGACAGTGGTCCCCAGCTCTAACTTGCCCCCAAGGACACACAAAGCGGGTTGGAGACTTTCCCGTATCATAAAGTGTGTATTAGGCGGCAACATCTTTGGCACCGTTGCCGGGGACAAGTCTTTTGTCCTTGGTCTTGACATTAATGAAATAATTTTAGATCTAATTCTCTAATTCTTCAATTTAATTTTTTAAGTGTTAATAAATTTTTTTTTTTAATAACCTTAATTTTAAAATTTTATTTATTTATTTTATTTATTAGAAGTTTACTTGTCCTCCAAGTGGCGACTCCACTTCAAAAAAATATAGTAAGGTATTCTACCTGGAGCCCTTTGGTTTGCTTAGCTCCCTCTTAGATCCTGAAAAGGTTTTTAGAGGAAGTTAAACAAACTTGCCCCCTGTAGAATCTTTACAAGTCTTGGAGAAGAAGCAAATTTCTAATATGTCTTTGTGGTTTATCTAAGTAAACCAGCCTGAACAATGAATAATTATTATGGACCATGTGATTTCTCTAACATTGTTGGTTACCCTCATGAAGTTCTAGAGAAAGCTATAGATAAGTTGCCTTCCTTTCAAGGAGACAATGTTACAAGTGCTAAAGCCCACATCAGAAATTTCAATTTATGTATTGCAAGATGGTGTATGGCACATGACCATGAGGATGTGAAGATGAAACTCTTTGTTTTGTCCTTAGAGGAAGAGGCCAATGATTGGTTCATGGAACATGATGATAACAAGTTTACAGACCTTAAGGGAATCATTGAAGCCTTCAATGACAAATGGGGAGATAAGAGGGATCACCTTTCTTTGTTAACTGCCTTGAACTCTAGCCATAAGAAAGATAATGAAACAGTGGAAGGATTTAACAGAAGATTTAATGAATTGGTTAAGAGTTTCCCTCAAGATATTAAGCCTCCTGAAAAGGCCATTTTAATTTTCTACATTCAAGCTTTTGAAGGGGAAATGAGATACCAGCTAAGGGATAAAGAGCCTACAACTGTTAGGGAGGCACAAGACAAAGCTATTAAAATAGAGAAGAATATGCAAGATTCAGGGAAATCAAATGTTCTGGGGTTTTCAAAGGGTAGTCCTCCAGAGTCAGATAAAGTTAAGAAAGTTGAAAACCAGGAACCTCTAGGTGACTCTATCAAAGAACTTGCCCAATTGATTAAACAAATGGAATTAAATCAGGCTAATCAGCTAACTGCCATGCAGGCAAACCAGACAGCATTGCATAATAAGATAGCTGCCATGGAAGGAGATAAAAGTAATAGTCAAAAGCCAAATGATAGATGGCAAAAAGGTATCCCTAAAGGACCTCCTTATCAAGAACAAGAAAGACCTCCCGAGCCTTTGAAAATGAATAATTGGTTTGATGATCAGATAGTAAAGGAAAAGTTAGCAGTTAGAGGAAGAATGGAACAGGTTAATTGGGTTGGTCATGATGTTGTGTTTGACAGTAATAATGATTTGTTGAAAACAGTAGAAGATCATAAGGATATGGTTTGCATGAATAAACATATGGACAAAGTAGAAGAAGTATGTGACCATAACCTTACCCCTAAATTTAATGAGTTTTCAAGTGATGATTTAGGGGGTTGGACAGATGATATAGAGTTTCCATTTCCTATAACGGAGATTGTGGATGTACCAGCCCAAGAAGATAAGCCACCTAAGGCTTTAGAAAGTCTTCCTCCAGTCAGTAAAGTGCTAGTTCAATTTCAGTTTGTTTCAGCTTCAAAGTCAGTTAAGGTAGAACAGAATGAATCAGTTATGTTTCAGGATGTGAATAATGTGCATAGTGTAAAGGATCAGTTTGTTAGCTTTCCAGAGTTTGTAAAAGACAGAATCAGTAATAAAGAAGTTGACAGAGTATGGCATAAGCCATTTTGTGGTAGTGTTGATTTTTGGAAAATATTCAAGGACGCGAGGCACTATAAAAGTCACAAAAAACAGGAAAGGGTCAAACGAGCCACAAATCATGTTTCTCTTCAAAAAGATAAATACCTAGTGTCCTAAGGGGCACCCTTTGTAACGTATTCCTAACCCTTTTCCCTTGTATCTTGAAAGTTTTGTATTATTTCATTCATTTATTGTTTATGCATATTTGTATATCAATTTCATTTATTTATATTGTTTATTGTTGATTTATTGCTTTTACTAGAGGCCTTATGTTGGTTATTGGTGAGAAATTTGTGGTTGCAGGATTTTGGAGTTCTCATGTGCTCTCCGATGATCGAACACATGTCCCCTAGTTGGAGCCAGATGTTGCCCACCTATTTCGACTAGGTGGCAACTCCATGTACATGAAGATGTACATAATTGTACAAGTTGTACCTTGGAAAAATCTGAGGATTTTTCACTTCTGCAGAGCTATTGCCCCTTTGTAAAACGAAATGTCCGCTCCCCTGCATGGGAAAATTAATGTAATTATATGTGCTAGTGTGGGTCATATGATATGGATGCCACACCATGGAACTGGTTGTTAGGGAACTCCCCTCATCGAGTGTTTTTCCCTTTCCAATTGATTTTGTTGTACAAACGGGTTTAATCGGTTTGGTTTTCACTCAAAATTCTCCAAAGTGGTGACGGGCATTCTACTAGTCAAGTCCATGAGGTGGCTAAGGTTTCAAAGTGTGATTCATGACCATGCTAGGCATCTGTATAGAGTCTTGCGGAGTTTCGTTGTGTTGTTGTATTTTATTTATTTTCTGGTTAATTAATTTCACCCCATGGTGATTAATTAACTCAGTTTTTGATGTAATAATGTAATTGCTCAAGCATGGAATTTTGTAATAGGGGCTATGAATGCAAAGTTAATTGCTATGAAACCCCCTAAGCCACTGCTTCGAGTCCCATGTCATTCTGATGAGTGGTTGAGGAGATAGACCATTTTTGTCTAAGCAAGGTCTATTTTTCCTAGGGAATTAATTAATTTCCCTAAGTCAAAAATTCACATTTTTTGATTTTGAAGTAAAAAATCAAAAAATTGCCATGGTAAGTTGGTTTGGGGGTTCCTAAGCCTAGGAAAATCTATTCCAAAGTTTTCCACCCCCCATGGCCTAGATATTAATTTTTCAAGTTATTTTTAATTTTTCCCAAGTCAAAATGGGAAAAATTTTAAAAATTAAATTGAGAATTTTAATATAAGGTGAATTAATTTTAGCCCAAGTCTAAGGTTAAATTTTAGTAATGGATCTAATGACTAAAATCAAAGCTAAGATAAATGGCTAAACCCTAAGTCTAAAGGTGGGTGTCCATGTTAAAACCCTCACCATTTTGGAGGGCGCTATCCTTGGAGACAAAACGTATGCTAAAACCTTTGCTAAAATTGGCATTACATAATGAAGAGGAGGCGTTCTACCATATGATAGAAGTGGGGCGCTAGTATAACGAAGAGAAGGCCCACGCTAAATTGAATGGGGCCCCACGTCATTTTAGAGGAGCGCTGGTGCATTTAAATGAGGCACATGCTAGCTTAGAGGAAACCCCATATTTGGAGGCGCTGGCAATAAAGAGGACGCCCACACATCTAAATGGAGGCGCTATCTTGCAAATAGAGGAGCGTTGTATTAAGAGGGCGCCACTAATTAAAAAGGGACCCACGCTAATCTAGATGGGCGCTGCCAAACTTTAGAGGTGCGCCAACTTTGGAGGGCGCTACCATGCTTTTAGAGAGGCGCCAGACAAGATAGAAGGAGCGCTAGCCATTGGATAGAGCGCTAGCTACTTTAGTGAGGGCGCTATCTCTTAAAGCCACGTTTTACACTATATAGAAGATTGCTAAACTTGGAGGTTAATGCCAAATATAGAGGGGGGCGCCTATGCTATTGGGCCCACTCTATTTTGATTTTTCCATTTACCTAAAAGCTCATCTAAGGGTGAGTTTTAAATCAGAAACCTAGATCTAAAGATGGAAAATACTTGGACATGGATTAAGCTTATGACCTTTGATTAAAAATTAATCTAAAGGTGGAGATTAATGGAGAAGAATAGAAAGCCAAATACCTAGATCTAGTGGTGTGGATTAAACCCTAGATCTAGATCTAATCTCAACCATTTATCTTCAAGAGATTGGGGATTGCTTCAACTATTTAATGAGGGTCTCACTCCCTCATTAATCATGATCTCAGATGTTATTGTTATGCTGCCGGAAATTTCTTTCTCTCATATTCTCTTGCTATACTTTGTATTGAAGATTTGCCCAAGTTGGGCCATTAAATAAAAATTTCTTTGGAGGGATACTATGCTGCAAACTCTTTCATGATCCGAATCTTTGTAAGGTAACCTTGTATTTGTCTTGTTTGCATTTATTGTATTTTTCTAGTTAGCTCTCCACAAAGTGTTTTGTGGAGAGATTAAAGAATAAAAGTGTTTTTATTCTTTCTTATGAATGATTTGACATTTCTTACAAAGTATTTTGCAGGAACTGTTACGTATTCATCACTAGGATCACAAATTTTGCAGGCATAGATTTATTTGCAGGTTGTCCAAGCAAGGAGATCTCTCCAAATATCATTCCGGCAATTTTTTTAAATTCGGCCATTTACTTTCAGCCTATTTAAAACTGGGTTTTATTCACTGTTTAGTGAATATAACCCTTGTTTTAGGGCCCCAACCTATTATATATTAGTTAGGGCTTATATTTCTGCTGTTTAAACACTGTTCTAAGTTTCTTCGATATTTCTTCTCTGATTCTTACAGTTATTCTGAATATTGCAATTGTATCAGTTCCAGCCTATATTTATCTACACTCTGAGCTTAATCGTGGTATTCCTCGTCTGACATCAAGCAATTGAGATCAGAACACGAAGCGCTCAAAGCTGTTATAAATATTTGTTTGTCATTCAGTCTGCATAATAATTTTCAGCCCTTTTAAATCTCTCATTTCTGCAATATTTTACACTCATACTTTTTATGTAAATTTGTGAATTTTGTACTAATATTTTAACAACATTTTTTAGTGTTTTTCTGTGATTTCCAGCGAAGAATAGCTCGCTGGTTTATGACAGGTTGTGCATGAATGAAGGAGATTTGATGCCCGAATAGGCCCGGGATCTCTTCAAATTTCAACCATTTCAAAAGGGGTTCAAACCCTCAACCCTCTCATTCATATTTTTCTGATTTATTGTAAACCCCAACGAGAGTCTCTTGGGGTATTTCTGTAAAGTTTTATAAGCTTTGTAATCCATAAGTAGATAGATTAGGAAGTAGAGTAGGAAGTAGGATAATAAGCTGTTTCAAGTTTCCTTTATTGCAATTTCATTTTTTGTTTTAAAAGTAATCATACAACCCATTAAACCTGTGTATCCTCTATCCGCTTGTCATCTCCCTTTACGGACTTCAAGCCGGATATGAAAAACAGGGGAAGTGGGGGCTTAGGTAATTAAAATAACTTCCTTTTTCTTGTACCACAATCAAACATTTTTATTTTTACAAGTCCAAGATCAAATACCGGCACTTCTCATAAGCGATACAACTTGGTTGATCTTGTTGATCGCTTTAAAATAAACCTTGCATGCTAATCACCCAGATAATATTTAATCTTAAAACTTACCAACAACAACATCCCACATCCTGCTCCTCTACTCGGTTATCACCCTCCGGGGTACTCCGAGATACGACCAGGGGACAGGGAAGTCTTAGTTTAATAGGCATCCATCTAGCCCTTTTTCTGTCAACTAAAAACAGTGACCTCAGGAAGCTAGAAGGGGTAGTAGACCGTGGGTGGTCTCTAGATGCTTCGACGTCCTCCTTGTTGAGCACCAAGGCATTGGGGATTGACCTGTGAGCTACGGGTGGGCTTTGTTCCCACTTTGTTGAGCGTAATAGCATTCCTTCTTTGACTGGAGAAGTTCTAGATCGGGGTAGTCACACCACCGAATCTAAAACTTAATCAAAGACTTCAACTTTAATAAACTCTATTAAAATAAACCAAGAAGCATTGCAAAACGTCCTACAAACACAGGTCATTCTATTCGTCTTTGCCTTGTTGTTCAAGGCTTTTACTGCAAGCACTTTGATTTCTCAGTTACAAGTATTTTCTTTCAGTTTTGCAATCTCATATGGTGACACCTTTAATTCATTTGCTTAAGTAATCGCATTGCTTAACCTTGTAACTTAAAAAGTAATCTGTCTTTTGATCTTTGATACAATAACTTGTTCATATTGTGTAATTCTTTAGCATTTGTTCATATTGTTAATATTGTAAATCTTGCTTAGCGTAGACAACTGTGGATAATCATTCTTATTCTTTTGTAAGTTTGTAACTTGTAATCTGTTGACTCCATTTAATCTAGGCACTGGTCTTGTAATTTTGTAACCTTAAAAGGATCCCTTTAATTAATTTGTAATTAATTAATAAGTCTGGAACTTAGTATTCCGTAGGGACTACCCCCCTTGGCTCTGTTGGGATCAAGCCTAAACGGAGGAGTTGTGAACTGTGGTGACAGTGGTCCCCAGCTCTAACTTGCCCCCAAGGACACACAAAGGGGGTTGGAGACTTTCCCGTATCATAAAGTGTGTATTAGGCGGCAACAGAATCTAGAGGTGTAGACAATGAAGATGTTTATATGCGAGCCTTAGGAGAATCTTTGCAAGGGGATGTTCAACTATGGTTTGATCATTTAGCACCAGGATCTGTCATTGGGTATGACATGTTCACAGATTTGTTCATTGATAGTTGGAGTAGGAACACTGATAAAATTTTAGAGTGTCAGTCTAGCAATGATTGTGCAGTTGATAATCAATATATTGACAATGTGCTATCTCAATTGGACCATTCCTCTCCTGATATGTTCCAAATTATGAGCTTGCCTGCAATCCATAAGAATGTTATAGATTACTTCGAGAATAATGTTTCAAAACCTCATGATGAAACTAAGAGGGATATCAATCAAGTCATACGAGATACGCTGTTATTATTACCTGAAGCAGTCACAGAGCAAATCCTGGATCTGATCCGTGGAAGGGAACCTAACATGCACCATCAAGAAACATCTATAGTTGAGCCTTCCATTGGTGATATCATAAAGAGCCTTTAAAAGAGCAACTCCATAGTCATTGACTAATTGATGATAATTTGAGTCAGTATCCAACCTATCCGAATTTGGATTCAGACCTTGATCATATCACTGCAGAAGAAGAAAATGTTGAAATTAATAAAACTTCCGTTGAAGAGCAATCATGTGGTCATATTGTAGTTGAAGACCAAGTTTGTGAGGATAGAAATGAACATAGTGATATTTTTCCTTATCAAATGAATGATGATGATCATTATTTTCAATTGAATGTAATGAACAATCTCAAGAAGAACAACCACATGATGATGATAGACTAGTGAGCGAGCTTGACCTAGAACCTTCTTTGGCACATCTGTCGAATTGGGACCTGTGTTCAAATAATCATCAAGAGCCTCCAAGGAAAGATTCTTGTAATGCTGCTACTATTCCCTGTCGTACTTTTGATCAAGGTGATTTGGTAGAGGAGATTAATCATAGTGAGTCTAGTTCTTGGGAGGTTAGTTTCAATCTTGCCAATTTCTCTAGAAAATGTCCCATATCACATGCAAGATTGGTGTTAACACCTTTAGGTGATACAAATCAAGTTTTAATTTGTCAATCCACCCTCCCATCCCAGCTCTTGATGTCCTCCTCTATGGTCATGCAGTACAGATTCCAGAAAGTGCCAACTGGTCAATGGTAAAGCATTTTATCTCCTTTCATCCTTGGTGCATAATATTTTCAACTTTGCTAATTTCTTTGATTTGGTGAATGAAAAGCTCTATAAAGACCAATTCCATATTTTCTCATTTTATAAACAACAAATGGGGTTAATCTCAATTTCTGGTTTAAAGATTTTTAATTTGTTCCTATTTTGTTTCATCATTGATCATAATGTGAGAATGATTGAGTATGCTGACCAAAAAGATGAGGGAAAAAATGATGGCCTAGGGGGCATGAATCATGTATCGTATTCCCTTATTTCAACGAATATGAACTTGCATAAATTTTATGATTCTATCGATCTATGGGTAGAAGAAGTTTGCAACAATCAATCTCATCCCTGGCATGATTTCATTTCTCTTTATCCATGTCTTTCGTTGATCTTCAAACAACAAGTTATAATAGCTTCAATTTTCATTCACATTACTTACAAGCCATCTTTGATTTGTTGTATCATTAACTGTAAAGAAATCTCAATGGATTCGTTTAGCGAGTGGTTGCATTAGATTTATGATTTTACCTAACACTTGTCCAAATTGGTTAGAGTAGGGTAAGTAGGATGAAATAAGCCTTTCCTGGTAGTAGTATAGAATCTTGCTTTGTTGTCTGAAGCTCACCTTTGAAGCTCTTAGTGTAATTTTGTTATTCTGCAAAATAAAAAATCAAACTTTTATTGAAAGTTATGGTTATAGATTAGATTTATTTTCTGCTTTTCAGTTTCATGCATCTTTATTTTCAGTATTTTATATATTATCCACATATTGTTCTGACGACCGGTCTGTGAGTTTGGTATAGCTCTGGACATGTTGCAGGTAGTTAGGTACATTCTTGGTAGCGGTTGCAGAGCTGGATGGATTGATCGAGGATGCAAGAAGCAGAGCGCAAGGACCAGAGATTCTGAGGTTCTCAAGCGCTCTTTTCAGCAGAGCATTTGTCCCAGCTGGAGCCAGATGTTATCACATATATAGTAGCCAGGCTACCATATTCTATTTTTCAGACACTGCATTTTTTCGGCCAGATCTCTTACATATGAGATGCTAAGATGAGCAGTTTTGACGGATCATTATTGTATTAGTGGACAATTGTACTCTCCCATGTCAGGATTGAGTCTCAAGACACTCAGATTTGAGGACCAATGTAGCCATTTAGTCATTACAGAGCAGTTATTGATGCCCAGTTTTATATTAGTGCTTTCTCATTGGACAAATGATGTTTCAGATGGATGATATTGCATGATTATGACTTAGCTTTTTATATTGTGTTATGGTTATCATTGCTCTTATACTAATTTTTGTGACATGTATTAACTTGTGGTATCATGATCTGCCGGTCGTAATTATATGGACTTGGATGTATTTTGTACTATGTATTGATGTCTCTACTTAGACTTGGAAGTTCCTGATCTATACTAATTGGTTTTACCCTCCTTAGGGAGAATAGAGGTAGTCAATGCCACCATTGTTTTGGCTTGCTAGTGTTGGCTCCATCATTCATGGTCTTCATCCGTCCATTACCTTCCAGTTTAGTTTTCAACCCGACTGACTTCTTGACTTATGGCATGGAGAATTTTTTTCTCCACTAGAACTTTTGTTGGACAAGCCTCCCTATTTATATTGTGTCTCGGCTCTGAGTTGGTGACAAAACTTGCCTTTGGTAAGTTGGATTGTATGCCTAAATCATTCTGGTCGTTTGTCCCGATGTTTGGCACTGTGCAGAACTCCCCCTGGTCACTTGAGATGTTGTTGGCTAAAACTGAAAGCTCGTGTACTACATGTATTGGAAATATTGAATATGTGCCCATGGAAAATGAAAATGATAAAACTGTGTTTCTTAACATATGTAAAGAGGACAAGAGCAATGAAATGCTAAAATACTCCTTGAAGAGTATAAGAAAAGGTCCAAAAAAGAAATGGTTAAAAATATGCTATATCCAAATATTGCTGACCTTATAAAAATAAATATGTCCCTGATGAAAGCTGCGATTAGCTGTGCTTTTAAGCACCGGTGAAGTCCCAAAGGGTCATATAGGCCAAAAAGGCCATGGAATAAAATTGATGGTCCTAATGAACCTGGATCAAGCTTGATGTAGTCATGATGCCTAAGTTGAATAAGCACTCTCTAAACAACTCATCCATTTGTGAGGCACTGCCATTCCTTATGTTGTTGTTTGTCCGACATTGGTTATAGTGAGTATTCCCTTTCCATATCCAAAGTGTCATGATGTTATAGTGAGTATTCCCTTTCCATATCCAAAGTGAGTATTTCCCTTTCCTTTGCTTTAGCCTTGTCAATTTCATCCTTCACCCTTCACTAGCAAATTGACTACAACTATGAAGTGAGTATAGTCCTAAAAGTCTAAGTTTGAGTAATAATAAATAAAGCCTTATATATGTATTGGTTGATGTACCTCCAGTGAAATGACTACTAATTGTTTTGATTGTTGCTTGAATGAGTTGTAGAGCATGTCTTAGCCTTTTAACACTTGCAACAGATGGATGATAGTCTGAGTTATTATTGGTGTTTGATCATTTACAGATGGTTATATTGTTTATTGGATATGGTTAATGATTAGATAGAGACCTGTGAGGGGTATGAGTATACACCTTAGATGGATTTGGACTCTCTAAGTCTAATGAGACAGTTTATTTCCAGTTTTGGCCACTTGCAGATATGATCAGGCTCATTCTACGTCTCTGATGCAGTTTTTTTTCACAGGTTGATATGTCTGAGCAGGGAGATGTTTTAGTTGGATCTCCTAGGGCGTTGTATGGGCATAGGGGGTGCAACCACTTGTTTGTACCATAGTACCTCCATTCCAGAGAACCTGGTGGGCTCAGTTTGACAACGCAGGCACCCTAGGAGGCTGTTTTGGCAAGTTCACTTTTCCCGAGGCAGATTAAAAAATGATTAAATGGCTATTGAAGAAATCGATTTGGGCTACTGAGACAAGGAAATGACATGGGATGAGTCACAATGATGAGAGTGATGTCCTCCACACCTTCTCCAACAGTTGCAGCACCTGATTGGGCCCACACCTATTTTTGGGCATTTTTATATTATTTTCTGGAGCTTTTGGGAGGTTCACGATTTCCTCAAAGAGGCACAAAGTCAAAGAATTAAAATATTATATTATTTTATTGTGCCATGGGGACACCCAGAGGGAGTTAGTGAAACACTCCTTAGACCCACCATGTGCTTCATTTATTTTTTGTTGAGTGGGTTACCCTCTTGATGGGTGATTTAGTCTATTTTGGTACTTTATAGTTATATTGATCCATGTATTGTATGTTGAGCTCATCTCAACCATTGATTAGAACATTTTATCTTTTAATCTTAGCCACTCATTTTGAAAGTGGCTAGGATTCAGTTATGATTGTGGTTCTCTCATTTCTATTTAAAGGAGAGAGCTTCTCATTTGTAAGGGGTCTTTGGCTGTTGGATCTGAATAATATAAATATTTTTCTGTGGATATTTTTTGGATCTGCTTTGCATCTGATGTTCTCAAATGGTGATTGGATAGTCGTTTGCTTCCTAGCATTGTGGAAATTCTTGTGAGATCTATCTTTTTCTGCTATCATTGTTTTGTCTATAGGAGGGCGTTTTGGCTGGAGCGTTTTTGCAGGGGGGACCTCAACTCGTTCGGTTTTTCTCGTCTTGGATCAGAGTGTTTTCATTAGTTTCATTGTGATCTATGATTACTTCGTCTTAATTTCTTGTAGCATTTGGTTTCTTTATCTTGTATTGGCAAATCTGATATTATTGACGTTTGCTCATGTAGGGTAGGGGGTGCATTGGTGGCTTGTGGCTTACATCCGTCATAGAAATCACTTGGATCTTCCACAATTGATCGGGATAGCAAGGATCATCACTATTAAGACTTCTACAAGCGTTTCCAGGTAAGATCTAACAGGTAAGTCTCTTCTCTTCATATCTTAATCCATTGTACCTGTTTTTTTTCAATTTTTTTTCTGAAAACTCCTAAAATACTAAAAACCCTAAAAAGTACTAAATCTGGGAACCGTCCGATCTTTAGCCAAACCACTTATGGGTTTCATAGATCAGGCCTCCCCTTCACTAAATCTACTGCAACGCTGGTCAAATTCCTGCTGGTTTGACCTAGATCTGAGTTTTAGCTTGAAAACCGTTGAAATACTGAGAGGGGGGGTGAATCAGTATGTGTACAATAAAAACCTTTAATCAAAAGCAGGTTGCTGATCACCAATCACAGCATGTCATCAATATGTATAAAGCTAGTAAGATGCATAGTACACAACAGTTTTTAACGTGGAACCCCAAGTTCTGGGGGTAAAACCATGGAAGTCTTTTTAATAATAGTTGTCCAGAAATAACTGGATGTAAGGAACAACTCCTTTATTATATAGACTTCAAATTTTTCCAGCTTCAACTGGAAGGAGGCTACGACCCCCTGATTTATAGGCTACGACTTGAAGGAAGCTGCCACTCCCTAGTTTTCCGGCTTCTACCGGAAGGAGGCTACGACCTCCTTTCCTTGCCCCGTCCTGCCACCCTGATAAGAAGAATATCGCTGAACTTGTGGACCTGTCACACACCAAACTCTGCTGCTGATATTCTTTGCACTCTAGTCACTGACAAATCATTTTTCTGCCCATGTTATCGCTGTCACATCAACCATAAATGCTGCTCATCAACACTGCTGGTTACTTGCGTGTCCCTTCAGTAGATCTGTGCTGTGTACTGAAATTCCTGCTGCTGATAACCTCTGTTCATTGTTTACTGCAGAGTCAACCTTATCACTGACACACACACTGCCAAGTCAGCCTTATCACTGACCATATCATTATATCACTCTGTAAACTCATATATACTGCCACATCATTGGCTGAGCATTCATATCAACACTGTGTAAATTCATAAATACCGCCACATCATTACATCACTGTCATATCATCACATATCAATATACCCTCATAGTTCATTACTGCTGTACTTTACACAATCATGTACATCACTATACCAATGCATAACACTGTTCACATACTGCTGTGTTTACTTGCAAATTTCATACACTGTGTCTACTCTTGTACATACTCTATTGTACACATATTATTGTACTCTACTTGTTTATATGCACATGTACACATCCCACTTCATATATCATTTACACCTATAGTCCACACATTACTGCAAACATGCATATGCTACTGTACATATCATATCACACTAGTATATTCTCACATATTTCTTACGCAAGGACACATCACTGCTTACTCATCAGACTTGTACACAATTGTACATACTCTTCATGTCGCTATATATTTTACATAACTGTACATATACACTCATACTGTAATTTATATTCACTGTACTGTAATCACGTGTATACTAACATACCTTGTTCATTCATGAACTGTCCATGTCATTTGTCATTGCTGTGTATTTTCTGAGTGGCTGCCACAATACACAATCCATCCTTCTTCAATTCGTCTGCTGCTGTAGAATTCCCTTAGTCCATCCGAAAAGAAGAAACCTCAGCGAGCTCACTTGTCTTCTATGCAATTCGTGACTAACCAGAAAATTTATGTGAAATAATTTGGGTTTGCTCCTCTTATTCAGCTATTTGATGCGCTCGGACAAACTCTGGACCTTCTCTCACAATCTGCTACGACATTCTTCTGCATAAAACTTTTCTGCTATAGAATTGTCAAGATCTCTATAAGCACATACTCTGTCTGAAACTAGGGTGTCTCTTCTCTAAGTCCGTGCCCACGTTCTGGGAGGAACACGTGCTACAGCTGTGTTAGGCCCTCTGCTGGACTTTCATACTCGCCCTCGATTCTATCCACAGTACTTATGTAATTCCTGGAACTTCTCCTCCTTGCCGTGGGAAAGTTTAGTACTGTCTGAATTCGCTGTTGTAGTTATTGTTTTAAACATAAGACATCAAAATATTCATCTTCTGAACTGTTTATTTTGCATTTACCCTGTGTCTCTGGTATGACAGGTTGCCTGTTTGGTATTATATGATCAATACCGCGAGACTACAACCGCGTGGATGTAAAACCTCTGTTTAAAAACCAAGGGGTATAGATAGTGTGTTTCTCGGAAGGTGTTTGCTCTCTTTTATTGGATATCCAAGGATCAAAACACAAAAATATTTTGCTGCTGTCACGAATCTTCAGTCCAAAAAAAAAACTCAGTCCCACTCCGTATTTGCAGTCAACCCATCAAAACACAAAAAATATTTTGTTGTTATCATGAATCTTCATTAAATTGGTCGTTTTTCGTAGAGTTAACTCGGCTGAGAACCTTCGATTTGCAGTGAGGTGGCGACCTCGCGGCACAAAAAAACTAACACTGTGAACTGTATGACTATACGAATTCAAAAAATGTAGAAATTGGATTGAATGGAACCGAACGACGCCGCAGCCACCATATTCGGATCGCTGTGTATCTCCTGTGTGCGGGATTTGTGAGTATATGCGTGAATCGCTGTGTATCTCCTGCTGTAACCCTCGGCACCGAAAATTTTCTTCAGCCAGCGAGTTTCCAAATAAAACTTACAGCCAGCGAATTTTCCATGACTGATAAAACTTAATAATACAACTATTTCCTTGAGATATCAAGATCTATTACTTACGCCTTCAAAGTAAAAATAAAGCTATATTTATATGAAAAAATAAAATGATCGTTTCCTTATTTTAATGAATATTTTTGTCATATTTTATTTTCAAATTAAACTTTTCCTTGTTAATATTTTGATTAAACCAACTTGGGGGTACTTGACAACTCTTCAGGAAGTTCAGGGCTTTTGCCATTGTCCCAAGGGCTCCAAGGGCTTCAGACTTGGGCTTGGACAAAGTCAAAAGGTCTCCTTTGACGGTGACACTTACTCAACCCACAGAGGCTCCTCAAGGGGCACCAAGACACATTAGCACACACCAGTTGGCATCAATGACAATTTAGTCAACAAAAACTCTATAACTCCCCCATTGAAAATTTGACCTGCTAGGGTTTTGAATTTTTCTGATTTCTGGCTTCATAGCCTGATAGATTGGGTCCCACATAGTCCAAATCACCCTCAACGCTGTCCAGATTCATGGCAGTCTGACCTAGATTTGAGTTTTAGACTGAAACAACTGTAGCGCCTTCACTGAAAACTGGACTTTTTCCGAAACTGACAGGCTAGGCTGATAGATCAGGGCTTGAGCACTCTAGAACACCTGCAACACTGAGCTAGTTCCTGCCAGGTTTCCCTAGATCTAAAAAAATGACTTTCAGCCTCCTAGCCTCCCTCATCAGATTTTGACTTTTCCAGATATGATCTTTACTGAAATGTTTTGACTTGGGTTTGTAGATCGGGCCATCCTGATCTCATTTCCCCTCCGACGTTGAGCTGATAGTCTCCTGGTGGCTCTAGAGCTGCAGATATCCCTCTCCAAACCCTAACGCTAGCGCTCCTTCTGTTGGTTTTCCTGTAACCTGAATCTTCCAGGCCAAATCCTTTTCTGGGTCCATAGATCAGGGTATATCCCAGGTGGGTTCACTGAAACGTTGTGCTGATGATGACTCCATTGCCCAATGCACGTAAGACACTGATCTCTTATTTCTAGCGCTAGCCCTAAATTGACCTTACTCCCATTCTCTTTGCCAACATTCATTGATAACTCAAGTTACCTACCTTTCAATGAGTGTGTCTCCTTGGTACTAGACAGTCCCAACTCTGTCCTTACCCTGTCACAGTTACGTTTCCCAAGACAGTGGTCATATCCATCAGTTGCAAGTACCTAAACCCTAGAGCTAGGGTTTCCATTTACCTTGCACCTTACATACTTTAAAGCCCCTTTTGATCTATTCTGGTGTCTAGGTTTGATCTCTCCTATCGAGAGCAGATCCGGGTCTACCCCATTGTTGTCTTGGACTAGGATAACATAAAGTGAAGGCTGCCTTGATTGGCGTGACGACCATCCATTTGGGAGTCTAGGCAGTCGTGGTTCCACCCCTTAGTTGCTTGCCCCTCTACCATCTATCCTGGATCCACCTCACATAGGAAACTACAAGGCGGGTGATAACAGACAACAATGGGGGAGACCCAGATCTATTACTGACAGGAGATATCAGACCAAAACACCAGATCAAATCAAATGAAGTTGAAGTACGTAAGGTGTAATGTGAAGTAAACCCTAGATCTATGGATAAAGTCACAAGGTGAATTAGGGCTTGAATCAGGGGTTTATGAGGTATGCAATTGATCCAAGTTTGAAATACAAGTGACTTATGATCTAGTAATAGGCTCTGGCTCCAACTAGGACAAGTGCTCTACTGAATAGAGCGCTTGAGAACATCAGAATCTCTAGTCCTCGCTCTCTGCTACTCCCATCTTCGATCCGTCATTCCAGCTCTGCAACCGCTACCAAAATGTCACCAACTACCTGCAAAATGTCCAGAGCTATACCAAACTCACAGACCAATCCTTAGAACACTGTGTGGATAAAATAAAGTACTAAAATGAAATGTATGAAACTGAAAAGCAGAAAGTAAATCTAATCTATAACCATGACTTTAAGAAAAGTTCAATTTTATTATGTAGGAAAATGGAAAAACTCAGGACTACACTAAGAGCTTCAAAAAACAAGCTTCGGCAAAAGACAAGCGGTGCTAGACTAAAAAGCTAAACTACTTCCCAAAAGAGGCTTATTCAGGTCCTACCTACTCTAACCAATTTAGACAAGTGTTAAGTAAGATCATAAATCCAATGCAACCACTTGTTGAACGAATCTATTGACCTTTCTTTATAGTTAATAATACAACAAGTCAAAGATGACTTGTAAGTAATGTGAATGAAAATTGAAGCCATTATAACTTGTTGTTTGAAAATCAAAGAAAGATAAAGAGAAATGAAATCATGTCAGGGATGAGATTGATTGTTGCAAACTTCTTCCATCCATAGATCGATAGGATCATGAAATTTATGCAAGTTTAAATTTGATGAAAGGAAATAATACGATACATGATTCATCCCTCCTAGGCCATCATTGTTTCCCTCATCTTTCTGGTTAGCACACTCAATCATACTCACATTATGATCAATGGTGAAACAAAATAGGGACAAATTAAAGATCAATAAACCGAAAATTGAGATTAACCCCATTTGTTGTTTAAAAAATGAGGAAATATGGAATTGGCCTTTATAGAGCTTTTTAATCACCCAATCAAAGAAATTAGTAAAATTGAAAGCATTATGCACCAAGGATGAAAGGAGATGAAATGTTTTACCATTGACCTCTTGGCACTTTCGAGACTGTACCGAAAATTTCGCATGACACCATACAAAAAGACTTCAAAAGCTAGGATGAGAGGGTGTATTGACAAATTAAAACTTGATTTGCATCACCTAAATGTGCTAACACCAATCTTGTATGCGATATGGGACATTTGTTAAAGAAATCGGCAAATATTAGCACTAACCTCCCAAGAACTAGACTTACTATGATTAATCTCCTCAACCAAATCACCTTGACCAAAAATATTATGGGGAATAGCAACAACATTACAAGAATGACTCCTTGGAGGCTCTTGATGACCATTTGGACATATATTCTAGCTCGAAAGATGTGACAAAGAACGCTCTAGGTAAAGTTCGTTCACTAATATATCATCATCATGTGGTTGTTCTTCTTTAGATTGTTCATTACATTCAACTGAGGATAAATGATCATCATCATTCATTTGATAAGGAAAAATATCAATATGTTCATTTCTAACTTCCTTATCATCCTCACAAACTTGGTCTTCAACCACAATATGACCACATGATTTCTCCTCAACAAAAATTTGATTAATTTCAACCTTTTCTTCTTCTGCAGAGACATAATCAAAGTCTGAATCCATATTCGGATAGCTTGAATATTGACTCAAATTATCGTCAATTAGGCAATGAATATGGAGTTGCTCTTTTAAAGGCTCTATAATGGACTCAGAAATTGAAGGCTCAACTATATCTGTTTTTGGATGGTGATTGTTAGGTTCCCTTCCACGGATTAAATCCAAGACTTGCTCTGTGACTACTTTAGGTAAAAATAACAAAGTATCTTGTATGATTTGATTGATATCCCTCTTAGTTTCAGCATGAGGTTTTGAAACATTATTCTCAAAGTACTTTGTAACATTCTCATGGATTGCAGGAATGCTCATAATTTGGAACATTTCAGGAGAGGAATGATCCAATTGATAAAGAAAATTGTCAATATATTGATTATCAACTGCACAATCATTGCTAGATTTACACTCTAAAGAATTATCAGTGTTCCTACCCCACTTATCTATTAACAGATCTATGAACGTGTCATTCCCAGTGATGGATTGTGGTGCTAAATGATCAAAGCATAGTTGAACATGCCCTCGCAAGGATTCTCCGAAGGCTCGCATATAAACATCTTCATTGTCCACACCTCTAATTTCCATGTAATCCCAGGGAATATCCAAATGACTTTCAATAGATATATCCTTATTTCCATTAAACTGGGGCAACCTCCTAGTGTAATTGTTTGGCATAGGATGAGGTGCCCCCGGTATTTCAGAAAAGTCAAAAGGAGACTGTTTGTCTTGTTTTTTAACAGCTCTGGTTATTTGATTTGGGTACCTGATAGGATTACCTGGGTCAGCCACTCTCAGCTTTGGTTGGGTTTGATACTTTCTCATTGACTCACTAGAGATGGTTAGGCATTCTTTATAGCGCAGGTAAGGGAATTGATGGGAGTCATAAGGATCGGGATAATTAGACTCATACCCATAATCATGGTCATGATCATCCTCATACCAAGAATTTGACCTCCATTTATCCCTTTCATCTATTTTCCTTCTAGCTTCATTTATGTTTTCAGTTAATTCCTTCATGCATCTTAATAATACATCTGAATTCATTATGGTTTATGTGATGGGTTCTCTTCTCAGTGGAGTCGCTAGGTGAACAAATTGCCGTGTTCACCAACGGATGATGTTGTAGGAGAGGTAAGTGAAATTCATGCAGTAATCGTAAATATTTAAACATATAAAATGCAATCACAGATATTGGATCGGATGTGATATGACTGATAAAAGATGTAAGTACATTCACAGACACCGAAGGTAAAATAGATGAACCAAGGTAAGCATCTACCTCCTTGACAATGGCGCCAAAATGTTATCACCAAACTTGTAGTTGTCTCTATGAGGTGGATCCAGGATGGATGGTAGAGGGATAAGCAGCTAAAAAGGTGGAACCAAGATAGCCTCGGCTCTCAAATGGATGGTTGTCATGCCAATCGAGACAATCTTCACTTGATGTTGTCTTAGCCCAAGACAACAATGGGGGAGACCCAGATCTACTCCCGATAGGAGAGATCAAACCAAGACACCAGATCAAATCAAATGAAGTTGAAGTACGTAAGGTGTAAGGTGGAGTAAACCTTAGATCTATGGGTGAAGTCACAAGGTGAATTAGGGCTTGGATCAGGGATTTATGAGATGTGAAATTTGATCGAAGTTCAAAATACAAGTGACCTATGAGCCTATTACTAGATCCGGGATTAAGGTACTAGCAAAAGATGACAATATCCACTGCCTTGGGAAACATGACCAATGCAGGGAGGGTAAGAGCAGGATTGGGGCTACCTAGAATCACGAGGTAGACTCGAAAGAAGGTATTACAATATCAAAGCACCCGAGCCACAAGGAAAAGATCAAATCGCAAGAGAACGAGGCAACATGAAGGGTAGCGCTAGGGTTTAGAAGACAATGCCTTGGGATTTGGGCCAAATGGAGTCACCTAAGCAAAACGTTTTGGAAGACCCACTTAGGGTTTGACCTGATCTACAAAACCCAGAAATAGTTTGCCAAGAGATCAAGCGGTTTAGTCCATAATATTTTTTTATTTTTTATATTTAGGGTTTCAACATGAAAATGAAGATGCCAATGGATAGAGATCTAGAAAATAACAACTAACCTGTAGATCTTACCTGGAAAAGCTTGTAGATTCCTTGATGATTATGATCTGTGCCGTCCCGATCAATTTGAGAAAATTTGGAGGAAGCTTCTATGTAAAACGATTTGCCCAAGGAAGCCAATGCGCCCTCTCTCCTGCACAACAAACATCAACCATATCAGATTTGATGCGTCAAGATTGAAGAACAAATGATAGAGAAAAATAGCAAGATGAAATCATAGATCACAATGATACTAATGAAAACTCCCTGATACAAGCGAAGCCAAGCCAAGCGAGTTGAGGAAACCCTGCAAAAATGCCCAAGTTGAAGTTGCCCTCCTGTAGACAAAACAATGTTTCGAAAAATATAGATCTCATAACAAATACCCAAATTCTAGGAAGCAATAGATTTTCCAATCACCATCTAAGAACACCAGATGCAAAGGAAATCCAAGAATTTTCACAACAATAGTTTTCAATTATCCAGATCTAAGAGTCAAAGACCCCTTACAAATGAGAAGCTCTCTCCTTTAAATAGGAATGAGAACTACCAAAATCATAACCAATTTTCAAATGAGTGGCTAAGATTAAAGGATCAATACGTTCTAATCAACAGTTGAGATGAGCTCAACATAGAGTACATGGATCAATACAATAATATAATATATCAATGGACCAAATCACTCTAGGAAAGGGGATCCCACTCAATAAAAAATAAATAAAGCTCATGGTGGGTCCAGGGGGTGTTAACTAACTCCCCTAGTGTGTCCCCATGGCACAATAAAAATAATATAATTGTTTAAGTGCAAAATAGTGCCTCTCTAAGGAAATCGTAAGCCTCCAAAAGCTTCAGAAAATAATAAAATATGTCGGAGAGATGGATGTGGGTCCATCCAAGTGCCGAAACTACTAGAGAAGGAGTGGAAGACATCAGACTCATCATCAAAACTCATCCCATGCCATTTCCTTGCCTTAGTAGCCCAAATCGAATTCTTCAGTAACCATTTTTAACATTTTAAATCTACCTCGAGAAACGTGATATGCCCAAAACTGCCTCCTAGGGTGCCAACGTTATCTAACTGAACCCACCAGGCTCTCTGGGAAGGGGGTAATATGGTAAAAAAAAGTGGTTGGACCACCCCCTCCTCATACAGCGCCCTAGGTGAAACCATCAAATGATCTCTTTGTCCTGACCGACCATTCAGCATGGCAAAAATGCTTCAGAATGGTACACTGAGCCAAATCATCCCTATAACTGCTCGGAACTGAAAGCAATATGTCTCATTGGACTCAAGGAGTCCAAATCCATCTAAGGTGCATACTCATACACCCTACAAATCTCTGCATGATCAAGAATAATATCCAATATGCCCAGACAGAGAACAATAATATTCTGTAAGTGATCAATAATATAGCCCAGGCTAACATCCATCTGTTGCTAGTGTTTAGAGGTTAAGACATGCTCTACAAATCATTCAAATAACAATTATAACAAGTAGCAATCATTTCACTGGCGATCTATCAACCAAATATAGAGTTTCATTAATTAAGTATAACTCAGACCATACTTTCAAGACCATACTCACTTCATAGTTGTAATCAAATTGCTAGTGACGGGTGAGGGCTAGAAATCAAATGGTTAGGATAAAGGGCGACTACCAACTTGACACTGTGACACTTTGGATATGGAAAGGGGGTACTCACTCTAGCATATGCCAGACAAGCAACAACACAGGGGATGGTAGTGTCTCACAAATGGATAAGTTACGTTCAAAGGTGCTTATTCACCTTGACAAATGCTCACAATCCAAATCAAATACAAGTGAGGCCAGCAATCTTTGGATATAACTTTTTAAGAACCATTGCTTTTTGGGCCTTCGAATTTCCATAGCCTTGGTCCATGCATTTATTACACAGATTTTTATTATTGAGGCTTCATGCATTCATGTATATTTAAAAACACTACTTTTCATGAATTTTTTTTCACAAGATATTCATTTCAACATACTTCAAAGCCAATTTCATTAGGCTTGCCTTGCATTCATGTATGTTCAAAAACACTATTTTTCATGAATGGGATTTTTCATAGGATATTCATTTCATTTCCAAATACATTGTATTGATGGCAGCGCTATTTGTTTCAGGTTTATCCATCACAACCTAGGCAAATCAGAGCCGAGACACAAATAAACAGGGAAGCTTGTTCAACAAAGAGGTTCTAGTGGGGAAAGGTCCTACATGCCACAAGTCAAGTAGCAGGTCGGGCTAAAAACATAACTAGAAGGAAATGGATGGGTGGAGATAGTGAACAATAAAACCAACTCTAGAAAGTCAAAGTATGGTGGGAATGATCACCTCTATTCTCCCTAAGGAGGGTAAAACCAATGAGTATGGGTCAAGAACTTCCAGGTCTAAGTAGGGACATAAATACATAATATCAATACATTCGAGTCCACATATTTATTTGACTGCCAGATCATGACACTAGATGCTAAGACATGTCACAAGAATGAATATAAAAGCAATGATAACCATAACAC
Source organism: Pseudotsuga menziesii (assembly GCA_001517045.1). Taxonomy (NCBI): domain Eukaryota; kingdom Viridiplantae; phylum Streptophyta; class Pinopsida; order Pinales; family Pinaceae; genus Pseudotsuga; species Pseudotsuga menziesii. Next base: position 22,599 of record LPNX010623275.1, on the reverse strand, counting down.
AAGATAATATTTGCTGACCCATATACATGTAAATAATCAATCTGTACCAACATATGTCCAAAGAGAAACTACTGCTGCAACTCTGGGCACTACTGCTCTGTAAAATGGCTAAATGACTACATCTGTCCTCAAATATGAGTGTCCTGAGACTCAGTTATGGCATGGGAGAGTACTAGAGTCCATCGTCAAATAATGATCCATCATAGATGCTCATCTCAGCATCTCATCTGTAAGGGAACTGGCTGAAAAGTGTACTAGGTTATGAAAAATAGAATATGGTAGCCCAGTTACTATATATGTGATAACAGTCTGCTCTAAGAGAACCCAACAAACTGGCATCTGGAATAAAATTTGATCATTTGGCCAATAATTAAGTGATAATAATCACTTATCAGGAGAACCGGGGCCAAACTCTCAAAACTGAAACCACAGTATTGCTCTTGGGCATGTCTGGAACAAATATAGACCATGTTTTTTTAGTCACCGTCTTGGGAACCATGATCCAGGTCAAAGTATCCAAACTAAAGGTGAGAAACTATATCAACATGATCCTGTAAACATCCAGGGTAAGAAATTCTCCAATAATGTATATCAAAATCGAAGTTGAATCAGTTATTCATAATCATGGTGATAAATAATAATAATAGTAATATGTACCTGTGCTTCTGAAGAATCTTGAACTTTATGGAAGTATGCTTGTTCATGCATATTTACAAAGGGTAAATAATGTGCTACAGATGGGTGAGGATGGAGGAAAAAGGTTAAGGAAAAAGGGAAAGACTTTTAACTGACTCCGACTCAGTGACCTATCAAAATGATAAATAATACACTCAACTAAGGTCACATGTGTATGACAGATAGCAATAGGGGATGGGAGTGTCTCACAGATGGATAAAGTACTTGGATATGCTTCCCTTAGACTCTAACAAGTTTTCCTTTACAGATGGATAAAGTGCCCTGGAAACCTTCTTGGCTCCAGTACTGACAAAGACCCAGCCTTTGCAAGCTAGTCTCACCTTGATGCCCTGTGGGGGCACATGAGTCGAACATTATACGAGTGAGTTCTCATCCTTTGACCATTAACCTTTTCAATACACTTTATACTTCACAAGATAGTAGCCAAACTACAAGAGAAGGTTCCCTAGAAATCCTTTCGGGCTCCAGTAAATGACTAAGGCTTAGACCCGTTTCCAGCAAGTGTTAGTTTTTCATCAAATAAGCTAGCATTATGATCTTAGGATCTTTTCACTGAGAGAATAACAAGCACAACAATAAAACATAAGCACATCACAAGAGACAAGAGACACAAAAGAGTTTTCCTCGGGGAAACCATAAAGGAGAAAACCCCGCAACTTCCTTAGAGATAGAATCGGCACCAAAATAGTAAGAGATCTCCCAAAATAGCAGTAGTCTTCTTCTTTTGTCTAGTCCCAGTATTTCCTTCTTCACTAATGCGCCACACTTGAGTGAGTGAATGATGTGTATCATAAATAGAGAGTCTCACTCTCTATTTATATTCTTCCGTTCACTTGAAGTGCACTCAATCATGTCGGCCCAACTTAACAATTACTTACTAGAGCCTACACCTTAATGAGTGTATAATAACCCTAGTGCCCCGAAACTGTGGGGACTTTCACAATGACTTGACAAGACTTGTTTACATTATTAATCCTCCCGATCGGAACATCGGGGCATGACAACATGACTCAAATACATAATAGAAACATCCCGGAACAAACATCGGGTTACAATATATAAGATACATAGAAGAATACATTCCGAAGTTACAAATAGATCAACACTCCCTCTTAACTAGGAAGGTATTCTTTCGACACAATTTTCAGCACTGGTCTTCTTCTCTGTATCCGCTGGATCCTCTTTGTCTTCAAGTCATCTTCGTCTTCAAGTCATCTTCATTATCGGATCTGGATCATCTCTTGATCTGGATCATCGCTGGATCTGGATCATCTCTCGATTTGGATCATCATCACTGGACTGGATCTGGATCATCACTGCTGGATCATCATTACTGGATCTCGATCATCACTCGATCTGGATCATCACTGGTGCTATCTCATGATTCTTCTCATCATAGGAAGTTCTACAGAGCCAGCCCTTTTTCATGTTGGTTGTAGGCCTAGCCTCCATGTAGGTCTTTTCCAGCACTTACATCTGATCAACACATGATGCGAAGAATGGCTCATCATTTCTATCTGATCAACACATGATGTGAAGATAGATACTGCACTTATATCTGACCTACTCGTCAGAAAGGCACGCCCAGCACTTACATCTGACCTACTCGTCAGAAAGGCACGCCCAACACTCACATTTGACCTACTCGTCAGAAAGGCCCAGCACTTACGTCTGATCAACACATGATGCGAAGACTGGCTCAATCATCTCTATCTGATCAACACATGATGCGAAGATAGATACTGCACTTACATCTGATCAACACATGATACGAATAATGGCACTGCACTTACATCTGATCAACACATGATGCGAAGAATGGCACAGCACTTACGTCTAATCAACACATGATGCGAAGACTGGCTCAGCACTTACGTCTGATCAACACATGATGCAAAGATTGGCTCTGCACTTACATCCATCCAGACAAGAACGCATCCTATCACAGTGATGGAAGGGCTTGCTCTCACATCTGATCTTGTAGGAACCAATCCTACATTCATATCAGAATGGCCCCCAGTCCTCCTCGACTGAGCTACCTGGTAACTAACCAGGCACCTCCATTCTCCTAGAGAATGGCAGTTGCCCTTACATCCAACCTGCTCGTCGGAATGGCCAACACCCACATCTGACATGGAAGGAACTAAATCCTTTAGCCATGAATAGAATGGTTAAACCCTTACATCTGATCAAGTGGGAACACATCCCTCTATCACATCAGAATGACTACTCAGTCCTACACTGAGTGTTCCTGGTAATTGACTAGGTGCCTCCATTCATAGAATGGCGATTGCCCTTACATCTGTCTTACTCGACAGAATGGCCAGCACTCATATCTGGCATGGAAGGGAGCAACCCTATCACCATGACATAATGGCTCAGCCCTTACATCTAACCATGGAAGGAACCAATCCTCTCACCATGTCAGAATGGCTATGGGTCTCATCACTTTCTCTTGGAGGGAACCTCGATCTGGAGAACACCAAGCTTCTCCTTGAAGTACTCAAACTTCAGCCTAGCCAATGGCTTCGTCAATATATCAACTATCTATTCCTCCGTCGCAACATACTGGAGCTTCACTGCTCCTCTCTGCACCATATCCCTGATATAGTGATACTTGATCTCAATATGCTTCGACTTGTCATGGAACACTGGATTCTCTGACAACTTCACGCAACTCTGGTTGTCACAATGTATAAAAGTAGCATCCAACTGGAGATCAAATATATCAGACAGTAGCTTCCGCAGCCATATTGCCTCACAACTAGCTGAACAAGCTGCGACATACTCTGCTTCAGCTGTACTCAGTGCCACACAGGATTGCTTCCTGCTAAACCAAGAGATCACACCTGATCCCATACTGAAGCAACATCCTGAAGTACTCTTCCTGTCGATGGCACTACCTGCCCAATCTGAATCAACATAACCCTCTGGGTTAATCTTTTGATTCACATCGTACTTGAGCCCATAATCAACTATACCCTTCAGGTATCTCAGAATATGCTTTGCAGCAGTCAAGCGAACACTTCTCGGATCTGTCAAGTACTGGCTCAAGGTGTTCACAGCAAAGCAAATGTCTGGTCTCGTGTTCGTCAGGTACATCAATGATCCAATAACCTGACGATACATTGTAGCATCAACCGACTCTGATGAAGCATCATTCAATAGCTTCAGGTTCAATGCCATAGGTGTGGCCATAGTCTTGCAGTTCATCATCCCAAACCTCTTCAGGATCTCTACTGCATACTTCCCTTGTCCAAGGAAGATTCCATCCACACTTTGCCACACCTCCATGCCTAGAACAATAGTGCATCGACACATAACAGGAACATCACTGGTCTTCCGCCTTCAACCTTGAAGCAAAGGTTGGAATCCACTTTACTCTCAGTAAAGCCTAGAGTCATCAGTAATCTGCCCATCCTATCGTACCATGTCGAACCTTAGATCTTCTGTAGTCACTCCCTCTGAAGCGAAGCATCATACTCCCTCTGTCTTATGTGCTCTATGCACTGAAAACATTCGGTACCGGAGTGACAAGTAGCTTCCTATGCTACTAATATTCTATGTGACCATCTAGTGTATAGACTTGCATCTTCAACCTTGTAGCAAAGGTTAAGATCTTTATCAATCTCATCATGTATGTGTTTCAACTCTTACTGGCTGCAAATGTCTCTTCGTAGTCTAGGCCTTCCTTTCGTGAGAAGCCTCATGCTATGAATCTTGCTTTGTATCCTACGATGTTTCCATCTACTGCATGATGGAACTATGAACTTCTCTTCAGGTCTCGATACTGCGCCCTGACATCATTCTTCTTGAACTAGTCTTCCCTTTCTTCTTGGTGGCTGGAAGGTTCTGCATCAACGATGTCACTGCACTCGTCATATTATTCTTTGTCTTTGAACTGTCGTCTCTTGTTCTTCGGAACAAGTTTTCATTCTTCTTTGCTTGCAGGTGAATATGTATGCGATCTTTCCTACAAGTCAACTACATTTGT
>LPNX010623275.1:0-17651 GCA_001517045.1 Pseudotsuga menziesii | reverse complement strand
CCTTCTCTTCTCGAGCTTCTTCTTCTTGTGAGTTCTCTTCCCAGAGTCTACTGAAATTAATCACTTCCTTTTGGCACACATTCCTCGAATGAATGAATCCCATGATCCCGGGAGGCCATTCAAAATGGCCATCACCACTTCTGCATTCTTCACTTCTTCTTTTACTGCTTCAAGTTGTTCTTTGATTTGAGAGACTCTTATGACTGCATGGTCTCTGCATTCTGGATCTTCACATTCTTCAACTGGTTTCTTAGGGTCATATTCTGATTTTTGTTCTTCCCTTCAAATAGCTTGAAATTCTGGAAGACCTTCAACAGCTTTGCTTGCAATAGGTAGTGCTCTGTAATGCACATGTGCAAGCCTTCTATGCCAAAGCTCATTTGGCTCTACTGTTTCATGGATCAAGGCTTGTTCTGGATGGCCCTTCAATTTTTATAAGCCTCCTTCTTGTTCTCTAATCATCGATAGTCTTTCCTTTTGGCCACATGATGACTTGACCATCTATGAATGCAACCCGCATTCCTTTTGCATTAATGCTGAAATGGAGAGAAGGTTCTTCTTGAGTCCTGGAACAAACAATACTTCTTTCATTGTTAGAGACTTACCAGAGTCTAGCTTGTATGAAGATTCCCCACTACCTTTTATTGGATATTGGTAGTCATCTCCTAGTTTCCCTTGTGAGGTGATTCATGTTCTGACAGTCTTACAAAGGATTCCTTGAATCCCGTCATATGTTTGGAAGCCCCACTGTCTATAAGCCAATCATCACTTCCATAAGTAATGTTACCTGTGAGAGTTGATATCAGAACATATTCATCCTTGCTTGAAGAATCTTCACTTTCATATTTGGATATCTTTCTGGATGGTTCATCATCCTCTGCAGCATGAGCATGATGTCTTCTTTGGCCTTGACCAAGTTCTTCTTGTGAAAGGCTTTGAGCCTCATCTCCCTCTTGAACTAGAACCTCTATACTCATGTAGGTGTCCAATCCATTTTCTTCAGAGAGATCAAATACTTCTATGCTTGCAAGTTGTCAACTTCACCAAGCTTATCATCAAGCTAATGTGATAGATCACTTTGAAATGAGAACCTCAAATGAAAATAGCAAAGGATTAGATCTTACCGATTTGAAGTGTCCGTCTTGGTTCTGGTGCTGGCTGATCTAGGGTTTGCCACAGAAACCCTAATTTTCAAAACTTGGAATCTTTCAGATTTGATTGGATAGACAGATAGATCTCTTCAAATGGATCTGTCCAATGTACTCCTTTTCTGAAAACAGTGGAGGGAAGCTCCTGGAACAGGAAGCCCTAGATTTCCAATTTCTTCTGCAGAAATGCCTGTTACTGTTTCTATGATATCTCCGAAATTACTGATCCTCTGTGTCTGAAATTTCTCATTGATGTAACCTCGCATGTCCCTGATCCAACACCGTAGGTTTCATCAGAATTGGTTTCACCATTTGGGATTTATGATCCTTTTCCCAAGGTGACCTGTTACAGGACTGTTCAGAACAGCGAGATTGTACGGAATGCCACGTGTCATAGGTGTATCTTCTGAGTCTGAAATTTGGACTACTGAAATTAAATTCCGTGCCCTTTCTGGAACATCTTCAGGAATTCCATTTGGACCTCTGTATCCCAAGATATTGCAGATCTCCCCAGATGTCCTGTTTAGGGATGAATTCTGGAAGAGGCTGAAACCCTAACTTGGAGGGATCATATCTCCCAGAATATAGCGAATCTGAGGTTGCGTTTTGGACACAGTGTTCATAAGGATTTTATCTTCGGCCCCTGCAATTGTTAGTTTCTGAGACTTCGCCAACCTCGGAATATAGCGACTGTACCAAAACTTATCAGTTTTAGTATTTAGGGTTTTTCCAGCTTGGGGTCAAACTAGGGTTTGACTTTCCCGGAGTTTTACCCAACCAAATTTCTTGATCCAGGTCTCTAAACTTCGGTTTTGATGAGGATAACAATCCTATGCTGGTCTCACTCAAAAATTCCTCTTCTATAGAAAGCCCTAATTTCCGCATCGAAAACTGAAAATGCTCAAAATCGAATTCCGCTTCAACAGAAAGATGCGCCCTAAGGAGGAGAGTTGTTCCACCTTACTTTTGCTGAAAATATGTGGAGGAAGGTCCACAAACTAGGAAGCCCTAGTTCCCGCAGCTGCATAGTGTCTTCTTCTCAGGTTAGCTCTGATACCATGTTAGTTTTTCATCAAATAAGCTAGCATTATGATCTTAGGATCTTTTCACTGAGAGAATAACAAGCACAGCATTAAAACATAAGCACATCACAAGAGACAAGAGACACAAAAGAGTTTTCCTCGGGGAAACCATAAAGGATAAAACCCCGCAACTTCCTTAGAGATAGAATCATCACCAAAATAGTAAGAGATCTCCCAAAACAGCAGTAGTCTTCTTCTTCTGTCTAGTCTTAATATTTCCTTCTTCATTAGTGCGCCACACTTGAGTGAGTGAATGATGTGTATCATAAATAGAGAGTCTCACTCTCTATTTATATTCTTCCGTTCACTTGAAGTGCACTCAATCATGTCGGCCCAACTTAACAATTACTTACTAGAGCCTACACCTTAATGAGTGTATAATAACCTTAGTGCCCCGAAACTGTGGAGACTTTCACAATGACTTGACAAGACTTGTTTACATTATTAATCCTCCCGATCGGAACATCGGGGCATGACAACATGACTCAAATACATAATAGAAACATCCCGGAACAAATATCGGGTTACAATATATAAGATACATAGAAGAATACATTCCGAAGTTACAAATACATCAACAGCAAGCAGTTCATAGCCATGACGGGTTTTCCTCTCCCTGCTGCCCCTGTGGAGGGCAGATGAGCCTTACATTATACAAAGAATGAGTGCTCAACCTCTTGGCCAGTGACTACCTTTTAAACATCTATAACTTTTGCATCCTTTAGATGTAGCTTTTATGCGTTCTGATGCTATAGTGTTTAGAAACACTGTTATGGTGGAGCACTTGCTTTGAGAACTAAAGGAGAACTAGCTTGTGAACCCAGGCACATTAGTCAAGCCACATACTTCATAGCCAAGGACACAAAGCAACATGGAGTATATCATACATAGGGGTCACAATGGGGAAAAAGGATCTTCAATCTCACAGGTCTCAATCAGTCTAAGTCATGGAATAAAATCGAAGGTGGATAAAGTAGGTGGATGGGGACAAGTGATATAGAACCAACCTAGCTCCAAGGTTTACAATTTGTACAAGCATGGCATGGGAAGCAATCTTCACATCATGTCCTTTGATTAGTCATAACACAAGTTAAAGCAAAAATAGATATAAGCACAGGTCACCATAATCATCATAACATGATAAGCATAGGTGTCTGACATACATCATAAAGAAAAATCAAACCAAAGAAGTGTATGCCTGATCTCACCAAATATACCTGTCTCCAACTGATAAGCCCTTCTATAATTGTGTGTCCCAACTCTAATATGCTGCTCTCCTACAATGAACTAGATCATCACCAAAAGCATCTCAATGGACCCCTGAATCCGAGTCTTGGCAAGGAAAATCCAATGAACAAGGATCTAGAATAACTGAAGTTGTAAAGATCCATGCTAATACCTCATGTGAAAAATACCCCAGACAAGAAAAAGAGACAAGTCTATATGTTGCATCACGGTAGCCTAGCTGCAGAATGTATATGTGATAACACCACCCTCCTGCAATTCTCTGGAGATTCTCTTCTGTCCAGTCATGTGACTAGATTCTCCACTGTCAATGTACCATATAGTTCTCCCTGTGGTGCTTTCCATGTAAGCTATCGAGCATAACTCCACATTGAAGTTCCCATTGAATTCATCCACCTCTGCAGATTCAACCATTTTGAGTGTTACTCTTCTTCTTCCTGTCTGGGCACTGGAAGGCAAAGTGTCCCTGCTTGTGGCAAATAAAACACTTGACCTTTGACTCGTCAAGGTTCTTCTTATCATCCTTCTTCCTTTTTTCCTTACCCTTTCTCTTCCCTATCAGGGCTAGAGCCTCCTCATCCACAATATGTGCGGCACTGCTGGATGATCCTAATCCTTGACCAATGTGGGTCTCCTCCTGCACAAAGTCATCCCATAGTCTTTGCCAATCAGGGAGCTTCTCCCTAGCCACAACAGCTTTAACAAAGGTGTCCCATGGCTTAGAGAAGACATTGAGGGCTATCCGAATTAGCTCCTCATCCACTGTCTTAGAGCCAACAACTCAAACTTCATCCTTGATCTGTGTGAACCTTGTGAGGTAAGGCACCACACCTTCTTCTTTGGCCATCTTGGTGCTGCGCATCCTCTCTTGTAGCACCATCTTTCGGTTCTCATTCTTGCTTTGGTACAAAATGTCCAAAACCGTCCACATCTCTGCTGTGGTATTCTTACCAGAAAGGTGAGGGACTATATGGTCCTTCACTCCATCCATGATAATCAACATGGCTTTGGAATCAATCTTCTTCCAAGCTATTAGATCTACCAGATTTGTGGGTGCAACTTTTGTGGAGTCAATGCGCTGATCTACATCACTGACGTCCAGGATCCTTGTGATCCTTTCTTTCCATGTAGGAAATTTCTGTGCCCAGTGGAGTCTATCCTCAACTCTCAACTGTACGGCCATAGTGAAGTGTTACTTGTCAAATCCTAGATCTCCAATCTTGGTTTGTGTCTTCCTATAGATTTTCCCATGATCTATCACTGTTGTTGCAAATCTCTCAACTTTAGCCTACCAGAGCTATGATACCATGTAAATTTTCCTTTAATATTCAACTAGGGCTAAACAGTGCATTGAAAATATCTACTGATAACCACACATAAATATATTTTACAGTATGCAATGAATTATAAAACTGTGAAATAAATCACAACATCACATACAATATTGACACTATTATTTTGGTTATGGAAACCCCTGGAAAAACCCAAGATGGGAAAACCGGTGCAACAGTTAGATATAGATTTTATTATGAGAAAATATGGAATATTTACAATCACTGCATATTCACCCAAACCTGGCGAATGTAGTACCCGACAGAATCACTGGGAAAAATCCCAACTAAACCTCAGCATCCTCCTACGTGAGTGTACGACCCAGCTGTACAACCTCCCACATGTGTGGATCCATACGATCGTACGACTGTACGACAACTGTGCAGAATCCGTATAGTCTATACGACAGCTGTATGAAATCCATACGGTCTTGTACGACCTCCTTCAGCTGCTCCTGCCTGTCGACCTATGCGGGCTTTGTCCTTCCTGTCAGCTCAATGATCTTGCTGCTCGTACTTCGTCTTTCCAACTAAATCCTATGTTTGACTTTTTCTCCCTATTTGTATCATGTCTCTATCTCAATATAAGTGTGTGTCTCCTCTCCACCAAATGACCTTTTTTTTATAACTTTAGGTAAAACGAAAACCCTAATTTTATTTTCACTTAAAGTCGATAAATAATTAGATTACTTTAATTATTTTCAAAAGTAAACTTAGGAAAAATAATTAAATACAACTGGTTTCCTGATTTAAAGTCTTTTGCATGCAAGGACACTTGCATGCAGGAAGACCTTCCTTGTTGCTACTAATCTAACAATATCAATAGTAAAGAATCATAACCAATATTTGAATCAGCCTTATACTCGGATATTTTAGATTTGATCTTGTCACCGAAGGAACAAGTCAACTAGGAAAACAATTTACGAACCTTGAGGGAGAGCGTAAGAGGGTTAAAGCAAAAGAATACTGACCCAGACTTCTTAGTCAACAAGCACAATCATACCCAGTGTAGTCATGTTGACAAAGGAAACACAGTGATGCTGAGTAAGGATGCAGTCACATTGTGTAGAGATACACAGTCATGCTGAGAAACCCACAGTCCACACTGAAAGAGAAACTTGTGGTCACGTTGGGAAAACCCATAGTCCACACAGAAGAGAAAACTCATGGTCACACTGGAAGAAACCCTCAGTCCACACAAAAGAGAAACCTCATGGTCACGTAGGGAAAAACCACAGTCCACATAAAAGAGAAACTTGAGGTAATGCTGGGAAAACTCACAGTCCACATAGAAGAGAAAAAACTTATGGTCACACTAGAAGAAACCCACAGTCCACACAAAGAGAAACCTCATAGTCACCAAGGGAAAAACCATAGTCCACATAAAAGAGAAACTTCTGGTCACGCTGGAAGAAACCCATAGACCACACAAAAGAGAGGCTTGTGGTCACGCAGAGCAGTGACAGCCATAGCCAAAGCCACAGTCACGTTAGCAGGAGGTCACGCAGAACAAGCCATGCATAGCAGAGCTAGAAGCCACGGTTAGAGAGTGAGTCATGTTGGGTGGAGGATTCTCGTGGAATAGTAGAGAAGTAACGAGGAGCAGCAGAAAACAGTCATAGAGGACATAGGAAGAGCTTAGTCACACTAACAGAAGTGAAGCCTAGTCACGCTCCACGGTCACGCTACAAAAAAAGAACACAACCATGCATGTGGGAGAAGGGAACAATCAAACGATGGAATCACGCCGAGTTATCCATGGTCATGCAAGGAGCAGCGGAGAAGCAACGTGTGAAGCAGTCGTGGATATGCAGAGGTAGAGAACCCGGTCATAAAGAAACAACAAGAGAGGTCGCGAGAAAGAAGCAGTCAACCACAGGTAAGAACTCAATCATACTTCTTGGATAAACTCTTATAATTTAATAAGGGTCATGGCTATACAAAAAGATTAATAAAACATTATCAATGGTCCAAACAAAAGAAATGGTTAAAGGTAAAAAATAAATAAATAAGTAGATAGTGGTCAAAAGGTAAAATAATAAAAGGTCCAATGGCTTTAAAATAAAACCATAAAGTGAATAGTCCAAAGGTATTATAATAAAACCATAAACAATAAATGGTCCAATGGTCCTTTAATAAAACCTTAAAGTAAATGTACTTAGGATAGTGTACCAAAAATAAAACCCACAAGGTAAGAGTCATCATAACAAAGGTACACACAATAAGAGTGTTAGGACCAAGTAAGATAAACGACCATGAGTTAACCAAGGGGGTCACAATAAAAACAATTCACAAACCCACAAGATCAAGGTGACCATAAGGGTGGACAAACATTTACTTATAAGACCAACAAGACCAAGGAATTTAATCTTTTCTCTCTCTCAAGGTACATTGTTTCATATATTTTATCATCATTGTATAAGGGGAAGATCCAAACCGGATGGTTCGATCCTTTGGTCCTTAATACTGCTCCTAAGGGTTAGGTGCTAGTAACATCATTAAGGGGTGGCCAGTCCCTTGAGAAGCAACCTAGCAATAACGATTAGGAGAGAGGACATCACACATCATCCTCTTCCATTCTTAAAGAATGGCTCTCAGCCCTAGCTCGAGTTTTAGTCCCAGACTGAATCATGTTGATCAACCCTTGGCTCACAATCGGGTCCTCTATTCTCCCAAGGAATTGTCCTCAGTACTAAGTTGAGCTTCAGTCGCAGACTGAAAGTTGATCAACTACCTATAGGACCTACTTGGACATCGTGTCCCTAGTTGCAGACCAGAATATCTCTCTGCCTCTACCTACATGTTCTACTTGGACATCGTGTCCCTGGTCCTAGACGAGAATACCCTAGATAAGGTCAGATAAGATAATTTTATTTATGTCTACAAATGACCACAAAGTAGGTCAACGAGACTGTCGGTTACAATGATGTTCGTGCATGTGGGAGGACCAAACGACCCCCCTTTAAAAGAAATACAATGCAAGAAGTAAAATAGAAGTAAAAGTGTACTGTGCAAGATGGGCTGAAGTATGGGAGAGCTCTCGCCCTGTCTCAACACCATAGCCCTGCACTCGGACGGAGAAGCTCAGGTGGATAGAACTCCAAAGCCAAATCGATCGAAGAAGGTTTAGTACTCCTAACATCCTAGGCTGAAAGAGGCAAACTGAGGAAAGTGCAATAACATCAGTTGGCCCGAATAGGAGATGGTGGGCACGGGGCGTCCTATGAAGTGTTGTCGGTGAGGTCTGGAGGACCTTGTACGCCTCTTGGATGGAGGTCTGTTACAGAGTTGCCCCTGAGATCTTGTGGATCGAGATCCACAAATCTTTACTGATATGGATACTGGATCAGTGTCTAAGTCGGGTACGTCTCTTGGTGCCCTTGGGAGGTGGTAGCATGCTAAAGAATGTCGTGATCCTCTGTGCGGTATCGGTTCTGGTGGGGGGCTGAAGAACCTGTGCTCAAAAGTTGAGAGCCTCCTGAATATAAATTGCTAAACATCTCTGATCATTGTATTTGAAGAAAGCGGCTAGCGTTTGAGGGCCTCTAAATAAGCAGCGGAAACTTCCTCTGATCTCATAGTATATAGGACATCTGAAGATAAAGTGCGACTCAGTTTCCACTTCTTGTAGATGACATAGTTGGCAGATCTTGTCTGATCTATCAATCTGGTGATCTGTCTCTACCCGAAGTTTATGAGATCCTACTCTGAATTTTCAGAGAGGGATCCAAAGAGCATGCATCCAGTGGCAGAACGTGTACTGAGGTTGAACAATGAGCCTGTCTCTGATCTCCAGGAAGTGTTCGACATAAAAGGCCATCTTTGGGCGCAACCCTCCTAATGGATTGACCCATGTAATTTGAACGAACTGCTTGTAAATATCCTCCTTAATGATCTTATTTAACTCCTTTTGGGTAGGTAGAAGGTGGTCGGGAGCATCCCGAGAGTAGCGGAACAGGGGGAGACAATCTAACTAGATCCCTATTGATGTAAGAAGATCCAAAACCCATGTGAACCAACATTTGGCTCTGTCTGAGTGAGTAGCACGGGAAATTGTCTCAAAAGAGCAATAGACTAAATAACGATAGATGTCCCGACCTTTTGACAAGTCGGCAAACCCCCGGATCCGATGCAAGAAGGAAACCAATCGGAAGATTGTCTCAAGGCAGAAGGGCTGGGCCCCGAAATCAAGCAGGATGATGTGTTGTGGCATTGTCTGCTTACATCTGATGATGCGCCAAAGAAGAAGGATCTGGACTCTCTCAGCTGAGGCCCAATCCGACTCGAGTAAAGAGTGTCCCCAAATTTCTGATCCGTATAAAATAGTGGGACTGATCAAGGTGTCCAATAGGTTCATCTTGGATGAGATGTCCTGGAATTGATGGCAAAAACACTGTCTCTCGAGGAGGGATAAGGACTCGTACCCCTTGTAGATTCGAGGCTGAAAAGTTGGTCGTAGATTGAAAAGGGGACTTGAGAATTGCACTCCCAAGTAAGTATAGGTATTGGTGATCTCAATTTCCTCCCCCTTGAATAGGAAACAGAAGTCCATGGTTTTCTTCACCCCATTGAAGACCATAACCTTTGTTTTGCTCAAATTCACCATCAACTTCTGAAGATCACAAAACAGGGCCAAGGAATCTAGCCGTCTCTGCAAACCTTCGGGGGAGGAAGATAAGAGTACTACATCATCAATGAATGTTGAAAAGTTACCTAGGAAGTGTTTGTCCACCTAGAGTTGTCTTGGGGTGGACAAGGACACTTAAATGTGACTCCTAGTCATTTTGTGCATTTAATGAAGTGAGATGCACTTTATATTTTTTAAAGTGACTTTATTAAGTTAAGTGGGTATTTTCCTAAGTTCACATTTAAAAGTTAAGTGAGTGATTAAATAGAAAAAGGGGGTTGCTCAACTTTATTAAATGACATGAATTGACTAAATGTCATTTAATTTTTATTTAATGGAGCATTTAATGTGAACCCATCATCTAATCTAATCTTGACCATTAGATTGACAGGGGAAGTTACCATGAACAAAAAGGCTAGGGCAAGGCAAAAGTTCATTCATTGTGTTCATCTTCAGGAGAGATTTTTGAAGAGAGAGAAGAAGAGAAGAGTGAGATTTTTGAAGAGATTTCTAAACCAGAGAGAGAGAAGTTCTGAAAATTAATTGCAGGCAAGAGAGATCGTACTAGTGCACAGAAATCGAGGAGAGTTGACAGCACAAATTTCGAGGAGGGTATCTGTACAACCTGTACGATCAGCGCAAAAATCGAGGAAGGTACATCCAACATTAAATTTTAATTTTTGCACAGATTTTGAGACTGTACAGAATTCTGGTTTTGAACAGTTTTCGATACCGTACAGCCTATGTTAAATTTTGTCCGTACGGTACGGATTGACATAGAAATCGAGGTAGATTTTGTGTGCATGCTTTTCAAGGTAAAAGGCAGAAATTAATTATTGTTCGTACAACAGTTAATTGGCATGAATTTTGAGGCTGATTCTGGCACATTTTTCGAGGAAGAAGTTTCAGCAATGGGTTCAAATTTCAAGACTGAAAATTGATAAGTACTGTTGATTTCATTTCTGTAATTTTTACTAAAGAAAAATAAAATCTCACTCTGAAAATAGGTTTTCCCTTAGTGGTTTTGTCCTGGACCATTGGTGAAAAACAAGCGTGTTAATTTCATGTGTGTGAATGTTTGAAATTTTTCTGAGCATTTAAATTTTCCAGTCAAAAGAAAATTTCTAAATTGTTTGAAATTGAGAAAAAGTTTCACATGTGTTTCAGTCAAGTTAATTTTTTTTTAAATTTATGCATTGAAGGGTTGGGCATTAAACAATGCAGAGAAGCCAAAAGGCTTGAAACTGGGTTGGGGAAACTTTCAAAAACTTTCATGGTATCAGAGCGTTATAAAGGTTCAAAATTTTAAACATTCAGAAACTCGGGTTTGAAGAAAAGAAGTCTTGAACAACTTGCTTGTGAGTACAGGTTGTAGCCATGGTTTTCGGTCTTAGAGTGGAAGATAGACTTGATGGGTCTACAAATTTTAGCCCTTGGAAGGGTAGAATTAGCTTGATTCTTGAAGAGAATGAACTATGGGATATAGTTCATGGGACAACAGCAAATCCTGTGGTAATACCTGCTGATGCAGCAGATAAGGTAGTCTTCATGAAGAAGGATGTGAGGGCAAGAAGAGTCATTCTTGATGCAGTGAAGGATCATGTGATCCCTCACATTTCAGCCAAAGACCATGAATTAGAGATGTGGACAGGTTTGACAAATCTTTATCAAAGTTCCAATGAAAATAAAAAGATGGTACTGAGAGAAAAGTTGAAGAGCATTCGCATGGGAAAAGGTGAAGGCATGGCATCATATCTTACCAAGATTACACAGGTAAGAGATGAGCTAGCAGTTGTAGGAGAGGTGGTGGGAATTCCTGAGATGGTGCGTACAACACTAAATGGTGTGTCACAGCAGTGGACCGTATTTGTTCAAACCATTATTGGGAGGGAGAACATACCCACATGGGATCGATTGTGGGATGATCTCACATGGGAGGAGATACAAAGAGGTTTCTTACAGGGCAGTTCATCACATCAGAGAGATGATGAGGAGAATGTTGCTTTAGCAGCAAAGGGCAAGAAGAAGAAGAAGTTCAAGAAGGGTTCCAAGGAGGGAGTCAAACAACATGAGGGAGAGAAGAAGGACATGAGCAAAGTGAAATGCTTTGCATGTCAGAAGATGGGACACTATGTTGGACAGTTTCCTAACAAGAAGAAGAAGAAGCAACAGACTGCAGCTACAACGGAGATCGATGAGTTTGCAGTGAGATTTGAGAGAAATTTGTCTCTCTTTGTAGGTGTTGGTGTTGAGTGAGCATCTTCTATCACCAACAGGGATTTTGAGGACCACATGGAGCATTCCATGATTGTTGGGCATTCATTGAGTGCCACCAATACTTCCTCCACTTGGTACATTGATAGTGGAGCTTCTAGTCATATGACAGGTGATCAAGACATGTTCACAGAGATGCCAAAGCCAGACTTGGAGATGGAGGTTGTATTGGGAGATGATACTGTGGTGAGAGCATTTGGGCGAGGGACTGTCCGCTTTGAGAGGGAGTCCATGCAACCTATGTTTCTGATGGATGTGTTGTATGTCCCTGGGCTAAAGAAGAACCTTGTTTCACTTTCTATGATAGAGGACAGAGGCTTCGGTGTATATGTCCTTGATAGGAAAGTTCACATCTTTCCCAAGTTAGCAGGCCATCTGATTCATGGGTGATTGGAATCAGATGTGGGAAACTGTACAAGCTTCTTTTCCAACCACGTCATGCACTATCACACACTCAAAGAAGTGATGACTTGTGTGAGCTATGGCATAGGAGGATGGCCCATCTTCACCATCCAGCTTTGTGAATGCTGAGAGAGATGACTATAGGTATGCTAGAGTTCAGCGCAGAATCAAGTGGTGTATGTAGAGGGTGTGCTTTGGGAAAGTACACCAAGACTGCTTGTCCAAGAAGTGATTCCAGATCAGAGGGAGTACTTCAGTTGATTCATTCAGATCTGTGTGGTCCAATGTTTTCTGCCTCTTTGACAGGATATGAGTATTAAATCACTTTCATTAATGACTTGTCCAGGAAGACTTGGATCCATTTCCTTAGAAGTAAGAGATCAGAGGAAGTCTTTCTTCGGTTCCAAGAGTTCAAAGCTCTTGTGAAGAACCAGACAGGAAATAAGATCAAGGTACTTTGGTCAGAAAATGGAGGTGAGTATATTTCGCGTGCATTTGATGAATATTGTTGACAGGAGGGGATAAAGAGGCAGTTGACCATTCCTTACACTCCACAGCAGAATGGAGTGGATGAAAGGAAGAACCATTCTATAGTGGGTGCAGCTAGAGCCATGCTGCATGATCAGAGTCTTCATTTCTTTCTATGGGAAGAGGCCTGTAGTACTGCTGTTTATGTTCTCAATAGGAGTTTGCACCGTGCATTGGGGAGTAAAACTCTTGAGGAGACATTCACAGGGAAAGTGCCTGAGATAGGTCACTTTCGGATTTTTGGTTTCCTTACATACTTTCATGTCCCTTCTGAGAAGAGGACAAAGTTGGAGGCTACAAGTGAGCGTGGTATTTTTGTTGGTTATGATGAGACATCGAAGGCTTTTCGCATATACCTTCTTTCGCAGAGGAAAGTTGTAGTGAGGAGGGAGGTGAAGTTTGAGGAGGAGAAAGCCTTCAGGAGATCTCTTGATTCAGAGATGGAGGATCAACAGAGTACTACACAGGTGACAACTCAGAGTTCAGCGAGTCAGAGTTTAGGGTCGCTGGTTTTAGGTATGACTGGGTCACAGGTTACAGGTTCTTCAGTTACAGGGGCTCAGTCTACAGGTACTTCTGGTACGAGGACAGGTTCACGGATCACAGGTTCATAGATGACACCTTCAGGTGATTCGAGTTCTAGTGGTATAGGTACAGGTTCACCAGGGATAGGTTCTTAGGTTGTTGGGACTTCTTCAGGGGGACTAATGTCTGATGAGGAGGTTGAGGAGAGTCTGAGACAGGATGCTTCCTCCAGAAAGAGAAAGCAAAGTTGGCTTAAAGAGTTGATGAAGGAAGCAGAGGAGTTAGTTGTACCGCCTAAGAGGGAGGTCAGGGAGAGCAAGGAACCTGAGAGATTTTCCAGCTATACGGCACAAGTGACTGGCTTGGGTGACACCATTCTTGATACTTATGAGCAGGCTTCCACACACCAAGTATGGAGAGATGCCATGATGGAGGAGTACAACTCCATCATGAAGAATGGGGTGTGGGAAGTGGTTTCAAGACCAGAGGGGAAGTCAGTTGTGACTTCCAAATGGGTTTACAAGATAAAGCATGCTGCGGATGGAGTTGACTATGATGAGACATTTGCACCAGTGGCCAGAGTTTCTTCGATCAGAGCAATGATCACCGTCATTGCAGAGATGGGTTGGAAGATCCATCAGATGGATGTGAAAACTGCTTTCCTAAACGGTTTTCTATAGGTGTTAGTTTTTGATAGCTCGGTGGCACTCCTGCATCAGGTGCCTAGGTGCAGGGGTGATTAAGTATGAAGTCTCATTTATATTCGAAAAGTGACTTTAGTAAATGTTTTTTTTATTAAAGTACCTTTTTGATGTGACTTTATGTTTTTAAAGTGACTTTAAGTCATAAAGTGTACTTTTTTTAATATTTAGGGTGATGTGACTTTTCAAAAAGAAAAATTTCGTGTAAAGTTCACTTAGGAGATTTAAGTGAGTGAAAGATTAGATCCCAGCCATAGATCTCTTGGCCAAGATCTAATCTCGACCGTTGAAGGTGAAAAGTCATGAGAATAACCCTAATGGGGTAAATAAAGTACATGAGATTTCTTTTTGGCATTCATTCAAGAGAGTTTTCTTGGAGAGGGCTCGATTTCCAAGAGAGGAGCTTGGAGAGAAGTGTGAGAAGCACATATTTTTTTGCAGGAGAAAGCTGAAGGAGAGCTAGGGCACGATTTTCAGACAGGGCTAGGAGTGATTCTCAGTTGGCTTGAATATCAAGGAGCCACCATTACTGCTGCACAGAAACCGAGAAAAGTACAGCAAGCACGCATTTCCAGAAAGGTACGGCTGCATTTATTGCAGACCCAAGTTTCAGGAAGAAAGTACAGGTCCGTACAGTACGTTTTTGGGCTCGTTTTTCAAGAATATCAGGCACAGATTTCGAGGAAGAAATCTGGCACTTTTCCCAAGGAAAAACAGCACGTTTTTCGAGGCCGTACGGATGCATTTAATGCAGTCCGTACAGTACTTTTGTTGACTGTTTTGGCGCAGATTTCGAGGGCTGCATTTAATGCTCTCAGGCACTGAAATCGAGGACTGTTAGTGACTTATTTCTGCACATTTTTCGAGAAGGGATTTGCCCAGAAATCAAGGCAGCATTAGCACGGAAACCAAAACAGCTTACTGGGTTATTTGCGTTGGTCAAGATAAGTTATATTTTGACTGTAAATTGATGTCTGATATTTTTGTTAAAAGCTCAATAAAATTTTCTCCTGCATGCTGGTTTTCCCCCAGGGGTTGAGGGGGTTTTTCCAGGGTCTATTTGACCAAAAATGCTGTGTTTAAATGTGATTTACAGTCTGCTGTTAGTTAATTTTTTCCGCTGCTAAATGTGCTTTATAAACAGTATATCAGCCTACAGGATAGTTTCTTTGCATGGTTAATTAATGTGCTTGATTGTGGTTTACTGTTGAGGCCTGATATCAAAGGTTTATGAAGTGTTTGACGAAATCTGTAAGTGAACAGAGGTCTGATTTTTAACAATAGGAGGTATATTTGGAGCAACCACAAGGCTTTGAGGTATGTGAGAGAGACACACATGTTTGCAGGATGAAAAATGCCTTGTATGGTTTGAAGCAAGCCCCTCGATCTTGGTATTCCAAGATCGACACCTACTTGCTTTTGATTGGGTTTCAGAAGAGTAAAGCGGATCCCAACCTATACTACATTGTGGTTGGTGGTGTTCCACTTATTCTTCTGTTGTATGTTGATGACTTGTTCATTACTGGGGGAGAGCACTTGATTGATGCATGCAAGAAGGATCTTGCTTCAGAGTTCAAGATGACAGACCTTGGACTGACGCATTATTATTTGGGGATGGAGGTTTGGCAGGAGGATGGACATGTTTTCCTGGGGCAAGGAAAATATGTTGTAGATGTTCTGAAGAGATTTCAGATGACAGATTGTAGACCTATGTCGACACCCATGATCACCAACTAGGCGAAGCTTCATGCTTCAGAGGGAGAGTTGGAGGATCCTACCTTATATCATCATTTGATTGGTTCGTTGATGTATTTGGTCAACACCAGACCAGATATGAGTTTTGCAGTGAACACTCTCAGCCAGTTCATGGTGGAGCCCAGGAGAGTGCATTGGACTGCTACAAAACACATCATGAGGTATCTTGCAGGTACTACTGATTCTTGTAGGTACAACTAATTATGGATTGGACTATAGGAGATCCGGTGGAGTGGCGTTGGTTGGCTATATAGATTCAGATTGGGAAGGTAGTGTTTTCAACCAGAAGAGCACTTTCGGTTGTTGCTGCAGCTTGGGTTCGACAGTTGTGTCGTGGTTCAGCAGGAAGCAAAAGTCTGTGGCATTGAGTTTTGCTGAGGCTGAATATATGGCAGCTAGTCAGGCCAAGTGTGAGGCCTTGTGGCTTCGCAAGTTGATGGTGGATTTGTTTGATATGGAGTTGAGTCCCACAGTTATACATTGTGATAATCAGAGTTGCATCAAGGTCTCTGAGAATCCGATATTTCATGATAGGTCGAAGCACATTGAGATTAGATATCACTTCATCAAGGATTATGTTCAGAGAGGGGTTGTTCGTTTGCAGTATGTTTTGACAGATGGCTAGGTGGCTGACATTCTCACGAAGGCTTTGGGTAGAGGGAAGCATGTCTACTTCAGAGACAAGTTGGGAGTGGTGAAAAACACTTTCCTCGATAAGAGGGAGTGTTGAAAAGTTACATAGGAAGTGTTTGTCCACCTAGATTTGCCTTGGGGTGGACATGTTGAGGCCTGGAAATTCGCAGGCGGCAACGGTAAGGGATTCTCCCCAATCAGCGTTCCCAACTAGCCCGCTGACTGTTTGGTATAGGGAATCTGTCCGGTTTACGGTCCGGCTACCGTAGGTCAAAGTAACAATAAGGGTTTACCGGTTGCGGCCCGGTCCACCGGAATTTGTATTTTGACTTAAGGTATGCAATGCATGTGCCTATCTTAACCATGCAGGGTGATAAAGATGCAAGGAACTACACAATGTGCTGCGCAGGTTCTTACCTCTCGTCTTATGTTCACAACATCTGAACCACATATGCAACTAAGAAGTAAGATCACTAACTATCTAAACTACTAACTATCTATCCCCGGGGAGCCAGAAAAGATTATTAATGAGTAATGCATTATCTCCATGTATGATAAACACAGTTACAGGTAGCTGATATTTATGTTTACAACACATGAACCAAAATATATTCTAACAATCAGATAACTAACTGTTATATGAAATGCAAGCATTACTCTAAATGAATTTTCCACAAAATAAATCAGAAACCATTCAACAAGACATAAGTCACAGAGTTAGAACGATCTCACGATTATGGACACAGGCAGAAAAAACAAAGTAGTTCGTCTTTCCACCATCCATTTGTTAACATTTGGAAACTTCATATATCTTTCTCCAACAGGCAAACTAAAATCTTTATTGCAAAAGGAAGTAGTTCTTCTTACAATAGGTCCTCCAGTCTCACTGGGAAAAAGCCCCTCTCTTGTCTATCTTCCCTAGTTTTATACAAAAAACAAAATTGGTTGGGTTGCCCAAAGTGACCTTTGGGCTCCCCAACGTTTCAATTTCCCACAACCTTTTACAAAATATTAAATTATAAAAAAATTTGATCGGTCCTTCTCATGAGGAGGGTCCCGCTTGGTCTTCCAAGAACTTTCTCCATGCTGCTGCTTCAGCAGCGAGACTCTCAAACGAGTTGGGTTCTAGGAACTGAATGTTCAGCTCGAATTTGTCAGCTTGCTTCCGAATGGCCTCAATTCTGGACGTGTTCAAACGTACCTATTCCTCCAAGAGCTGTACACTAATGGCTGCGTGGCCTATTTCATTCCTAAGGATTTGTTCATCAATAGCTCTGATGCATTGCACTTTGGCTTGCTCATCTTGTTGCCTTTTCTGCAACATTTCTGCAAATGCATCATGAGTTGGGAACTCGTGCAATCTCTGCTCAGCTTCTGCCTGACAACGATTGTATGCGACC
>LPNX010623264.1:0-17636 GCA_001517045.1 Pseudotsuga menziesii | reverse complement strand
TGTAGCAAAGGGATGATATTTGTGTGGATGGTCATAGTATTTTGGTGGAAATATATTTCAATGCTCCTAGATGCTCCACTATTTTGGTGTAACTTATATAGCTTAATTATTTTAGTTGGTGTTTTATGGATTTGTTTCAATCCTCCATGAGTCATTACCACAACAATTCTGCTCTAAATCCTTGGTTGTTTTCTTAATGAAGATATTAAACAGTCAGAACGATAATACTCATTACTTTTGCATGTATACAGGTTATAATTAATCATATGTATTAAAAAAATTATTTGGGTTGATGGGCAGCCTATTTATACATTTATATATGTATATGTGAGATCTAAGAAATTGAATCAAATCATCACTACCCAATATTCACTTTTACATTGAAAACGATAAACGCAAGTTGCAACAATCGCATGATGTCCTCTTCATTCTAAACCTAGTTATCGGATCATCGTCGTAAACCCAATAAGTAGGAGTATTAGGGTTGTGACGTCCTCTTCAAATAAATTTTTAAATTTATTATTTGTCTCGAGCCTACAGTTGATTAATTGTCTCTATGGTTCATATAGGTTTGTTTAGTTGGTGTTTTATGGATTTTTTTCAATCCTCCATGAATTCACGGAGGATTGAAAAAAATCGGGTAGCATTTCGGCTTGCCCGGGATATATTTCAAAATTAAACCGGTAGCATAAACGCTACCAGTTGACATAATTTATATATATATAACAAATTAACAAAAAAATTCAATTTAACTAAAACCGACCTCGACCGAGGTATTTCCTAACCCTCGGTCGAGGGCTGGAAAAAACCTCGGTCGAGGGCTTGATCAAAACCTCGGTCGATATATTAGGACCTCGGTCGAGGGCTTGTTAAACCCTCGACCGAGGTACGTTTTTCTATTTTTTCCGAAATGCGCTTGCCAAAAAGTGTTACCCAGGTCCGCGGATTCACCCTGCAAAGGACATGAGGCCACATAGCTCACCTGTGGCGGGGTAGTGTCTATAGAAACACTGGGAATCAATAAAGGAAAAACCTAGTCTCTAGTTGGGTCAGGAGACAGATCAAGAAAATCCAATTGATCAATGGTGACAATGTATTCGCCATGATTAAATTACATCACATGAAAGAATGTTGACACCACAGCTTGCATGGCATAGACATAATCATGTCCAAGGAGTATATTAAAGTCCAAGGGGTCTTCTATTACCACGAAGTCAGCTAAGACGGTCTTCCCACCCAAATTAACAGTTGTTTGAGTGAGAATTCCCAAGGCTATACTAGTTCTTCTATCAAAAGCCACTAACTGACTAGCAGTCGACACAAGGAAGGGAGATCCCATGCCTCACCAAGCACTAGCAGACAAGATACTAACTAAGGCTCCTTCATCAACAATACAATGAGTAATCGTGTATGGTTCAACTTTGACCTTTATCTAGAAAGGTGCATTAGAAGGAAGGCACGACTCAACTAGGCTATCCCAATCAAAGGAAGCAATCTGAGAGCTTGGTGGGGGTTGATCCAAAACAAGTTTAGTGCCCCCTTGTTCAGTAATTTCTAAACTGGCAGTGAAGAAAATGTGACTAGCAGACACTTCACTCTCCAAAGGAAGAGTGGGATTGATCGACAATGAAATCGATTCAATCGCTTCATGAAAGTCACTCTCCGAAGGGAGAGTGGGATTGACCAAAGATGACATTAGTTCAATCACATCGGTATCACTCTTCGAAAGAAGGGTGAGATTGATCAAAGATGAGATTGGTTCGACCACTTGATCAACCAAAGGTTGAGAAGGTTGTTGAGAAACTATAGGTTGTTCAAGAGAAGGAAATTCTTGAGTCTTGGACCACACTCTTCGCACCTATGCGATAGCAGGGCACTGGTGGGTAAGATGATCTCCCTCACATGGATTACAAGGGAACTTAAGTTTGCACTTCAAACGACCAATTTTCTGAACAGTGTCAACATAACTAGCAGTGGATGACTGTTTTCTCTTAGCATGACCTATAGAGGCTGAGAGTTTGCCCCTAGCATGACCACCATAGGATACGTGACTGGGTCCAACCTAACTAAGAGAGGATGGTTGTTGAAAATATCTAGGAAGTTCAAAAATGGGATGACCATGAAACCAAAGTCTTTGCACCTCCATGATAGAAGGGCATTTATAAGTAAGGTGGCCTCCCTCACAAAGCTTACAAGGAAACTTGGGCTTGTGTTTTTAATGGGTAGTCTTTTCAACAGTGTCAACATGACTCACAGTGGTTGACAGATTGTCTTCAGCATGAACTACAGAGCCTGAGAGACTACCCCCAACATGACCTGCAGAGGCTGAGAGACTGGGTCCAACATGACCTGCAGAGGTTGGATGGGTGCCCCCAAGATGAACTGCAGAGGCTGGGTGGTGAGGTTCAACTTGACCTGCAGAGGTTGAACGGGTTCCCCCTTTCTTATGTGTCTTCTTCCTATTCCTCCTTCTTTTACTCCTTTTAGACTATCGGTTACTAGTATCAGTACTTTCATTGCATGAGGTAGAAGAAGTAGGATAATCAACTACAGGTGAAGGGGAAGCAGTGTTTTGATGTGCTTGATATAAGGATCTTACTTGAGAAGCACCAGGAGCATTCAGGACAGTTGGAGTGGAAAACAACCACACCGGTAGCCTTAGGGTGAATCCAGGTAGATTCAAGGTGGCCATCAAGGGAACACCAACATTCCATGGAATATTTCAAGGAGTTCCCAGCATGGGGATCTCTTGGTTGGTGTTCAAAGGGGTGCTAGCCATATTTTCAAACAATAAGACAGAGTCTGAGGTTGACAGGAAACCAAAACTACAAGGCACACACCTGAAGGAAAACTAAGTACAGACAAACCACAGAGCACTCACTGAAATTCCTAAAGCCAAACAGACAAACAGGTATAAGATAAGATTTCCAGAAGAAAGCTGATAGACAGTTACTTGGCGTCCCTTTAGATGTTCTTAGGCACAAGCGGAGGAATCACCCACCGCCCTCCCACACCTTCTACTGGGGTTACCTTCCAATCCCGTCCAAGGTCAACCAGAAATAGCCTTCCAGTGTACCTGTTTATGAACCCTAGATGTCAAAGAGACTAAAGGCTACCTTAACTATATTGACAGTCAAGGGGGATAGTTGCAAGCTTGGTTCGTGCGCATGGGCAGGGTAGCAAAGCCTGAAACCCTGTCTAAGACAGAATCCCTAGATGCACAAAAACCTTGGTCTACGATTTGACAAGGAATTAGAGGGTTATCTCCTCAGTCCAAGCCTCCACATGGCCTTGTGCTTAACTCCCATTTGAGAGGAGCTTCCCAGATACAATCAACATAGAAAAGGGTTTACCTAGTGGTTGGCCAACTACGTCTGAAATTTTATACTTGTGGGGAGTTTAAACTCCCTATCCCACAAGTCTAGCCTGAGCTAGTTGGTGTATGACCCTATAAAATAAAACTTACTAATAATTTTTAAATTATATCATTTATTTTAAGGGTTGTTATTAGTCAGAGGGTAAATGGCGTGAAACTTATGTGGTGTTTTGACTCAAAGTTGAAACAAAATGACTAAGCAAAGAGAAATGAAATGCAAAAAAAAAAAACTATTCTCTTTCTTTTTTCAAATAGAAACTTGAAAGCCACAAAAGAACAAATTCTTTTTGTTTTTTATTTTAAAAACAATGATATGCCATGCAATCTAGACTAAAAAACTAATCTACATGCATATAAAGAAAACATATGTTCTTTTTATTTTTCTTTTATAAATGCAAAAGAAAAACAACCTACAAACAAAAGTATGCAGATGACAAGAAAAAAGCAAAAGAAACTCTGCTATACAACCACCAAACAAACTGTAGAATGCCCTAAAGTCATTATAAACCTTACTTGGAAGGAAGGCTTGCATAAGAGGCAAGTCAACTACTTTTTCATGGTGAAGTTAACCAACAAAACAAGAAGGAAACCAACACCAACAAGCTTCTGAACTCAGACAAAGATCACTAACAGAGGCTGACCAGAAACATATTCCAACAATCATACCAAGCAAAGGAGGTGGGGGGAAAGAGCAAAGAAAAAACACTAATGCTATAAAAAGGCTTACCACTTAGATAATGAACAACCAAAAGGGATGACACTAACTCCCTGGAGTCATGCACCTATAGAGGACACCAAAAGACCTACCAAACATCCCACAACAATAGAAAAAACCACAAAAATGAGGAAAAAACATTGTTTAAAGGGGCATACACGAGTTTCACTACTGACAGGTCATGTGTCATACGCGGGTTGACAATACAACAAGTAGTGTGTACAAGTACACGCGAGTTGTACCGCTGACAAGTCGTGTATCATACGCGGGTTGACCGTATATAAAGTTGCATGTACCAAACCAGACACGTGATTGTTCAGTCTGTAACTCGCGTATGGGTGGAAAAAATCCCCAAAAAGGTCAAAAACTACCTCAGGAAGGCAGGGACAGTATGCTATCAGACTTATAAAGTGTTCCTAAGTGGCAAGAAGGACCTGAAACAATGCAAAAGACTGAAAGAAAGACAAAGAAACCCCAAACATACAAGGCTCTCCCTGGCGGAGTCGTCGGTTCTGTTGTAAAGGAAAGTTTCCTATGGCTAGGGTTTAAGAGGCCATCAACATAGTAGGGTTGAAAGGTAGATGCAAATGGTTCTGCAAGTAAATACAAGAAGATCAAAGATCATATTTATGGGCGGTGATGCCTATTCAGAACTCCGGCGATTGATGTTGCCTCTTTAGTGTTTCAGCGGGATGAAGTGGAATAATTAATCCGTTTCCAACATTATTAAGTTTCATCTTCAGAAAATTGCACCTCATAGAATGCTTGATCTTTTCCATTCATCCCACTGTTAATTTTGGAAGAGAGCCCTCACCAACCTATCCATCCTCCTTTTTCTACCTCTGGTAGATCAGAAGTTAGTAGCTTTTCCTTCTATCATTGTCCCCCCTCTTTCTCTAGCCATGCAGCCCATCTTAAGGCTCCCTCTCCCCAAATATTACATCTTCATGATCCCAAAGTATTCAAATAGTTTCTCTTTGTTTTGTTCACTTAGCTTAAAAGAGAGAGGAAATAAACTTTACTCAATTTCACCCTGAAAAAAACCAATGGTTAGTTCTTGGTTCCCTATCTACCATTCTAACTTGCACAAGCTAACAAAAATACCTACAAGTGCTTGTTCAAACTCTAGTTCCTTTCTAACCGACATTGCTTCAGCATTTTCACAAACCTATAATTAAACATCACAATAGTGGAAACAAAATCAATGAAATGTAATATAAACATATTTATGTCAATTAAATGCAATATAAATCATATCAAAAGCAAGTCCCGCTCTAAATCAAAACACAAGTCTTCCTAGGCATTTAAATATATTTAAGTTTGTGATAATATGGTAAGTTAGTTTATATCGCCTTCTAAATTGAGGTGCAGCCAGAGTAGGTTCACTAGAGGGATGGCCTAACATCTCAAATCAAAATATATTTCCTACATATATGTCTTTAAGCTAAGACAAATATTATCCAAAATATATCCTAGTTTTGAAGACTTACAAAAAATATGCGTCCTATATAAAGGATTCACCAATCATTTGCTCCGACAATGATGTTTCTCCTTTATATAAAGGATTCACCAATCATTTGCTTTGACAATGGTGTTTCTCCTTTATGTTTATGTCTCTAGTTCTCAATGAAAGCATCTATGATAACGTGTGAAATAGATTAGAGGAGAAACACAATGTGATAGAAAAAAGAATGAAAGGAAGAGATCATAACACTAATTGATCCACTCTCCCACTAGACGAGTCAGATCTCCCAATTGCACTCATAAAATATACTTACAACCAAATGGTTAATTGCATAAATAACTAAAAAGCAAGAAATGTAAAATGCCCATACAATCACACAACAGTGACAATATATTTTAAACTGGAGAAAGTTTCTCTGGGAATAAAATCTCTAGAGTCGTTATTAAAACTCGATTGGCCATGACATTTAATTTGTGTTTCACTAAACAGTTCCTACCCTTTCTCTTACAACAGAAATACAACAATAGCTGATGATTGTTGTATGTATGTTGTTAGGATCTAAGAATATAATTCTTTTGAGAATAATCACCTAGTTCCAAACATCTAATTACTTGAAGGATTAAATTATATCCTACATTCTTGAACTCGTGATCTCATTGATCTGTAAGTTAATCCTGAAATACAATTCAACATTTTGTAGAGATTCCTCTTTCATTCATGCTTTATTTGTGGTGTCATTTTTGTGGTGTCATTGATCGAGCTATTGAGAATTGCAGTGAACTTGATATCCTTTTGAATTTCAAAGTAATCTCTCTATGCCAACTCATGACTATCTAATAAATACAATTATACCCAAGTGGCATAAACATTCAACCATGTAATTTAGTGGCATAAACTAAAAAATTTCCCCTTCACAAAACACACATCCTACATCACGACTTATGTGTTCTATGGTAGATCTGAGATTCACTCTTTGGAGATATCTGTAAATCCAGCATTCCTTTAGAGAAAACTAATTTGAGATAGGGCTTTGTTGCTTCATGATCATCAACTCTAAAACTGGTCATGGTGATATGGTGTGCTACGGTAAATTTGAACATAAAGAAAATTGGAGTAATAAAAACTACTGGACGAGAACTAAAAAAAAACTCAAGTATATGATGAAGTTTGCTAGCAAATCACACTTGAAAACACTATTTAACCATACATCATACACTACAAACCATGCTCTAGGCTACCTTACAATGCAATCAGAATGAATCACTATATCCTTTATATAGGACAAAATTGCTCTTCATTTTCCCTCCAATACTAGAAATGTTTTACATTTTACTCATTAATATATTGGATGGCTATTAGTCTTGGATTTAATTTTCTTCCAATAAATATTGGACGAATATATTTTAGGTGGAAAAACCTTTTCCATATAAAAAATTCTCCCACTAGTTTTGTTTAACCCCTTCTTTAATTCTCCCATGGGCTAAATTTTGCCCCTAAAATTATCTATGGTAAGAGAAATCTCAAAGATATAAGTCATAAGAACTACGCCAAAATGTTATGCTTAGAATATTCAAAATGTCATAATAAGATGATATGATGTTTTAAATTAAGTTTTCTTAAAATATATATGATATAAAATTACAATCGGGTCTAGCTAGGGTGGTTTTCGATTCAATTTCCATAAGTGATAGGTTGAACTCTTAATGAGTACATTATTGTAACGACTTTGAGCCTTATCTTCACAAAGCCTTGCTCTTTCAAAAAATCTTATTTACCCTTGGTACTATCTTCATAATAAGGAGAAGATTTATGCAAATTTCTTTGAGATGTTTTTTCACATGGAAAAATAAAATAAAATTATACACCTACACATAAACATGGAATCTTCCCATGTTACATCTTTTATTGGAATAGTGTTTCACTTGATGAGGTACTTTGCTTGATTAAGGTTCAAAGATTGGTTCAGGTTATAATATAATTTTCATTTCTTCATCAATATCTGGCAAAATAGTCTCAATTGGGATCTTCTCATCAATTGCATTATTTAAACAAAAAACATGAAAAACCAAATAAACAGGTAAAAATGGATAAAACATTAATTTATAAGCTATACTTTCAATCCTTTACAACGCCCAATACTTCTTTAAATAATTCTACACCCCTCTTTTTTGTCACAAGTTTATCCCATACTTTTTTTCCTTTAATTGTCCTTCCCATTCTACTTTGGAATCTGGCAATTTGTAAAAAATGAATAAAGATTGCTTCATTCTTTTTTGTTGACAAAGCTAGTTGTATATACAAAATCTCAACATATTGAAGACAAACACGCTATAGAAACAAAATATTTCATAAGTATAATTTTGAAGGGCATATGGAAATGCAATTTTTACACATAGTACAAAATCAGAGGCATCATAGTCCATTCATTGATGGACTTTCTATGTATATATGGAGTCTTGTCTTTCAAAGGGGATACTTTACTTATCAATGTTTAGGAGTCCTAGGCCTTGCCCAGGGATAATCCCGACATGTTACCGATTTCCTTAACCTAAAAAAAATATTAATGGATAGAGTTTCCGTAACGCCATTAAAGATTGTAGAGTTAATACAGCTTCTACTATTGCCCTGTTGTTGCAGGAGAGTCCTATTGACCTATTGCATTGCAGGAGTAGAAATCTATTGCCCTATTTAACCAACAGAATCCTAGGCTTCAGGTCAACTTGCGGCCGATCCGATTTTTGGAGTGTTTGTCGTGCTGGATTGGGGTATGCATAGCATTGAAAATATTTATTGTAATTATTATTTTATCATCTTAACATGAAGTGAGTGGAGTTAAGGATTTTGGGGGTCTTTGTATGGTGATGGGATTAATTGAATAGGGAAGCTTTGGTGGATAAAGCAGAGCTGCGTTAATTGCAGCTTGTTGAGTTTACCCAGGTGTTTATGATCCATATTTTTCGTGATTTAAATGGGGATGCTGATCTGCTCTCGGTATGGCCCTTGAGGGTCTTCTCTTCTTGGAGTTCTGGTGTTTTGGCTGGTTCTTATTAATTTTTAATAAGAATACTTTTGGTATTCCGAAGAGTTATGTAATTAAATATTTTATTTGGTATAAAATGAGTCGAGTTCAATTACCAAAGAGATTACCATCTTTCCAAACTCTCGTGCAATATGGATCTCAATCAAACATTCACCACATTCACTAAAATGTTCATTCTGGTTTGTTTATTTTGGAATTTGTAAATTATTAATCTTAAAAGCATTGTAAAATGCATGTTTATTATTTTTAATAAGAATACTTTTGGTATTGGGCCGGGTTATGTAATTAAATATTTTATTAGGTATAAAATGAGTCCAGTCCACAATCACTTTGGATGGATTTTCCATGTAATTTTAGTCTTTATAAACTAGCAACTATATAAGTAAGTGATTAATACATTTAAAGGCTCATCATATTCCAATAGTATTAATCTTATTAATATGATTATTGTTAGTTATCATATGCACAGTTATAACTCGTAGGAGTTTTTGTTATACTGGGGTGATAACAATGTCAACATATTCATCAATGACAAAGAATTGCAGCTTTCTCACTCATAATTATTATGGTATTATCTTTAATAATATTTTGAGAGGCTATGTTTCTACAATAGAATGTGAAGTATAAATTTAAGGGTTTAGTCTTTATATAAAAAAAAAGAAATTATAATAATGGATATATGATTTAAGCAGGTGCTCGATTTCAAAATAAGGAAGAGCTTTTGTTTGGAAGTGTTAATATGTCCATGAAGCTGGTGGCTGAAAACTCTACAAACTACATCATAATATACTATGTGAGCATTTAGTTTTATATGTAGATCAGTTAATTTGTCTATGGTTCCATATCATAAGCTTCCTAGGGTACATGCCAGATATACCTTATTTTTATTCCGTTAATCTGTGGTAAAAATATTTAAATACACGCACAAGGTGCAATTATCTTGTACAAGGGAGGGGCATGATAAAGGAGTGGTGCAAGCTAATGCTGGTCACTTATGACGCGTTCGTTACAATGGACTTCTGGAAAAACAGAAATCTGAACGTAAAAAAGAAATATTAGAGGTACCTACACAACTTTTTGAAATATGGCGTAAGAATATGAAACGTGGACAATCGGATTACCTTCCGGAATATATAAATTTTATTTATGGAAACTAAGTATAAATCCCAAAAAACGAGGTTCTTCTAAGGTTGGTATGTTATTTTTTTCCCAAAAAATAATGAATATGTTTGCGTTGGTCTACTCGTTTGGTATGCAAATGGTGGAATTTTGTGAAAAAAATATATAGAGTTGTAGATAACAGGTGTGTCTAGTGCAGCATTATTTTTCCATATTTATTTATGCTATATTTTTTTCAAATTAAGGAATTCAGTGACGCCCTAAAATGACAAGGTGGAGCATTGGTCCACCACATCTTGGTCTTTTTTTTTGTAAATAAAAGTGGTATTACTGCATAAAAACGGTTACAGTGGAGCTCAAAAATCGCAGGCTTCAGAAATCCCGCTTAGAAACCTTCCTTTCCCCATTAAATTTGTTCAGGTTGTTCCCCACCCAACCCAAAAGCAGGAGAGCTCCCTATGTGGAGAGCTCAATCCGTGAATTACATCCAAAGTTTCCATCATATAAGCTAGATTAACAGACAAAGAGACAGACAGACCTATAGACCATAAATTTGAAACTCCGCTATGAGGGAGAAGTGACCGGCTCTCCATTCCAAGAGATTCACCTCTCTAGGATGCCATAGAATGGCCATTCCCCCTTTCATACCATCTACATCCATTGCCATGACCTGGCTACCTTTCCATATCCTTTTCCCGATCTTTATCGTGGTCTCAAAGCTACACTTGGTTTCTTGCAAGAAAAGAATGTTTGGTTTTTCCTATTTTATCTTCCTAGCTAGGGTTCTAATCTTCCTTGGGTGATTACACCCTCTAATATTCCAAGAGACTATCTTCATTGGGTAACTTTACTTACTTCAGAGAAGGTCGCCTTGATTGTATGATACTGGCCTGACTCGATCAGTTTGACTCCAATTTCTGCTATACTCTGCTTGTTCATTTTTTGGCCTCTCTTCTGGTCTTCCTCCGGCGATTTCCTCTTGCTTCCATTTTGTGCCTCTACGATGATCCCCAGATCCTTGTGTGATTTGGACCGGATAATGTATTGTTGTAAGAGCTCTATCTGTTCCCGGGAGACATAGCCTTTTCCCCCATTTCTGCATTCTTCTTCCAGTTCCTCCAGATCCAAATCCCCGAGTTCCATGTCCTCAGCTTCGTCTTCTTCCATGATGACCGACATGTTGCCAATGTTGTTCTCGTCCTCTGATCCCTTCATCTTTGTTTCCTGGGCGCTAGTTGGTCCCCCCTCTTCCTTTAATTTATCCTCTCCCTCTTCCCCCAAGATATGGAAAGGGTTTGAGGAGATTGAGGGTTTTCTAGCCATTTCCTTACGCAATTTCTGCCCTCTATTACTCTTTCCCCTCCTTCTATTTTTGACCTGTGTGAATCCGTCATTGGCTTGAGTTTCCACTTCTTGGTCTGGGGCATTCTTCTCCTAGATCCCCTTCGGATAGTTTCTCACAAAATGGCCATACTCATGGCAGATCCTGCACCGAAAGGGAAGCTGCTCATAGTCAATCTACAGGATCCACTCTTCATCATCCCAATTCAAGCTTACCGCCTCAGGAAGGTCCTTTGAGAGATCCATATACACACAGATTCGAGAAAACATAGTATACCTCTGGAGCCTGGTTTTCTCAGCAACTTTCACAAATTCCCTGATTGAATTACCAATATCATGCAAGATTTCCATATCCCAGTACTCCCCGGGGAGACCCACCAAGCGAATCCACACCAGGGATACTATCATATCTTCATATTCAAGGTTGAAGCGCTCCTTCCAGGGTCGAAGGTAAAGCCCTGCCGAGAAAAAAAAATAGGGCCTCCCTCCAAGATCCTTTCACGGTCTTCTTGATTAAAGAAGATGATGGTAAAAAAACCCTTTGCTCCCAATTGTAGGTCGTAGTGGCCCTTTGGACTCCATGTGCTCTGGATCCATCGAACTAGGTCTTTCTCCTTGGGCCAAACCCCCACAAACTTCCCAATTAACAGCTTTTCCTTCCACGTCTCTATTTTCCCTCAAATTGATTCTGATCGGATCTAGATCGTCTGAGCCCTCAGGAGGCATCCCCCCAGGCCTGATTGCTTCCCCTCACCTTTCCCCTCCTTCCCTTTTTCCCGATCTGCCTTGCAGCCGCTACCTTCCTCCGGCATTCGGCACCCCATTGTGGCCACCTCCATGCTTGCATTGGGGGGGGGGGGGGGGGGTTCGCATCCCCCACCCCCACTGAACCGAGAGCTAAGCGCTCAGACCTCGTCTGTCTCATCACTTCGATCTTTCCTCACAACCCCTCCCCCGAATATGAAATTTTCATTACCACATCTTGGTCTTAACATAGTCAATGAATGGTATTTTTTTAGGATGTAGGTCTTTGTGTCTTCTTTGCAGGTTCTTTTCCATTTTCTAAATAGGTGAGCCAATCAAAAGTTATAGCCGAAGCAAATAGCCTACCTTTCGTGTTGGATTGACGTTAGTCCATTTAAAATTAAATAAAAAATAGAAAAAGATAATTGATTTAAATAAAAATTACATATTCAGAATCTACAGACAGAGTTACACAGTGTGTAAATTTTCATTAGTAGTGGACAAGTGTGGCATATGCAAAATCATGTACAAAACATGTTTTATATCATAAGACAGTCCCAACCACTTGGTTTGGAAACCCAAACCTAAAACCAAAGCAGCCAAGTCAACCACCACGTAGGTTGGAAAAAAGGTGCCAACCAAAATTCTAAATTTAAACCACGCGTGCGCGTAGTTTAAAACATAACGCATGTGCACTAGAAGCACGATTGTGCTAGTTTGTGCACACGCGTTAAAGACGCATGCACACACTTGTTAAGTAAAAAATTTGTTGTGATTTTGTTTTGATGAGGATCACGATGACTATGACTATGACTATGATGACGATGATTCGATGACAATGATTATGATGATGATGATGATGATGATTACGATGATGAGGATGATTATGTTGATGACGACGATGATGATTATGAGGAGGATGATGATGACTATGATGATGAACAATGATGGTGATGGTGATGATGATGATGATGAGGATGATGATCACGATGACTATGACTATGATGACGGTGATTATGATGATGATGATGATGATTGCGATGATGATGATGATGATGTTGATGTTGATGAGGATGATGATGATGAGGATGATGATGAGGATGATGATGACTATGATGATGACTATGATGATGAAAATGATGGTGATGATGATGATGATAATGATGAGGATGATGGCGATGTTGACGAGGATGAGGAACAATGATGATGGTGATGATGATGATAAGGATGATTTCAATGATGATGATGATTATGATGATGAGGATGATGAACAATGATGGTTATGATGATGAGGAGGAGGACAAGGATGATGACGACGATGATGAGGAACAATGATGATGATGATGATAGGTTTAGTTGAAACTTTGCTTTGATTTTATTTTCAAGCATTTGCAATGGAATGATGATGATGAACAATGATGAGGAAGAGGAGGAGGAGGATGACAATGATGATGTTGAGGATGATGACTATGATGATGAGGATGATGATGACGACGATGACGACGATGATGATGGCGATGATGTTGTTGATGAACAATGATGGTGATGATGATGTTGAGGATGAGGATGAGGATGATGACGATGATGATGATGACGATGATGAACAATGTCGGTGATGATGATGATGAGGATGATGACTATGATGATGATGATGATGATGAGGGTGAGGATGAGGATGAGGATGATGATGATGATGATGATGACGATGCAATGATGATGAGCAATGATGGTGATGATGATGATGATGATGAGGATGAGGATGATGATGATGACAACGATGATGAGGAACAATG
Source organism: Pseudotsuga menziesii (assembly GCA_001517045.1). Classification (NCBI taxonomy): domain Eukaryota; kingdom Viridiplantae; phylum Streptophyta; class Pinopsida; order Pinales; family Pinaceae; genus Pseudotsuga; species Pseudotsuga menziesii. The sequence continues at coordinate 4,043 of LPNX010623264.1, read as the reverse complement.
ATGATGATGATGATGATAGGTTTAGTTGAAACTTTGCTTTGATTTTATTTTCAAGCATTTGCATTGGAATGATGATGATGAGGAGGAGGAGGATGACTATGATGATGATGATGATGACGATGATGATGATGACGATGATAGTGATGATGAACAATGATGGTGATGATGATGATGATGATGAGTATGATGATCATGATCATGATCATGATGACTATGACTATGGTGACGATGATTATGATGATGATGATGATTACGGTGATGAGGATGATGATGTTGATGACCATGATGATGATCATGATGAGGATGATGATGAATATGATGATGAACAATGATGGTGACGATGATGATGACGATGACGATGATGATGATGATGATGATCACGAGTAGTATGACTATGATGATGAGGATGATGACGACTATGATGGTGATGATAATGATGATGATGACGATGATTATGAGGATGATGACTATGATGAGGAGGAGGAGGAGGAAGAGGAGGATGACTATGATGATGATGATGATGGGGATGAGGATGATGATGATGATGATGATGATGATGATGATGATTAGGATGATGATGATTAGGATGATGATGATGATGATGATGATGATGATGATGATGAACAATGTTGGTGATGGTGATGACGAGGATGATGACAATGATGATGATGAGGATGATGAATATGATGATGAGGATGAGGATGAGGATGATGATGGTGATGATGATGAGGATAACGATGACAATGATGATGAACAATTATGGTGATGATGATGACGATGATGATGAGGAGGAGGATGAGGATGACAATGATGATGACAGGTTTAGTTGAAACTTTGCTTTGGTTTTATTTTCAAGCATTTTCAAAGGAATGATGATGATGATGATGATGATGGGGATGATGATGATGAGGAGGAGGAGGAGGATAATGACTATGATGATGATGAGGAGGAGGAGGATGAGGATGAGGATGATGATGATGATGACGATGAGGATGACGATGACGATGATGACAATGATGATGAACAATGACTGTGATGAGGAGGAGGAGAAGGAGGAGGAGGAAAAATGATGATGATAGGTTTAGTTGAAACTTTGCTTTGATTTTATTTTCAAGCATTTGCAATGGAATGATGATGATGAGGAGGAGGAGGATGACAATGATGATGATGACTATGATAATGATGAGGAGGAGGAGGAGGAGGATGACAATGATGATGATGACTATGATAATGATGATGAGGAGGAGGAGGAGGATGACGATGATGACGACGATGATGATGGCGATGATGATGATGATGAACAATGATGGTGATGATGATGATGATGATGATGATCACGATGACTATGACTATGATGACGATGATTTTGATGATGATGATGATGATGATTACAATGATGGGGGTGATGATGTTGATGATGATGATGATGATGATGAGGATGATGATGACTATGGCGATGAACAATGATGGTGATGATGATGATGATGGCAATAACCACAACGACGATGATGATCATGATCATGATCATGAGTAGTATGAACATGATGACGATGATTATGATGATGATTACGATGAGGAGGATGATGACTATGATGGTGATGATAATGATGATGACGATGATGAGGATGAGGATGGGGATGATGATGGTGATGATGATGATGAGGAGGAGGAGGATGAGGATGAGGATGAGGATGAGGATGAGGATGATGATGATGATGACAACGATGATGAACAATATTAGTGATGGTGATGATGAAGATGATGAAAATGATGATGATGAGGATGATGACTATGATGATGAGGATGAGGATGAGGATGATGATGATGAGGACGATAATGGCAATGACAATGATGATGATAGGTTTAGTTGAAACTTTTCTTTGATTTTATTTTCAAGCATTTTCAAAGTAATGATGATGATGACCATGACGATGATGATGAACAATGATGATGATGATGATGATGATGATGATGATATGATGAGGATGATGAGGATGATGACTATGATTATGAGGATAAGGATGAGGATGAGGATGACGATGATGACAATGATGATGAACAATGATGGTGATGATGATGATGATGATGTTGAAGAACAATGATGATGATGATAGGTTTAGTTGAAAATTTTCTTTGATTTTATTTTCAAGCATTTTCAATGGAATGATGATGATGACCATGACTATGATGATGATGATAAGGATGAAGGTAGTGGTGAAGACTATATTGTAAAAATACTCGAACATGTGTGAATACGAAGTCATTGTTGAAGAACGTTAGTCATTAAATGAGATAAACCTTAGTGAGTAAATTCTCTAAATGTTAGGCAGAAGCATTCGTGTCTAATTGTGCGTGCACAGTCTTATTAACAATTGCACGTGCTCAAATACGTGTGCGCACACCTGTTATTTGTTGAAAAAAAATAGAGATCTGGATTCCCGGGATTGCTACCAATTTTCACAGGTTTTCTATAGCTGTTTGTACATTTTGTGCTCCTGAACTCTGAAATTCAGCTCACACTCCATCACCACTCTTTGATCTATTGGATAGAAGTTCACTCTTGGAATCTAACAAACATATTCAGTGATCTTGAAAGTTAGTGGAAAGATTCAAACTACAAGTTTTCATTGCAAGAAGATATCATTTTGAATAGGTATGGTGAAATGTAAATAATTGTTTTAATTCACAGGCTTTCAGATCATTTCATTGATTTATGTTTTATGATATGCCTACAACAATATCTCTCTCATAGACAACATTTAATTTCACAAGAATAAATCCCAACTTCACATCTAAACAAGTATCATATTCTCCATACAAGATGAAGTATGCAATGTTAACTAATTTACATTTGCACATGAATATATTTTGATTTCACACAATGATGGCATAGATGAAGTTATCTCTTGAGACTCTTCAATTTAAGAAAAAACCTTTGAATTAATCATGGGAGAGGGTCCATATTGAATAGTTCACCAAGTTGTCCATATTCTCTATGTAAGATGAAGTATGCAATGTAGACCAATAATAATTTGCACAGGAATATATTTTGATTTCCCACAAGGATGGCATAGATGAGGTTCTCTATTGAGACTCTTCAATTTGTATAAAAACCTTGGAAGCATTCATGGGAGAGGGTCATATTGAACAGTTCACCAACTTGTCCATGCTCTCCTCTTCATGCTAGATTTATCATAACATGCCTTCGAACTTGACATGGATGCCTCTACCTCAATGATTTCTCCTTTTTTCGAGGGATTCGCAACCTCCTCATTGTGTAATTAGTCAATTTGTTCTCTTAATAGTTAACTTGTAACTTAATGAGTGTAATTTATTCAATTTATTCCCAAGACATCCAAACACCAACTTGTGTCTTCCCTCACAACTAATGTGTCATATTACATGTAATTTCATCTCATATGAAGGTGTTGGAGATGAAGAATATCTCACTCATCTTCTTTTGACTTCCAATACTTTTTGAACAAAAAGGAAGTCATAATCCTATAGCTGTAATACCTGCAAACTTGACTCTCTTTACTTGAATCAAATAGAGTATATAAATGAAAGTTTGGTTCGAACATAAAGAGAAACCTTTAATCAACATTTATGTATCAATGCCAATAATTACCATACTAACATATCTATAATTTAGTTAATTATGTTGGAACATGTCATGTTTCTTGTATAATGGAACTAATAACTTATTTGTTGCTTCTTATGCATGGGGTAGACCTCATAGTTTTGATAAAGAAAATTTTGGAGATGGGAAACTCACGTAATAGAGAAAGAAAAATTAGAATGAATATGCCCATTGAAAAGGAAAATAGGTAAGAGAAAAGGCCAGGTTGGAAATGGAGAAAGTGAGACATGGTCCGGGTGATTCCATGAAGATGGGTAACACTTTTTGGCCAAATTTGGCGATGAAAACCTGATTTTTTACTGATGTGCTAGATAGAAGCCCTCAAAACGCATATATGCCATGTGAATTTTGACTTGCAGTAAGAAAACAAATTGTAGAATATTATGTTGGATTCATAGTGATA
>LPNX010623263.1:349289-363977 GCA_001517045.1 Pseudotsuga menziesii | reverse complement strand
TAGTTAGTGGATAAGACCTAACTGATTTTGGGAGAACTTTCCTATTTAGATGAGTTAGCAAGACATTGTGAGGGTTCTGGATTTTGGGAGCATCAGGAGGTTTGCTAGCTGTTTGTACTTTCATACTTGTTCAGAGAACTGGTACTGTAACTCTCATATGCATTTACTGATGAAATAATGATATATATGACTCTTTCCCCCACAATTTTGTCTATGTTGGCTTTGTTATTGAGCATGTTTTGCTTCTTAAATGGTAAACTCATTGCTAGTTAATGTCTTTTTCTGGTAATGCTTATCTTTTAATGTATGAACCACAGCATAGTCTCTTTGTTGGATTTTGGTGATATGTTGGGCATCTTTATCAGTTTTATGTCTATGATTTAGTTGTTGCTTTTACTCTAAATGTATTCCTTGCATGATCTTGAAGCTTACAACGAAAAACACTTAAACAAAACCTAAATCCTAGTTTGAATTGAGTTTTTTTTCTCTTGAGATTGTGTTGGCTTGTTACCCTAGCCTTAGTAACAATTTCTGACACAAACACATTGTACCTAGTTTTAGCTCATAGAATTCTTTGGCCCTTTCTTCATAGTACTGTTCAGATAAAAATTTATTTTGAAGTATTTCTTGAATGTAGTCCAGTTTATGTTCTTCTCTCTTATACCTTTCACTCTCTTTAAATCTTACCACCATATATCAGCTTTCCTTGTAAGATTATAAATATCCATTCTAGCCTTTAATTGGTTAGAATAGTTATAAATCTGGAAGTACTTCTTCATCCTGGATAACCAGGATTCCACTTCCTCCCCTTTTTCAGTTTCTCCATTAAATGTTGGTGGCTTGATCTTCTTAAACTCCCCAGAGAGTTATTCATAAAGTTTATATTTTATTTTCCTAGTATGATGGTTATCCTCACTACTGTCACTAGTATAATGAAAGTTACGTTGATCACCAAATACTTCAAAAGATGAGCTATTTTCATTTTTAATCTGTTTAGTCTTCTTATACTTATGTTGATAACTTATATCTTTCGAATCAGGTCTTTTACCCTTACCCTCAGTTTGAAATATTTCTATTAAGATCTGATTTAGCTCCTCCTAAGCTTTCTGAATCCTCTCATTTTCTTTCTTAACAGATTCCATTTCAGATTTTAGTTATTTTACTGTTTGCAAAAGTTCTGAAGAATCAGTGGTTATGTCTTCTTGTATGGGTTCTCTTTGTGGATTATCTTGTTCAGTATAAGGAGATTCCTCTTTCGCATATTCCTCCAATCTTTCCATACCTGTTGTTAAACTCAGAAACAAATTTCTCTGTTTATATCATTCAAAAGAAAACAACATCAACAAAATGATTTAAATTTATTGTTCCATATAAGCAAGTTGAGCTTCATCAAGGCCTAGTGTTTGAACCTTGTGCTCTGATACCACATCTAATAACCCAAAATTTCATAAAAATTAAAATTTTTTAGTGTGACATAAAATGTCTTAGATCGCAGTTTAGTAACTGCTAGCGGTTAGCGGAAAATGAAACAGTTTAATTATTTTTTAAGGATTAGTTTCAAATACAGAAACACTAATACAACTTTAATTTTTATAAGTCATAGAAAGAGGACTTGCATTTAATTGCTACTAGCTGTATTGAGGTTTTACTTTTGTCAAGTAGGTGAGAAACCATGTTTGAAATTCAGGGCTTACTTAGCATTCTGCTAACTCAAATGGACTGCTGGTTCTTACAGGTTTAGCAGGTAAGCGTATGATCAAGTAGGAGTTTATTTTGAATTATGTCGAGAAGTATTTCTTTAGCATGGTAAGATGCTAGTAAATAAATTGATTAATATGATGCAAGACTCCAATGAGGTAAAGTAAATTCCTTCGTTGTTTTGGATCGTATGACAATATTTATATTTAAGCCATTATGACTTTTAACCTGAACATAATTAGTGATATTTACCAGCGTATATCCAAATCCTAGGCTCTATCAAGCGTCGAGAGGGATCGAATCTCTTCTTAGGTATCCATTGATTTGATTCAAACCAAAAGACACATCTTTTTATTTAAGGTTCACATATAATATTTTTATTATTAATATTTAATATTATTTATGACCGACATATAATATTTTTTATTATTTTTTATTTTATTAGGAACGAACATTACAACATTTTCCCATACATGGTTTTAAACCACATGCAAGGCCCTCCTACAACCATGGGTTGTTTAGAAGGCCTTTCACATGGTCTTAAAACCATTTGCAAGGCCCTCCTAAACCATGTACAATAAAACCATGGGTTGTTTAGGAGGCCTTGCACATGATTTTAAAACCATGTACAAAGCCCTCCTAAACCATGTACAATAAAACCATGGGTTGCTTAAAAGACCTTGCACATGGTTTTAAAACCATCTTCACATAGTTTTAAAACCATGCACATGGTTTATTTGCAAGGCCAACCATTTTTTGAGGATAATTCAATTTTTTATTTTTTATTATTTTGTTAGATAGGAACATTACAACATCTCCCCCATATTGTGTTTTTTCGTGACCCACATTTTTTTTACGAATAATTAAATTTTTACTTTTTTATTGTTTTGTTAGGTAGGAAGATTACAACATCTCCCCCATATTAGGTTGTTCTTTTGGCTGACATTTATTTTGGCCTATAATTAAAAAGAAAATTATTAATAAAAATAACGTTACATAACGTTACAAGATCTCCCCATACTGGGCTGTAGATCGCCTCTCAGCGCAACAAGAATGAGTTCTTCCAAGGTTTCTTTCTGTCGTAAAGGTTGTAGTACCTAGTCAACTATAGATTCTTACAGTGAGCATAGAGCTCATGATCTTGTCAAAAAATTACTTCTACTATCTCATGATCTTACTACTATTGTCATGTTTAAAACTCAAGTGCACTGCTCTTTATGTATGAACAAAATTCTATGTTTTTCAAAGGTAAAGTTTACAATGAAGGATTAGTTACTTAAGAGAAACTCTTTCCAAAGGTTAATCTTCAATCTTCTAGAAGACTCCTTCCTTTATCAGCATCAACTCTTTCGGTTGAGAAGTTTAGAGCTCTTTAGTTTATGAAATAAATCATAATGTTATTATTTTGATACTCTAACTATCCTTTACTAGTCATGTAACAATACCAACTTATTTGATTTGTTGCAAGAATTATTATCATCTTACACAACTTAGTTTACAATATGTAATCTTAATCTTCAGGTTATAACCATGATACAAAAGTTATTGTAATATTACAATTAATTTATAATGTTACAACAAACAATACTACTTGTATCCTAAGGTAGTTTTACTACCTAGTAACTGCTATGGTGTAGTCGAAACTATTGGCATGATATATTAAAATTTCTTGTCTCTTGATATACTATTTCCAATGCATAGTATAATATCCTTGATGGCAAAATTGATAAGATGAGAAAACATATGATACGTCAGACTATGGCCGAAGGCATAAATTTCATTATGGAAAAAGATATGAACCCTTATAATATCGTCGATAGCATGGGTTGCATTATTGGAAATGATAAGTTTTACGTTCAAATGTGCAGTATTGACTATAGAAATCGACCCACACATGGTTATATTTCTAGAAGGGCACGTGGATAAGTCTCCACCATGCATTGGTTGACTTATAACACATCAAAACCCTACTCTCTTGCATTTTTCTTCAAGGGTTTGTTTCCTACAAGCAGTGCTGTGAAAAATATTTGTAGCCATGAGAGGCCTACTCTTCCTTAACCTTTGGTACTAAGCCTGCAATATTGTGCAATGCGGTTTATGGTTTCGTAGTAGGTGTTTTCAGTTTCTGCAGTGAGTTGAGAAACACAGTGTGCGTGGTTTTGAACTCCTTCACGTAGCTCGAAACCTGGAACTAGTTTTACCCACATTAGAGTAAATTTCAACTCAAAATGGGCCTCCTAAAAAAAATTAATAAAATAATAGTTTAAATAATAAAATAATATTTATTAATTTTGGAGGAAGAAAAGAAAAAAAACTACTTTTTTGTTTGTATTTTCGACATGTCTCCCCGTGTTTTTACTCAAATTTCGATTGGGAGAGCTCGTTGGATACGGAATTAAACTCTGCATCCAATGAGTACCGACTCGAAATACTTTTGACAGACCCCGCTACCCCAAAAACAAGAAATACCTGAAAAAACATGATGATGATGTCATCATCACATTTTTTAGGTATTTCTTGTTTTTGAGGTAGCGGGGTCCGTCAAAAGTATGCCGAGTGTCATCATCACATTTTTTCGGGTATTTCTTGTTTTTGGGGTAGCGGGGCCCGTCAAAACTATGCTGAGTGGGTAGTTGTTGGATGCAGAATTCATCACGTTTTTTCGAGTATTTCTTGTTTTTGGGGTAGAGGGGCCCGTAAAAAGTATGCTGAGTGGGTACTCATTGGATGCAAAATTTAATTCTGCATCCAACGAGCTCTCCCAATCGAAATTTGAGTAAAAACACATGGAGATATGTCAAAAATACAAACAAAAAAGTAGTTTTTTTTATGATACCTATCCCTAAATTAATATTAAAAGGGTGTTTAAGACCTATACAGTATTTCAAATTTAAAGCAATTTCATTGGCTAGCACATGATGACATGGAATTTGAGTTAAAGTTAAAAGTCCCATTTTGAGTTGAAATTTCCTCTAATGTGCGTCTGTCCGTTCTTTGCTTTAGCATCGAGGAGATTGAGTGTTGTATCCTTGCTGCCTCTCTCACAGTGTTGGCATGAGGGTTTGCTTGCTTCTCGGTGTAGTTCACTCGAGCTGGTGATTGTTCCTTCTGGGCTCTAAATACCTCTTATTCATAGGTAAATGATTTTACTTTGTACTCATTCCTTTCATCAATTTATTTTCTAGTTAGGGTTTTAATAAAATATGAACAGAGTTTTGAATATTGTTTGGTATTTAAACTTGCAAGCTACCACCAATGGCTCCAGACTTCAAAGGAAATTCCTCTCATGCGTCGGTTAACTTCGTGGGCTTTCAAACGGGTAAGCTCTGGTCTCGTCGTGGGTTCTGCTTGCTTGCGAAATGGGTTATTGGTTGAAGGTTCCTGTGGTTGGAAACCTAGCTTCGAACTCTCTGTTGGTTATGATATTTAGTTTGTTTATTGCTCATATTTTAAGTGAAAACCCTTGCGGTGTTTCATTGGGTAGCACAGGCTCTCGAGCCGTGATGTGTATGTGTTTTTGTTTAAACAAATTCAGCCTTACAACTTGATGATGTAATACTGTTGATTTAAGATTATAAGGATCTCCTTTATGCTCAGAGTTTTTAAAAGGCCTTTGTATCGTTCGCTTCAGTTTTTCTTTTAAATGAAAACTGTGAATTGGGTTTTGTTTAACCTGTCAGTAGTGTATTTAGCTTACTGTTAATATAAAATATTTATATATATATTTGGTTTTAAGAAAGAAAACCGTGGAATAGTCTAGTTGTATAGTTCGCGGGGTTTTTACTCCTACAGTCAGTAATGTAACTAGTTATATTTTAATACAAGATTATTATGTATTTGGTTTTAATAGTAGATTGGGTTTCGACCCTTTGATTCTTACAGCCTATAAGCTTACCTTGATTTGATATTTATATTGCAAAAGTTTAATGATTCTTGGTTTACTTTGTTCGTTATTTACATATGTATTTTATTTATTACTAGTCTGTAAATTATACTTATTTTTAAGCACTGTTTAGAAGATATGGTTAAATTCTAGAACTCGACTTTTAAGAGTTAAAAGAAATACTATAAACCCTACAGTTGATGAAATTCTTGTTTATATTTACAGTATTAATAACTCTATTTTCTTAATAGAATAATGAAAGATAATATGACTTTAAGTTATAAGTATGATGCTAACTCTGTATGAAATGAAAAGAATCTAAACAGTTTTGCTTCTAGTCTTTAGTTAAGAAAAATTACTTAGGTTTTTACAATAGCGCACTTGAAACTAGGGTAATATCGACCTTCAGTAATTTTTGTAATAAAATAAAAGGATTATAAAAGAATCCTTAGTTCCTGGATAAGACATACTCTGTCTATAAAGCTAATATTTATAAAATGTTTTGTTAATTCTTTTTCACATGCTTTCTTAAATATTAGTGCTTACTTTACTACTGTTACTATAATATCATTATTTTCTATTTGTATAATAATACAGTAATAATAGTAATATTTACTATTTTCTTTATACCTGTGTTTCCATTTAGTTGGTTGAAGTAAAATAATAAGTGCAAACAAAACATAGCACTGTTGTTCAGTGAAATTCATAAACATTGAAGTAAAATTTATTTCTATTTACATTCAAATAAAAGAATCATATCTACTACTTAAACAATCCAACTGTGCTAGAGTACGACCTGAGTTCAGGTGTGGAAAAATAGAGCTTGGAAATTTAATTTCTATCTATTTCACTATTTACATAATCATTTCCATTTCTACAATAATCTATAATTTCACTGAACTTAACATTACACAGTTACTTTTTCATTCATAAACCCTAAGCACTAACATGCCTATAATAAATAAACTAAGAATAATTTAACTGAAGACAATAAAAAAAAAATAGAACCTGTTGAGGACAAGACGACAACGGCTTAAGGAGGCTGTTCCTCCCAACCAAACTCCTGGAGAGCGCTCAGACAATGCTTCCTCAGGACCCCTGAGTTTGTTCCTGGTCTTCTTGGCTGAGAACTGGGTGGAGAATGCAACTGTAAACCTCTATCACCTGACTGGTTCAATTACCTCAGTAATAAAAATCTTCTCTCAGCAGTATGATCTTCAGCTTAAAAGCTGCAACTAGATCAATATTAGCAGTTATCCCCTCAAACACATTCCAAACTCCCCTCCATTGAATTTCTATTGAGTAAAAATCCATTCACACTGAATGATCACCCCTCTAGAATGAGCAGCCTCAACTCTCTTCAATGGGAAATTTTATAGAGATGCCTAGGTCTTCTGGGTCAGTTTTCATTAAATGAGCCACCTGCTCTAATTCCACTTTCTTGGGGAATCATGACCACAAATATAGGGAATTTTCCACCTAAAACAATTGGAAGTGGTTTGAGGATGCTGCCACATGTCAATTTGCTGTCTACCCAGTCTCCTCCACCAATTTGACCAGTAAACACTCTTTTAATAGCTTCCCTAAGCCGTTGTCTCCTCATTTATTTATTTATAAATAAAAGATTTTGAATTTACATTAAATATTCTTGACCCAAGTGGGTCATCAATTACAACTTAGCATAAAATTTAACACAATGTTCCTCAAATATTATAAAATTGTTTTTGCAAATTGGGTCATGTGACAACATCAACGTCCTGCGTTCTTGGTTATGTTGAGAAATTCAAAAATGTGGGTCCTTGATTATGGTTTAGTGGCAGATTTACTATTTGGTTATATTCTGATTTTGAATCTGGTTCCAGTGCTGCAGCTGCGAAATATTTCCTTCCTTCCACTTCGCGATGAGCTGCAGATAGTTATCAATAGTTTGTTCAACAACGATACAATAAGTGCACTGTTCTTGCAATTTCAGGAAATATCTCTGGTAATGTCCTAGTATGCCACAAGTATAACATTGCAAAGGTCTGCGACCTCAGCCTCCTCCTCGATCAAAACCTCCATCTTGTCCTCCTCGGAATCCTCCTTGTTGTTGATACTGTGGTTGATTGAATTATTGCTGTTGTTGTGGGGGATTCTACTATAATTTCCCATATTGTGGCTGCTGGAAAGCCATATGCATATGGTTGTATTATGGAGGTGGAGAAGCAAACTACGGTTGTGGTACAAGTTGTGGATATAATGGTGGTTGTACCACCTGTGGATATTGCTGTAGCTGTACTGGTTTGTGCTCTTATCCCTTCATGTATTACATTGCATCCATCATCCTCTCTTGGATTAGATCGTATCCTCGACAATCCTTATCCTCATGCCTAATAGATTGACGGAATGTATAGTACAAATTCGTTGGATTCATGACCATATTGTGCATATACCCACAATATTCATGTCAATGTCCATAGAATTTGCAGATGCAGAACCATGGCATACCTCCATAACTCAATGGGTTTGGAGCTCTCGTAAGTAAGTAGTTTTGAAAATCTAGGCATTGATCCTTATGATTCCCCTATGCGTGACATCAAGTGCACCAAACCTCCTCGTGATGATCTTTTTTCTTCTTGATATCTTGAAATTGGACCTTCAATTTTGCCAATTGTGTTTGAGCATGGTTCATACCGACTGCATTCTCTCCAATAGGTGAAGCTTCCAATTTCATCGCAATATCCAGAGCCTTGCTCTATGTTACAATATTTTGTTGCATCAAAGGTGTTTTGATATGCAGTACTAATGTAATGATGAACCATTCCTTATGTTAAACATCACTCATATCAAATATGACTCTCACCATCAGTGTCTTGAATCACTGATCAAAATCCCAAATAGTTTCATTTGGATATTGCTTAATCTCCTTCAAATCAGTGATGTATTGCGCTTCAGATTTTGGTTTTCTGAATTCCTCCACCAATCCCTTTCGGATTTCTACCAGAGTCTTCGCTAGAGTCCCTAGGGGAACTTTTACAAATTTCATATACCAATCCAGTGCACGACCTCGAAGGGTCATCGCCAACTGGCCTTTTTTAATGTCGTCATCCTAAGCTTGCTTTACAATCCACATTGCTTCACATAGAACCCAGTATTGCTCAGGATCGTCAGTCCATGTCCCATGAAATATAGGTAACTTCACATCATCCCTCTCCATCTTGTTCCTTCTTCCTAAAGTTGTTGATCCACTACTATTAGATTATTGTTGACACATCGAACAAGTCAGTGTCGAGCTAGTGTTTCTTCCTGAGTGAGGTGTAGTGCATGAAGTTGTGGGTATGTTGTTTCTTTGGGTCAGTCTTTCCTCAGGCTCAGGCATAATCTGGTCGTCTCCTTCATCACTGTAGGGTTGCTTCGTCCCATGTGGTCTTCTCTCGCGGTCTTGCGTTTCAATCACAAGAAGACTCTCCCCTATTCTTTGCCTCTTCTCTTGCTGAAACCTTGCTCCACCTCGCGTAATACCACTTCCTTCCTCATCTTCCCTCACATTCCCATCGTAACTTTCATCCATATTCCCCGAATCATTCCATCCAAACCTCTTCTCTGCGATACCTGCAGCCTCCGCACACTACGGATCTACTCAGCGGAGTTCATCTTCAATATGCCTTTTTCAAAGACGAGAATCTTAATAGACAATTGCAAAGATAAAATAACCTACCTCTTGGTCCACTGAAGAATTCCCTTTCCACGTCGCTATAATATTTGACTATATCAACCGCAAACTCAGTGATGTATCCCTCCAAGATGCTATCAAGCCAAACTTCAACAACCCTTGATGCTCTATTATCCATCTCCTACAATTGCTGGATCGGTTCATGGGTCCATCTAGTTGGTTCACCTCCTTGGAAATTTGTCTTTTGATAGGTCAATCGTGCCAACCACTCATACAAGATAATCGAGAACTCAGAAAAGAAAGATTCTTATAGATCAAAATACAAATGCCTTTCCAACCACTTCCGTGTCATTACTCTAGGGTTTTGATTTTCTTCCACAACAAATTCTTGTGCCTTCTGGTCAAACCAGTCTTGAATTTACAGTCTTGTCAGATGCCACAACATTCCCTCCTTCCCCTTCATACTAAGGTCTTGGAAACATAATCATTTGTTAACACAAACCCTGCTGACAGGGGTTCACTCTCTTTCGACACCCCAAAATACCATGATCTCGCTAAGCACCAGCCCAAACAGGTTTTACCCTGTCTAGCAACACCTGCAGAGTAGATGAAATCTCACCCAAGATGTTCAAGGGAGAACTGTTGAAACCAAGTTTTTGTAGTATGAAGGAGGATTGTGTATCCACATTTAACTCATCACAACATTCAATTAACAAACCAATCATTCAAATTATATCTTAACAGATTCATATGATCGTTCAGTGGATCATATCAACATACTTAAATCGAAGCATAAACATCAATGCATAAACAGATCTACCAATATATCATCATTCATAACAGAAAAGCAGCGCATCATTCACATATACACATCATAATCCAGTATTCATTCACATTTGGATCGCGAAAAATAGGAAAATAGGAAGATGCAAAAAGACACAATGTTTCTGTCCAATCTTCGTCACGTCATATTAACTTTCGCAACAAAACACAGGTTCCCCAAAAACAGTTCTTCAGTTCACATCCAAAACAGTTCAGAAGATTCAGAAAATCCTAAGACTCTTAAGATCCTTTAACATTTGCAACTCTAAATCTATTTATAGGCTTGCTCCTTTACATCGATAGTTCACTTAAGTCAACTTCCTAACTACTTGTACCACAATCTACAAAATGAAGACCACAGTCCACATAATGCGGTCCAAATATACAAAATATGTCTGAAATACTCAAAACATGACCAAAATACACAAACATATGGTCAATCCCTCCTTGCGCACCAACTTTCACCTTTGCGCGACATCTTCGACCTTGCGCAACTAACTTTCCTCAAAACCGCTTGCCAACAAACATAATCTCAGATAAACTTACAATAATAGCATGTATACCCCAATGTAGTTCTCAACTTCTTGACTGATTTAGGTGGAATCAAATCAACAATAATATAAATCTTCGTCGAATCCATCAATATCCATTCCTTGCAAAAAATATACCCAACAAGATGACAAAAGGCACACATAATATACATTTTTTCAAATGTAAAGAAATATGAAACTGTTGGAAGCATTCTAGTGTTAATCGAAGACTCTCAATATGATCCTTGATCAACCATATACCGTCCAACCATCAAAGTAACCCTCTAGGAATTTGTGAATAAATTCTTTGAATGCAGCAACCACTATCCTATAAAATATAGCAAGAGCATTCTTAGGATCGAAGGGCATTATCATATATTGAAAGCATCCCCATTTTATCATAAAGGTGGTTTTATGTCGGCCTTTTTTCATGATTATGATCTGGTGGTATCCAAAAAATCCATCATTAAAAGAGTATAACTCTTGTCCTCCAACTCTCTCCAACACCTCATTCATAAAAGGTGCGGGGAATGTATCATGTAGGAAGACATAATTTAATTATGTAGGTCAACACAAATATGAACTTCCCTAGTTTTCTTGTTCTAAATGTCCATAGGACTAATCCACTCTAATTCTTCAATAGCTCTAAGAATTCTTGCATCTAGCATCTTGTAAAGCTCTTCTTTCACCTTTTCTTTATACCTCGGGTCCAATCGATAAGGTCTCTACTTCAATGGATTAACATCTAGTATTAATGGAATCTTCATCTCACACAAGTCTACAACAATTCCCTTCATCTCAGTGAATTTTGACGGGAATAGATCTTGAAATTCATGCACCAAGTCGATAATTTTCCCGATAGTCTCATCATCCCAATAATATGCTAATATTTGCAAACTTTGGAATTTCAAGGGAACTGATATTTACCTTTTTAATCTTTAGTGGCTTCAAGAATTTGTCGGATGATATGCCAAATCCTTCCAATGCTTGGTTGCCTTCAGATTTTTGAATATGAATGTATCATGGATCGTCATCCTCAAGTTCTCCCAAAATAATATAACACTCCATCAGATTTTGGGCCAACACATTCCAATGCGAAATAATCAACACAGGTACAAATATATCTTTGAAGTTTTTTCCTTGATCACTTGAAGGGATGCATCAATCGATGGGATTTCATCATCATAGCTAAAAGTGTGCCTAAAAATATTGGCTAGCTCATCCCAGTCTATAGTTCCCTATCGTAGTTCGAGCGTTGTGTACCAATTTCTTGGTATGATATTGTTACGAATATAAAATTAAAAGTAAAATAATAATTAATAATTAAAATAGTTTAGGATAATTAATGAAACATTAATTGAAAATAGGAGGGTGTGACCCTCCATGTAAATGGATAGCCCTATTTAAAGGTGGTCTACTCATTTGTAAATTATCCATCAAATTATTATAGTCATAAATTCATTTCTTTAAATGAAATTCGGATATGGTTCATGAAGTCAAACAAATAGATACAGTTGTGACACATATCCACCGTGTGTATAAACTTTATGTACCCACTCTTTATTTGGTACCACTTTCCATGTTGCAGTACAATCAATTATATGATCGATAGGAGTTTCCAACCTTGTATACTTATTACCATTATAAGGATCTCCTTCACCAAAGCAGATCTCTAGAATATTCAACATTACGACCATCCTAATATAGAATGTTTATGAATATCCCACCACCTTGGTTGGGTAGCCTTCAGAGCTGCATCTAAGGCCAACAATCATTGTTCCTCTGGTACCTTAATTTCAAATTCGATAAGAAATGTATCTAAGTTAGGTAATCCTTCCTAGGTAGGAAAATCACATACCTCAGTTCCCTCCCATTGCAGGGACTTTCTGACCCAAGCACATATCCACATTGACAATTTGTAATAACCCAAAAATTCGTAAAAAATTAAATTTTTTTAAGTGACATAAAATGTCTAAAGTCGCAGCTAAGTAACTGCTAATGGTTAGCGGAAACAATGAAACAATTTATAAAAGAATATGGGATTGCTTCTTTAAAAGAACCTGTAAACTAATGGATGTAATCTTAAACACCTGTGTTAGTAATATTAATGACTTAATGGCTTTAATTCTATTAGAGTTAGAAAAGGACTTGCATTTTGCTGCTGCTAGATGTATTGATGATTAAATTTTGTCAAGTAGGTAATAATTCTTGTATGAGATCAGGGCTTACTTAGCATTCCGCTAACTCAAATGGACAGTTGGTTCCTTATAGGTTTAGCAGGCAAGCGTAAGATCTAGTAGGGTGTTGTTTAAATTCATGTCGAGAAGCTATTTCCCTAGCATGATTAAGATGCTAGTTTTAGAAAAGGTTTAAATATGCTGCTTGTCTTCAAGGAGGTAATGTCAATTATTTTTCCATTGTTATAAATCCATAGTTATATTTATAACTAACACCATAATGATTTTTTACCAAAAACATAAACAAGGGTTTAAATTGCACGAACAAGTACTTACCAAAGTTCCTTCAATCGTCTGAAGATTATACTCTAAAAATCTAAAGAAAACTATTTTATTTTCTTGTGTTTACCGTAAAGGTTATTTATAAATTTCCATAGAGTGAAAAGAGCTCATGGTTTTGAGCTTAAGTTCACTCCATACTGTGTGGTGTTTCTCGTAGCTACTTTCACTTCAAGACTCTATAGATGTCCTTCTCTTAATGAATGATCAAGTTACTTATGTTTTTCAATTATAAAATTATCAATGAGTTGTTAGAATTTTATCAAGATTCTTCAACGTTTTTAGTCTTTAGTTCCTCAAACACTCCTTAAATAAATACAACACAAAGGCGAAGTTTTCAAGAGTTCATGGCTCTTCTTTTCACTATGGTTATAAGTTATAAGATGACCTTCTCATAAATCTTTTACCAGCTTAAATATTACACATAACTATTAGACTTGTTTGATTAACATGAAAAACTTCTAGCATAACAAGAGTATCCAAGTTGTAACCTAAAGTAGAATTCCTAAGTATCAAATCTCCATGATAAAATCAAATGATGGGCAATCATATCATGTATACTTTTGAATGATCATTGGTTCGCAAAATGTTTGATGCAGCGTTGACTATGGAACTCAACCCATGCTTGAAGAAATATTTGGAAGGGCACCTAGAGTGGTTACATCCACTCAAGGGTTGACTTAAAACTTCAAAACCCTATTCATTTTCTTTTCATAGCGAGAGTTCCTCCTTCATGTTGGCCGAGCTGAGAGCTCGCAACCATGGAAGACCTATAGCCACCTTAAAGTTTGGCATTTTACTTTCATAATCCATGGTGTGACTGTTGAGAGAGGTCGTTAGTGGTTTTATTCCTTCTACTAGTTTAAAAGTTACAACAAATGTGATACTGGCTTTTCTTCATGGCTCAAGGGCTATGCTTGTCTTGATCCTGCAACAGAACAATCAGAGCTTCTTCCAGGAGTAAATCTTCGTTTGGTTGAGTCGATTTTCTTATTTTTCCTTGACAGAGGTGACTCAAAATATTCTTGTCCTCCAACATGGTGCCAATATGAACTTGGGTGGGCATATCTCCTCATCTTTAACTTGAAACTGTAGCAGGTAAAGTCTTACCCTCAAATCGATTTTAGATAAGTTTTCTTATAAGGGTTTTACCAACTTTTTTTTAAAAATGGATTTGTAATGATACGGTTTGGAACTTGCAGGTCCTTACTCCTGGTTCCATCTCTATAGGTGAAAGTGAGCTTATCCTTCAATTTCATTTGAGCAAACAAAAAAATGGTAAGCCCCGGTTGCATACGAGAGTTTCATCCTACAGATTGTTGTGGTTGTTGGAAGCTGGTTCTTGCGGTTGAAAAGGCGCGACCTGCATTACCTGTTAGCTTTAAGTTTAAAATCTTGTTTGTAAAAGTTTAAAAACTATTAGAGGATATTTTGTGCAGGGATAATGAAATAGGCTCTGGTTGCCGTGATGGAACTGTTATTTTACATTTCTGCCTTACGGCTTGAAAAATGTAATTTCTTCTATTTTAAACAAAAGAGCTCAGCTCTAAACTCTTTGAGGCTATCAACCTATGTCTAGTTAAATTT
>LPNX010623263.1:302601-324564 GCA_001517045.1 Pseudotsuga menziesii | reverse complement strand
TCACCCCTAGTTTAGGGGCTACGTCCACAGAACTGTGTTTTATTCAACTCTTTACAAAAACCACAGTTCTGATCTGCGCACTCAGCTGCAGATCCCTTCAATTCCTCAGACTGCACACTTAGCTCCAAATCTCTACGCACACAGCTGCAGATCCTCTTAATCACCCCAAAACCCTCTGTGCACACAGCTGCAGAAGTCACCCATGCACACAACTGGGACTTAACATTTCTTACAAAATTAGCCTTAGCTTCGCATCAAATCATCTTACATCAAAATCCTAACCTGACTCTTTTACAAAAGTGCTTATTTATACAAGTGCACTTATTACAAAACCATGGGCTTAAACCATGGGCACCCCGAACCCTAAACCCTGGACTTAAACCATGGGTTAATTACAAAAAGAGGGCTTTGACTCAACCCCGACACCCCTAAGACTATTGTGAGTCGCAACGCCGCTTACAAGCTTCCACAAAAACTGTGAAGTTACCAAAATTAAGGACCGTTAAGGTGCACACCCCAACAGGCCCCTAAGACTCACTAGTGTCCCGTCCCGGGACACTCAGCTGCCTGTCTGGTGGGAGAACTTTGTTGGCGAAGATATTGAACTGCTTGTTGAGGCCATGCATGATATTGTCGGCTGCTTGCTCCTTCTCCATCAACTCCTGCAATGCTGTTGCTGAGGCTTCGCTAGCATTTTCCTGTGCAAATGCATCATACTCCTTCAGAACTTTGAGCTGGCTGTCCACATCAGTACTCAACTCCAAAGCCTCATTGACAAGGGGCTGCATAGAATTTTCCAGCAGTGTTGCTTTCGCTCTGTACAACTCAATTTCCTGCTGGAGTTCCTTTCTTTGCTTTACCTTGAGCATTTTCTGCATAGGAGGCAGGGTCTTAATTTCCACTTTTACGACGTCCAAATCTGCCTGTTGCTGCTTGATGGTTTCCTGTAGCTTTTGTACTTCTGTATTTTCTTGCAGTGTTGTCCAGGTGTCGACGCTCTCCTCTAGCAGCTTGGCTGTGCTGCCTACAAGATCAGAGATCTTCGTTACTGAACCCTGAATGTCTTGGCGACGCTGCTCCCTGACCTCTGGTGGGATCTCCGGGATGATGCGTAGTTGAAGCTCTACAATATGAGCCTCATGTTCTGCTTTGAGCTTCTCTATTTCACTGTGAGTCTGCTATGCATAGTCTTTCAGCTTGGCAATTGTTTGCTCTGGTTCTTCCTCAGCCTGTATGTCGAAGTTAGGAAGACTTCGACACGCCTCATCCAATACTTGTGCCAATGTGACCTACTTACGTTCTGAGTCGCTCTTCCTCTGCTCTGCTTCCTTCAACTCCGCTTCGAAGCTCTCACTTCGCTTCATGGTATTTTCCAATTGTATCTGTGAGTAGTTGTCCCATGCTTGGATCTCATTCATTATTTCTAATTAGCAGAGGTGCAAATCCTTCATGGACATCTTGGTGTAATCTATTCCAACTATCATGCTCATCTCTGAGTGAGACGCTGCGTTAGTTATTATGAGGGCTGCGCTTGACACTTGTCCCCTGTTTTCTTTAACTTGCCATTGTCTTGTGTCTAGCTACGCACTTACTGGGGTGCTATTTGCTGCAGCACCAGTTGCTGATTTTTCTGCTAACTCCTTCAGCTCTGAAATTCCCTGAGCTACGCCGACGAGTGCATCAAGGTGCGTAGCTGCAAACTATGACCATTTCTTGGTTAGAACTTTTGTGAACTTAGTCAGAGCCTGATCAAGCTCCTTAGTTGTCAGGCCAGGTTCTTTGTCGATATTCTTGTCTTTGGACACCTTCATTTTCTTTTGGGACTGAGGTTTGGTCACTTCCTCTGCTTCTAGTGACTTGCGCTTATCTGGTCGATTAGGGTCTGAGACTGTTTTGACCGAATCTTCTTCTTCCTCTTCATCTCTGTCATCTCCACCCTGGTCGCCTTCACTCTGCTGCGACGCACTCTGTTCTTCACTTTCCTCGAGAGGGTCATTCTGCTGCATCTGACTAGGGCCAGCGCCCACATTGGTGACCAGAGGGATTGGAATGTTGGGATTTGTCCCTGCGTCCTTCAACCATTCAGCCGGCCACTGCTGAACTACCGCGAGGATGTCTTCTTTGGTCACCACATATGGCAACCTCCAGCATGCCTTTTTCTTATCTGTGCAGGCCTGGATGAAGACATTGTGCATGTCAGCCCTGAAGTTGGCCACTCCATCATATTGAGAGAATATCTCATTACTAAGCCGTGGGGTCTTTACGATCTCATATGAGATACTCATCATATAAAAGGCAAACACATAGTTCATCATTTGCTAGGATGCTTTGTCCTGTGACACCCAGAGATATGCATACCTCGCTGCGCCAGGCATGTTCGGAGACATAGCAACAAACTGCGCCTCGGTAGGTTCTTTTCATCTGACTAGTGTGATAAGGACTATCAACCAAGAGTAGTGAAAAGGTCTACCTTTCTCCTGCGCATCGCGGGCATCTTTAAGGAATTCCTTCGCAATATATGCTACCCAGTTGTAACTGTAGCCTTTGGCATAGTTCGCAACAATACTGACAATCGGGGCAGCCATTCCATATGGTCTGCACTTTCTCATCAATTTGCAGGCTAAGAGTTCAATTGTGAAGCGAATGTTTTGGTGCTGAATTGTCGAGGTTCGATACCCTCGCTTTCCTTTTGTTAGGTCGAAGCGGTCCTTCATGCTTTGTGCCAGCTTCGTATCTTCGTGTTTTGAAGGAAATTCTATCCCCGGATCAATCCCTTCCTTTGGTAAGCCTGTGATCCTGTGAATAAGCTCACCATTGATAGGAATTATTTTGTCTCCTATCCATAGGTACCCATCATGTACTAATTCCAAGAGCTGCTTAACCACTATGGTCACCTGTGTGCTACGACCAAAGTGGGGAACATCGAGCATCTTCAACAAACCAGCTTTATCTAAGCCAGCAGCCCACTGTTTCACTTCCAGTAATGTCGCTCCAGTCTCCGGATATTTGATGAAGTACAAGTATGTTCCTGGGGCGAGCTGTGGAAATTTCCCACGATCACTCGTATCATGGTCTGCATACTTAAGTCGGTCTATTTTCCCTGTCATGGTTTCGACCAACTGCACACCCTGTGGCAGCGAAGGGGTGCATAAAGTGAAATTAACGTTCCACCATGGTGGTTGAACTCCTGGTCGAATGGGCTGAAGATAAGGTGGACGCTGCGGTGCAATGTTCTCATCCCCTTCAGCTGGGATCTCTACTGAACCAGACGGATTCATCTTGGGATCCTCCGATGTTTGCCCTGATTGCTTGTGTCTATCTTTGTTCCACTTAGAGCGTACTTCTGGTTTAAACTTCTTCCTGGTAGATCGTGTCTACATTGGTTGAGGTGGTGCTAGGGGAGTCTCTTCGTAGGGTGCAGGCACAGGTGGATGGCTGAAAAGGTTCGGGAGACCCCCCTGTTCAAATTCTCTCACTAATTTCTGAAGCTCACGATCAGCTGTCATGGGCTCACTTGTAAAACTCAAGAAACTACGTAATGCAAACTTCACGGGTGTGGGTGTCTTCTTATAGAATCCATCAATGAAATCTGTCATAACTATGCATTAAAGACACCAAATCTGACAGAGATCTTGTCCAAATGGCGGTAGGATTGTCAAGATCTCATTAATATAGGCAGTTAATACAGGGAACATACTAGCACTGCCAAATTTGGTTTCCTCCAACGGTCGTGTTTTAAGCTCCGACAGATCTTTCCTTCTTCGGCACAAGTAGTAACTCTAGCTATGCCATAATGGGGACATTCGACACGTCTGAATACCTTCTTCGACATGGCTTCGAACTGCAACCCATGACAGAATGTATTCCACCGCCTCACTGATGCCTTTTATTTCTGAGAACTTCATCAGAAATAGGTCCTGATAGTCATGGAAAAGTTGGGTTACTTTGCTCACCATTTCTTCATCCCAATAATCTCCAATGATAGCATACTTAGGCTTTCCTTCTGATCCAATGTTTACTGTCCGAGTCTTCAAGGGCTGAGTCACTTCAAGTGCTTCAACTTCTAGTCCATGTACGTCGCAGTGTCCTTCTGACTCAGGAATGTTAATGTTGCGTGGATCATCATCCTCGTCAATTGCGAGGTTATAACATTCTACTGCATTAGCTTCTTGTTCCTTCCAATCTGGTTGGTATTCTGCTATTTCTTGATCATTAAACACTTTAGTATGGATCAACCTAACAGCTACGTCCAAAGCAGGACAAACCTCATTAATAGAAAATGTCAGCACCAAAATATCAAAAAGACTATCCCAACTTACAGTACCATGGCGAAGCTTGACCTCCGCATACCAGTTCTTTTCTATAGGTTCCAAGGTGTGCACAAACCTATGTACCCATTCTTCACGAGGTACATGCTTCCATGCTTCGTAACATTGCTCCAAATGTCCCTGAGGACTAGTCTTACCATTAAACCTGCTTCGCACCTCCTGAGGTTGATCCCTGAGTCTTAGGCAAAGGAACTTCTGACACTCTTCCCAACTATGAATGTACTTTTTATGACCATTCCACCATCTGGCTATTGTGGCTCTGAATGTTGAATCAAGACTCTCCATTTTCTATGAATCTCGTACCTTCTCTAAGAATTGTATAATAAAATTTGTTGGGTCTGTCAAGCCATCAAAGGTAGGCAAGTCTCTTGTCTGTAAACCAAGCCATCTAAGAGACTTGGTAATTATTGCACATCAGTGTCCATGTAGTTCATAAAGTCTATTCTGCCAATTCTCTAGACCGTCATCTGAATCTGTCATGCAGGAGCTGTCACACTGCCAATCCATGATACCTTCAGCAGTAGGATCAACATAATGTTCTTCCTTGGCTATGATGTTGTAGATATGATCCAGAGCATCTTGTTCTTCATCTCTGACTGGCTCTGTGTACCTTTCTCCTTGAGAAGGGTCCAAGGGTACTATGACTCTCAAGCCTTTCCCCTCAAAAGTCATCTTCCTGCTCTTAAGGTTGATTACTACAGAATTCTCTATTTCCCATTCAATTCCTAGCAACGCTGGATAGGGGTTGCTATCATCAATTATTTCAATAACTTCAAAATCTGCTAGGGTACTAACTCCATCAATGTCTACTGGGACACAAGGGAATCGTCCTAGGGGCACAATCTTCTGCTGACTGGCTAATCTTAACTGTATAGGAGACCATTCAAGGGTAGGTTTTCCCATTTGTTCCCATGTTTGTTTAGTTAAGACATTTACTTCAGATCCTAGGTCCAGAATGACATCAGTCATGTCATATTCTCCTATCTGAGCATGCAATCTCATTTCTCTTCCAGTTCTTCTGACTCTATTAATAGTTTTTTCCTTACTAGAGCTTTGCTGAGGTTCGCAAGAAGCAATAAATTTCTATAACTCATTTAAAGCATTCTGATTTCTTAAGAGCTTCATGCAACTCTGTAAAAATGAAGACAATGTACTTACTTTATCCGTCGAAGCTTCTTGAAACTGTGACTGCTACTGAGGCTGCTGCGCAGGTGCTACTGGTGTGCTCAGATCAGCAAAGTCTTTTTTGGCTTCCAGAAATGTCTCTTTTTCTCTTCCCACGTCGAAGGTTGGAATTTTCTCTAGGGCCTTACGAACCCAAGCCTCATCAGGCTGTTTCTCCTTATTCTGTATTTTCGTCATGGCACCACTCCTTGTAACAACATTAATATCTAGAACAGGTCTTTGCTCTACAGCAATCATCTGAATATTCTGAGTAGGAGCACTATTTCTTTCTTGTATCTTGGCTATGAGCTATGGGCATTGCTCAATCACATGGTCGACTGCTCTGCAATATCGACATGTCATAGTTGGGTTTCGACAGTCTCTAGCTAGATGTCCTGCCTGATTACAGTTATAGCACACCACCTAGCCTCGACCTCTTCCAATCATACCACCACAACCACGACCTCCAAAAGTACCTCGACCTGAGGCACTACTAAGATACCCATATCCATCATTGCCTTGTCCATCGTTTTGTACCCGATAAGCATCATAGGTTCATTCTCTCATGAGGTCAAAACTGCAACATCCATCTTCGTTGTGTCCAACTGACTTACAGAACTTGCAATAAGGGTTCTTAGGTACTTGCACATATCTTTGTAGCAGATAGCAATCTTTAGGTCGATGCTGGCCAGTTATCCTACAGATCTCACAATATAGAACACTAGGAATGAATGGGTTTGGTGCACCAGAATTCAGGTAATTCCTTACCACAAGACATTGTTCCTTGTCATGTCCTTCTGTCCAACATCGTGTACACCAAACCTCTTCTCGAACAGCTTTGCCTTTCTTCATGTCGCGCAGCTCCAAGGCCATTGCTGCTAACTACGCTTGTATTTGAGCTATACCAGAACTATCTTCGACAGGAGATGTTTCAAGCTTCATAGCAATTTCCAAAGCCTCTTGCTGAACAGAAACCTTCTGTTGCATGAATAGAGTCCTGATATGTGGTAAGAAAGCTGCAATGAACCATTCCTTATGCTGCGCTGGTCCAATAGTGAAACTAACTTGATCTAGCAGAACTTTGAACCTTTGATCAAAGTCCCACATTGATTCTCCTCGCCTCTGCTGAATTTCCTTTAGTTCAGTGATACACTACGACTCTGATTTAGGCTTCTTAAATTCCTTTATCATTGCTGCTTTTATATCAACCAAGACGTGGTTCTGAGTACTGGAAAACTTCATGAACCAGGTCAAAGCGCGGTCTCTAAAAGAAGTAACCAGCTGCGCTCTTCTTGTATCTTGATCCGTAATGTTCTTAGCAGTCCACACGGCTTCACATAAGAACCAAAACTGTTATGGATCCTTTGATCCAGTTCCTTTAAAGACTGGCAGCTTAATGTCATCATTCATATGGGCCATCGCGGATCTAGGGGGGGAGGGAGGGGGACCGGTAGTAGGCGGGGGGGGGGACTTACTGGGGTAGACTAACCTGTGACAGGAATACTCGAGCTAGGGTTGCTTTCAGACTGCGACGGGTTCCGAAGGATAACAGGTTTTCGCTGCAGGGTTACCGGAGGGTTTTCAAAAGAAGGGGTTTCGCCGGGCATCGGGTCTGCTGAATTTACAGAGGTATACTTGGTATTCTGACCTAGGGTATAGGATCCAAAATTCCTCTTATATCTTTTACCACTTCGCAGCAAACCACTTTGCTCGTCGAAGTCACTTTCATTTCCAAACATAAATTAGTACTACTAAATCTAACAGTCTGATTCAATGAGCAATATACCTTTTTCAGCCAATAGCATTTTAATTTTCAAATTAAATGAATTCAAGTACTTACCCCTTGGTCCTTTGAAAAACTGTCGTTTGTCTTCGTTGAAGGAAGTTCTTGTGTCGATGGCGAACTCCGTCACAAATGCTTCAAGGGTTCGCGTTGTCCAGAAATCAACAGCTTGGGATATCTCGTTGTTCACCATTTTCAATATATTAACTCTTGCGGGGGTCCAATTAGGAAACTAACCTTCTTGGAAGTTCGTCCTTCTCTCTATCAACTTGGATAACCACTGGTGCAACTCTATGTGGATACTACCAAAGAAAATTTCATAAACATCAGAAAAAACGTACCTTTGTAAAAATTCGTCTGAACTGTGATGAGGATCTTTGTTCTCTTGTTCGGTAAATTTCAGATAAGTCTCTTCAATCCAATCACCGATTTCTTTCACTGAGGGTCTCTAAAACATAGCCCTCTAGGGACAACATAAACCCCTCTTGAGCAGATCCTAAGTTCAACCGGCAACGGAACCAATTTGTTGGGCTTAGGACAGACCCGGGTTCTATACTTTTGTCTTCGCACCAACAAACAACCCACAGTGTTGGCCCTTTTGACAACAACCTAAGAACAGGTTGCAGTCTCACCCAAAACAGCTATGGGGTGCCGCAGAATCAGGTTTCTGCAAGCAGAAGAGGGATATTACTGTACCTTTAGCCTTTAACACATAATGATCATGCAATACAGATCTTTGACAATCACTTATATAGCTTCGCAGTTAGATAAACAAACAGTGTCTTGCTTAACCTTTAACTGGGAATTCACGGCGAAGTTAGTATTTAGCAGTGATCTTAATTATTAGTTATTCTACTTATCAATGCATAAAAGAACATAACAGAAATGACACAAAAGAACCACAACACAAGATATAACGTGGTTCACCCCCAGTTTAGGGGCTACATCCACAGAACTGTGTTTTATTCAACTCTTTACAAAAACCACAGTTCTGATCTGCGCACTCAGTTGTAGATCCCTTCAATTCCTCAGACTGCGCACTTAGCTGCAGATCTCTGTGCACACAGCTGTAGATCCTCTTAATCACCCCAAAACCCTCTGCGCAGACAGCTGCAGAGGTTGTTCATGCACATAGCTAGGACTTAACCTTTCTTACAAAACTAGCCTTAGCTTCGCATCAAATCATCTTACATCAAAAGCCTAACCTGACTCTTTTACAAAAGTGCTTATTTATACAAGTGCACTTATTACAAAACCATGGGCTTAAACCATGGGCACCCCGAACCCTAAACCCTGGACTTAAACCATGGGTTAATTACAAAAAGAGGGCTTTGACTCAACCTCGACACCCCTAAGACTATTGTGAGTCGCAACTCCACTTACAAGCTTCCACAAAAACCGCAGAGTTACCAAAATTAAGGACTGTTAAGGCGCGCGCCCCAACACCTTGTCTAAGAAAATTCAACTATGCAAGTTTGAATGTAATGAACATTTATTTTTTGTATCTCAATGTATTATAGTGACAATGGAAGCCATTACTAAACTTATTAATATCGAAGAGATGCAAATTGAAGTAATTTAAAACAAGTATGATGGCAATATCTACATTGCAATGTTGAACTTTTTCAAATAAACATAAGTTAGTATAAAAAAAGTTTCCATATAAATATAAGAATAAATCCATATAGAAAAAATACAAAGTCAATGAGCTAGTGCCTTCCGACAAATTCCTTTCCTTAATTACAAACACTATAACTTGTGATATTATGGAAGAGTTATTCAGAAAACCAACATATCAAACAAATATATGCAATAGATGGAGATTCAAATAAAGACATAACCTACCATATAACTTCAAATCAAGATATAACCTACAATATAAAATTCAAATCAAGATATACACTAAAATGAATACTTTCAAAGATGTAGGATATATGGATTTTAAATGCTATTAGAAAATAATATGGTGTCAATTTGGACACTATGATGGAGGAGTGTCAACCAATCCCTATAGGGGTATTCTATGATGGAGGAAGGACTCACAAAACCTTAGAGGGCCCCCCTTCAAGGGGAAAATGATTGTGGAGGATGAAGTGTCACATGACCAATCTATTAGTTATGAAGGGAAGGATCTGTCAACCCTTCCATGGTATACCCCTCCAATAGAATACTATTCTTTGATAAATTCTCATTGGACCTTCCCACTAGATACCTTGAAACATTGAGACCATCATTTAGTAAGTTTTAATCGCCCCTTATCTATGATCTCCCTCCATGATAAAACAATGTTGGAGGAAGTGTTAGTCGACCTTTCTACACGAATTCTAATAAGCATAATATTTTTTGTTATCGCTCAGATTTTTTATATCCATGTTGTCTTTTTCAATTGTATTGACAAATGCTTTCTATTTACAGCATAATCTTGTTCTATGCCCCCAAGGATGTAGACCAAGTGGCAATAGAGCATATTGTTAAGGAACTCCTTACAATGTCATGCGTTCAAACCTTAGCTAGGTGGTGTCCCATGCTGGGGGTTTGTGTGGGTGCACACAAAGGTATAGTGGTAGTGGACATAAATTGACCCTTTGTCACATGAGCACAAGGCCCACCCCAATTTTCGATTTTCCTTGTAAAAAAC
This sequence comes from Pseudotsuga menziesii, assembly GCA_001517045.1. Taxonomy (NCBI): domain Eukaryota; kingdom Viridiplantae; phylum Streptophyta; class Pinopsida; order Pinales; family Pinaceae; genus Pseudotsuga; species Pseudotsuga menziesii. The sequence continues at coordinate 314,651 of LPNX010623263.1, read as the reverse complement.
ATAGTCTTGATTTGTGAATTTAGATTATCATTTTCCTTGTTCAAAATATGGACTTGTGATGCAATTATTTGTTTGGTTAGTAGTGCTTTGGACGTGGATACTCTTAATGGTTTATAGAAACAATCAAATGTCTAATACAATAACACATGTAGACACAATTCTCTGGATTGTGGATACTTATCTCCTTAATAGTTTTTTAGTCCTTTGAAAAATATGAGATTCAAATGATACATTTATTATGTATATTCAAAAACTGGATATCTAGCACTAAGGATAATTAGAAAACTACACAACTAAATAAATTTGTTGTTGGATTGATACAATATCTATAGAAAACTATCTTTGGTTGTCTAATATTTCATTTGACCTACCATATACCTAGAAAATGCGATTTGAAGTAAAGGTACGGATCAAATTTAAGTAGGTAAACTTCTAGTTTTTTTTGGGGGGGGGTAAATAAAGACATTATATTACATCAGATAGAAGCCATTACAAAGAAAGGATACAAAAATAGGTCTACCAGTCCACTGGCATATTGAAACCCCACACAGTGTTGGACCTGGACCACCGAATCCAAAAACTAAGAAAAGAACTGAGACCTAAACTAGCAGTGGGCACACAGGCCCTATTCTTCAAATATAGAGAGGGGATTACACCCTTTTCCAGGCCAGGCATTTGCAAAAAACTGGGCTTCAGGAGAACCCACATTACATACCAAGAAAGCATTGGAGAAAAACTTAGAAAGCTTCACAGGCCGAATAAATATCAGACACAGGAAGTCACTCCATTTTCTAGAAGGTCGAGGGAAAACATGAAATCATTGGTTGAGCCGAAGCAGGAGCCACACCAAGGGAGTTCGGATCATGCTGAGAGGGAGATAAGATCCTTCTTTTCTTCTTACCACATTTGCCGCAGCTGTCCCTCGGGTGAGCCACCTCGTCAAGAACTTTACCCGCAACAAAGAAAGAGACACCAAGCCTAGAAGCTATAACATCAACCTTCTGGTGCATGAGGTGGCATTCACCATTATGATGTTTCCATTCTCTTACCAGTTCGTCATCCTCCACCATTTTTGCTTCCCACTCATGTATGAGTACCCTACCAGCTTCATGTTCACCCAATACTATATGAGGAGTCGGTCATAAGCCACAGCATGCCCCATTGTGGAGCCAGGATCTAAAACCTAGTCTGCCACCTCCTGGTGGAGTTCCTCCTTGGACATATTTTTCACAGTATACCAAAGGTCCTCGACCTTGCTCTCGACTTCCTGACGAATGTTCAAGGGATTAGTGTCCTTGAAAAATTCGACTTCTTCTTGGGCCTGAAGTTGCACTCTCGTAGCCATGCGAGGAAGTTTTGCAGCACCCTGCTTGGACGGGGATTCACCGAGGGCTTTGCCTTTAGCCAATAGGCGATGTAGGGCCATTTCCAGTAGGGAAGAATTACGAGCAAGGGCACAGGGAAGAGAGAAGGTAGAGAGCCACACCCAGACAAGACCAGAGGGCCATGAGGAAAACCAGAGGAGCCGAAAAGCAAGGAGCAAGATTGATCGATGAGAACGGCTCAAACAGAGGGACAAGCAACAAAAAGGAAAAGTAATCATCATTACCCCATCTGGATCGTACCAGGACAACGTCATTGCTCTAGTGCAAACCATCACCCTCGTACCCTTAACCATGGCGAAAACTCTTGAAGAATGATAGTCCAGTCATTTCGGCTGCCACTCTCCATTCGGTCTGTCTTTTCATCTACGTTTCCAATAAGAAAAATAATGGCCAAGGACAACCACCTCTGCATCCATTCGCTTACCTCATTAAATCAATCAGGCATCTTGATGATGGTCTATCATGGCGTGCTTGTGTCGTCTGTCACCTATATCCACTGCTGCGTTCGGGCGTGCCATCTGTGTACCACCCATGAGATCCTACGCATCCAGCTGTTTGCAATGATGCGCCCAGTCGTTGGCTTTGAATTTCTCAAGAGGGCCCCATTGGTGAGCCAACTCACCCTCGACCCCCGCATTCGCAAGGAGGTCTACTTCCTTGTTGACATCACGTCGGACGTGACAGAATGAGACTATGGGGTGGAAATGGAGCATGCCACGAAGCTCATCCAAGCGACTGAATAACCTCCAGCTAGTGGAAACTTGGTCACTGACTTAGCCATATGCTAACCGCCTTGCCATCTGAACCATGATGCTGGAATCACCCTCTATTATCACCGAAAAACTGTTGTTGCGCACCAGACAGTTCAAACCTTGAAGCATCCCTTCAAGCTCTGCAGAATTATTGGTGTCTCGACCTATGGTTCCCAGAAAGATGAAAATAACCTGCCCTTGTGAATCCCTGCATAATCCTCTGTAACCTGCATCCCCTGGGTTCCCCCTGGAGGCCCCATCAAAGTTAAGCTTGAAAACCTCAGGAGGGGGAGGAGACCACGAATTGGGGATGGAAGGTTGAAGGATCCTGTCGTGCTTGTGGAGCCCATCTAACTAAGATTTTTCCATACCCCAAAATTCACCAACATGAATTTCATCAGTGGGAATGAGCTTATCTTCGTCATGCCATTGCATGCATCTGATGGAGGAGAGAAGATTGTCCCTCACCATCTGCCAGACCTTTTCAATGCTGGAGCGTTTGTCCATGAATATTTGCTCATTCCTCTCCTTCCAAATGCACCACATGATCATACCAGGTAAAGCATTCCAGATGGTCTTGATAATTCTGTTTTTGAAGGTTTTTTGGTTCCATTCCATCAAAGTTCTAGCCAGTTGAGCTCTTTTCCTGTCACTTTTCTAGAAACCCATCACTCCTTTATCCCAAATGGCTGCAGCAAAAGGGAAGCTATCTAGGAGATGGTTTTTGGTTTCCTCCGCCTGAGAGCATAAGCAGCACTGAGAAGGGCCATGGATACCATTCTTCCGAAGGTTTTCACAGGTGAGGATGCAGCCTTAATCAATCAGCCAGGTGAATAGGGAAACCTTGGGCCATAAGTTTAGGGTCCATATCTTCTTCCACGTTTCCACTTCCTCGGTGCAGTTCCCTATTCGAATGGTGTATGCCTCCTTAATGTTAAACATTCCTTTGTCCAAATATCCCCATCTCAGCACATCCTGCCCCTCCGTGGGTTTGATGCATCGCTTGTGCATTTCCTCTTGGAAAGTCTCCCAGTCCTCCACCACAATCTGCTCGGGCTTGTTAATGAAGTCCCAGCCTCATTGCTCATTAATGGTTTGCTCTTTCCAGAAGTGGTGAACAAGAGTACGACCCTCCTCCCTAGCCCATTCCTGAATCGGAGTCCATCTTGGGTTGTCGCCTAAATGGGGGAGTTGGTTCCATGATTCCTCCTAGAACCGCACGTTCCTCCCATCAAGAATTTCCCAAAAGCTGTGATGTTGAACCAAGTGTCTGTCACCTTTGGCCTTCATCCATATAGGGGATCCCTGATGTTCTTCGTTGAAACGGATTAGCTGAGATGGGGGCCTGTCTCGACCATATTTAGAGTGCCAAAATCGGGCCCATGGTTCGGAGATGTGGGAGACCCATCTCCACCAGACTTTTGCTCCTTGGACTTCAGCCATGATTTCCGGATCTCTCAAACCCAACCCCCCTTTCAACTTGGGCTGGCAGATGTTGTCCCAGCTTACCAGGGAAAATTTAGCTTTATCCTCTCAGCCTCCCCACAGGAAATTGCACTGAATGCACAAAATCTCACAGAGAATGGACTTTGGTGCAGAGAGGACAGAAAACAGGTATATGGGCATCGCTTGTAAGACAGCTTTTAACAAGACCGGCCTACTGGGTAAGTTTAGAGGTCGTAGGGTCTAGTTTGTGAGTTTCTGTTTCATTCGCTCCAGGAATTCAAGCCAAGAGGTACGTTTCAGTTTGTGCAGGCCAAGGGGAATGCCTAAGTATTTTGAAGGGAATGAGCCCTTCAAAAAACCCAGGATACAGAGGATGTTCCTTTGAGTGGCAGGAGCGGTATTGAGGAAGAAAACCTAGGATTTGGCCTGGTTTACAGCAAGATCCGAGTCTTTAGCAAAGAGATTCGGGAAATTTTTGAAGCTTCTTGCTTCTTGGACTAAAGGGTGCCCCATGAGCATGGTATCATCTACGAATTGTTAATGGGTCTGAGCATCCATGGCATCCATGAGATGAATACCTCTCAGCTCACCGCTTTCCGCCTTGGATTGAAGGAGACAGCTCAGGCCTTCTGCCATTAAGATCAAGATAAAGGGAGAAAGGGGGTCCCCCTGCCTGATACCCCTAGAAGTTTGAAAGGGATGAGTCAGGGATCCATTCAGGAGAATGTTGAAAAAAGGGGTGGAGATAAGACCCATTATCCATTCCACCCAGTCATGGCAGAACCCATAGGCTTCCAGCATTCTGCAGATGAATTGCCAACTTAGTTTGTCGTAGGCCTTAGAAATATCAAGTTTGATCAACATACCTGGTTGTCTCGAGCTTTGTAGGGAATGGAGGACTTCGTGAACAAGGATGACCCCATCTAGGATTTGGCGCCTTTCCACAAAACCATATTGTTCCGAGCAGATCAGAGAGGGGAGAAGAGTCTTCATACGATTGGCAATAACTTTGGAGATGATCTTATAGACCACATTGCAGAGGGCTATAGGCCTGAACTTATTTGGGCGATATGCACCTGATTCCTTAGCGATGAGAGAAAGGAATTCCTCATTGAAAGCCTTTAATACCCCTTTTTTTGTCCTCGATTCTTCCACTATTTCCACAACCTCATCTTTAACCATATCCCAGAAATAGTGGAAGAAGTTAGAGGTAAACCCATTGGGGCCAGGGGTTTTTCCCAGAGCCATCTGGTTGACACCCTCTTCAACTTCTTGCATAGTTACCAATTTTACGAGCATCTCATTATCTTCCCTAGTGACAGAAGGAGGGGTTAGGTGAGTGATTTGAGCAATGTCTCTCTCCCTGTCATGGATATATTTGTTGAGGATCTCCACAAAATAGTGGTTGAGTTCCTCTTTGATCTCTCTACGCGTTTCAATCTGACTACCATCCATTTTTTTTAGTTTCTGAATCCTCGAGGAGTACCTATTCTAAATGACCAAATTATGGAAGAACTTGGTGTTTTTTCCCCATCCTGCAGCCATTTGACCTTGGATTTTTGTTTCCAATATATTCCTTCTTGTCTTTCCCTTGCCTCCAGTTGCCCCCATAGGTCCTTTTCTTTTTTCTGCATGTCCTCATCCCATCCATCTGTCATACCTTTCTGACTGAGTTGATCAAGTTCAGAAACCAATCTTTTCTTGTCCTAAAAAATGTTACCAAACGCTTCCTTGTTCTAGGTACGGATTTTGGATTTGAGCATTTTGAGTTTCTGTTGGAAGCAGTACATGGCAGTGCCTGAAGGGGGGATCAGCTCCTACCACCACTGCTGAACAAGATCTTTGAATTCCTTGTGCTCCATCCAGAATTGTTCAAATCAGAAAGGTTTCCTCAGAGTGGAACAGGTCCAATCCCAGCGAAGGCTGATGGGCCAGTGGTTAGATCCTGCCACTGGGAGCACCTCTGCCGTGATTTCTCCTGTGTCATGGATTATGGTCTCCGAGACCAAAAACCTGTCTAAGCGAGAGGCAACTAGGTGTTCACCCCTGTGTTTATTGTTCCACGTATACCATCCATTACTAGTTTCCATATCCACGAAAGAGCTTTGAGCCTGGAAGACTCCAAAAGCCTCTTGAAATTTGTCCATCGTTCTTCGACCTCCCTTTTTTTCCCCAAGGTTAGCAATGAGGTTGAAATCCCCTCCCATCACCCATCTAGCACCCTCCGCTTGGTTGTTGGACCAATCTAAGAAGTCAATGAAGGCCTGCTTTTCAGGGAAGCTGCTGGGGCCATAAATGTTCATCAGGGTACCCTTCACCCCTAACACCAGGTGATGGAAGTATGCCATGAGGGAAAACTTATTAGCACTCCAATTTGAGAGATCTACCACCTGGGGGAGCTAGAATATTGCAATGCCCCCTGATTTCCCAGCAGCATCCAAAGCCATCACCTGGTTTCCTTTCCAGATTTTACTTCTGATTTTTTCCAAGCCTTCAAAACTACACTTAGTTTCCTGAAGAAAAAGGATATTAGGGTTTTCCTGCTTTATTTTCCTATTAAGAGTCCTCCACTTCCTAGGATTACCACACCCCCTTCTATTCCAAGAGATTATCTTCATTGGGAAACTTTTGAGACTTCAAAGAAGGCCGCACTGATCGTAGGGTATTGGCCTGATTCTACGAGTTTGACACCTATTTCTACAATGCGTTGTTTGTTTAATTTCCTTCCTCTGCATTGCTCCTCCTCTGGACGTTTTTGCTTGTGTCCTGTTTGAGGGTCTGGGTCAATCCTCAGGTTTGGATGAGCCCCAGCCTTGATGATTGCCTCCTGGAGGAGCTCAATTTGCCTTTTGGGTACATACCCTTTCCCCTTTTTTCCACATTCTGCTTCTATTGCGTCCAGATCTAGTTCACTGAGTTCCATTTCTTCATCCTCAGCTTCCTCCACTATTTCCATATGTTGGGTTGCCATCCCATTTGGGGCATTGGTGTCCTTGGTGGGATGAGCAGCTTCCTCTTTTTCCTTAGGAGTGCCATCCTCTGCCATGTCTCCCAGAAGCACGAAAGCATTCTTGGATCGGGTCTCCCGCATCTCCGTGTCTTTTTTGGCTTTTGATCACCCGCTGGCCCTGCTTCTTTTATGGTTCTTAACTTGGGTGAAGCCATCAAGAAGAGGCCCAGCTCCCTTCGGACGATGGTCAGCTAGGACTAGCTTTGCAACCATTCTGGGGTAGTTCCATCCCAAGTGTCCGTACTCGTGGCAGTGTCTACACCTGAAGGGGATCTGCTCATAGTCAATGGGTTGGATCCATTCCTCATCTTCCCAACTTAGGTTTATGGCTTCTAGTAGCTCTTTGGAGAGATCCAGGTAGACACAAATCCTCGCAAAGAAAGTATACCTTTGGGCCTTTGTTTGCTCAGCCACCTTAATAAACTCTCCTAGGATATTTCCAATATCCCTTAGGGTTTCCAAATCCCAATATTCCCCTGGGAGAGAGAAGAGGTGGATCTAGACTGGGGCCACTGTCATGTCCTCTATTTCAGGGTTGAATCTTTCCTTCCATGAGCGAAGATAAAGACCAGCATAAAAGAAGAAATAAGGGCCTCCCTCCAAAATACGGTCCCGATTCTCCTGATTGAAGAAAATAATAGTGAAAAAACCCTTAGAGCCAAGCTGCAGGTCATAGTGACCTTTAGGGTTCCAAACACTGTTGATCCATTTCACCAGATCCTTTTCCTTGGGCCAAATCCCCATGAATTTTCCAATCAGAGCCTTCTCCTTCCAGAGCTCTATCGTGCCCCTCACCTTCTCAGATCTAACATAGATTGTTGGAATGGTGGAGGATTTTGGTAGGAATCCCCCCACACCGAGCTTTTAGCCGATGGTCGAACCCTCTAGCTGATCCTTTGCGACTGGACCCTCCTCATTGAGCCCACCGGGTCTCGAAGAGCCTGTCTCCATCAAGGGTTCACCCAAGGAGGCCAAACCGCCCTGTGAATCAGCCAGCTTCTGCGAGCCAAAGGCCTTAGCGGCTAGGCAGCGCCCGCCAAAGACAAACCCTAGCACTCCCCTCCTTTCGGTTTAATCTTACAGCATCAAAAAAAACCCCAGGTAAACTTCTAGTTAATATGTGTAGGAAAATATTAAATATTCTATGGGTTAATGTTTTCCCTAGGTTGATATATCCAGTTAAGGTGTACACACACCTTATGAAAATTTTTTATATCATTTGTTACAAACTTATATTTTAATACTTATGATCATTTCCCAAATTTTCCTATTGATATTGTAATAAAAAATCTAGAAAAAAATCTTGTTTAGTCATTCTATAGTAAACATAGTGGTTCCTTTGACAACAATAATGTTTGTCTACTTTTGAATGAAGAGATAAGAATTTGATTGTTAGAATAACTCAATTTGCATGAGAAATTTTTATTTTTCCATTGTATAATTAGATGCTTTACAATAGTCCTTTGTTTGTAGATTAACATTTGCATTTGATCATTGTGGACTGGTGTAAGATAATGATTCTTTGGAACATTAGGTATAATGAAAATCTAGAAAAACTGCAATCTCTTAATTATGAAGAATTATTAGAGGTACATCTTTAGCAGAAAATTATTAGAGATTTGGTAAAACATTTTTAGCAGGATATTAAAAAAACTAAGAATGTAGAAAAGTAAATTTTGAGTCTCATTAGTAATCCTAGAGCAGAATACACTATGGTTACATATTCTACCAACAAATTCCTTACCTAGACCACCAACCAAGGAAAATAATGATACAAAAGAAAAAGAACTCATGGATATAGATGATCTTCTATGCTTTGTTAAAAAAAATGTTTAATGAAATTATAGATCTGAAAAAAGAATTATCAAGGCACTTCAAATAAGAAAAATTTCAAACTTTTTATAGGAAAATTACCTCCCTTCCTCCCCACCCCAAAACTCGCATAGCCTTCAAATTTTAATATGAATTTAGATGATGTTGAAATGAATAATTATTGTTTTTATCACCATGGTAAACAATTAGAAAATAATTTCCCTCAATGGATCCATTCAATGACATCAATGGCGAAAACAATCCTTAATAAAAACAAACATGGTAAGGCCACTACTGAAGAAACACAAAATGAGCCTTAATGGAAGAAGACGAAGAACACATCGGTAAAGAAACCATATTCTTATGGGATATGTCCCCAGGAATAACTAATGAATATGAATAAGTGGTATAGGAGGTATAGGATACCCAAATAATTCATATATATTACCCACTCAAATGTAAGGGACCTTCACCTTGAAATCCTTCCCCTATACACTCTATATTATAGTATCTGAAATAATCATAGTTGCTTCCAACCTAAGAAAGCAATAACAATCAACTTACCTACTTTATCCTCGAATTTTGATTTGCTGGAAGAATGAAAACGAAAAAAATAAACATTTCAATATTTGAATACTCCCCAACATCGATATCTTTTGTTTTTTCCTTTTAGATCACCATCTATCCAATTTCATGTGATCATTTTGAAACTTAAAAATATATACAACGTTAGGTAAGATAAACAACTTAGGCACTCACAAATCATCAAAAACCTTCAATTTGGATTTTACATATAAGAATATAAGTATTTATTTTTCAATAACTTATTAAAATTGGTAAGAATCAAAAGCCAACAATAAGCATCAAAGGCTTGAAAACCAACCATCTTTTAATTACATAAGAACTGAGGAAAAAATTATGTCCCTACACAAAGACAAATGTATATTCAATTGGAGGTGTTATTCCTTTCATGAAGACTACTTTCATCCATCAAATTAACTATAGAAGATCTTAAAAATTTAGTGTGACTAGAAGCCTAGATCTTGTATAAGAAAATCACGCAAACTGTACACAAAGGTTCGTACACTATGAAAATTTGAATAGTTTAAATTTGTACTCGATTTTTTCTTTAATTTCATTTTTTGACATTTGATTTTATGTTAGATTACTTATACAATCCCATAGTCCACACTATGAATGCATATAGTTGAAACTAATCATATTAAATAAATTTTAAAACCATAAATAGACTTTAAAAAGGAAATGTACTATCAAAATCCAGTTTAAAAAAACCAATAAGATTCAAGGTGATAATATCAGTCATAAAATAAAAAGTGTTGGAGAGAAAGAAAAGAAATAAAAAATACTTGTATTTTCAATATATTGGGTGCAGAATTAAATTATGCATTGAACGAGTAGCCACATTATATACTTTTAATAGACCCACTGTGAGATAAGTTGAAAATACAATAAAAATGCATTTAAACACATTTTACTATTATTTTATTATTTTCATTAATAGTCTCATTTTAGATCTCAAAATTTCTCCAATTGTACAAACAAGAGATCTCGTCCACATATTTATGCACATGTCACAAATTTCATGTTCCATTTGTGCAATTATAAACTTGTGAAAATGGTTATATATATAAATGCAAAATGCAAATCTTTACTATTTATAGCCAACTCCAATAATCACTATATAACATCATGTCTCATTAGTTGTAATCTAATTATAAATTCTATTTACAAAACTAAACAACATTCATGGTGCTTAAAGGCACCTTGAAACAACATATTTAAATTTGAAAATGTTTTGGAGAGATAGACTTCTAAAAAAAATGATCAAACTTGTCCAAAATATATGAAATAATTAGATTTCCAAAATGAGATGTTCAAATAATCACATTGATCCCACAACTCTATAATGTAGAAGTTGTGTATATAAACCATACTATACACCGATCATGACTAATGTACCTGCATGTTAGGTCTAGTTGGTCCACAATAAAATTTGTGTCATGCTCTATGTAAGAAAATCCTTTTATTTTTCAACAATATGGAAAAATTTTGTAACTTTTGAAGCATTGATGTTGAATCGTTAAATTTCATGCCGTTTGATCATTGATTTAATTAAATTGACTTTATTGTATAGGTCATAAGAAAAGGAATTGAGGTTGAGAGAAAAACACCATGACAATGTAGATTCAAATGTCATTCAACATAAGCATTGAGGGTTATTTTGTGTCACGAGTTTCCTTAAACACAATATATAACAACTTAAAATTAGACATTGAAACCACAAAGTTATAAATCCAATCTCCATAAGGATGACAAAGTGGCCACTACAATACGCTAGATTGTGAGTGATTCTAAGGATCAACTAACTAATGGTATGACAAAGTGCTTTGACCATTGAATGTGATGGATAAATGTTCCACTCATCCATTAACCATTGAAATCCTTTAGATGTTACAAATTGTTTATTGTTTAACCATGTGGTGATCAACAAGTATTGAAGTAGTGAACCAATGCATCTCTACATGGTATATCTTACACATAGCTAATGGTTTTATTTTATTTCGTTTTTTAATGTTCCCGTTTAAAATCTTTAATGAGAAAATGCATTAATATTCAAATCAATGAGTGCCATGCAATCCTATAGAAAAATTTAGTTTCTAAAATTTCATAATAAAAGAAGTTAGGTTTTCATCACTCCAAAATTTTAATCAATTGTTTTTAGTTTAGATGAATTTATCAATTTTTTTAGTTTAGATGAATTTATCAATTTTTTTAGTTTAGATGAATTTAGATTTAGGAAAAATTCTTATTAACATCATTTTATCATACAAATAGCTTAGATTTTGGTCTAACTATGTTTAAGTTAAAAATTCCTACAAAAGAGGGTTGTTTGCTACAAAATTATATTACTCTATTAATAAGGGAGAGCCAATAAACTCCATCAAAATGTTATTTTCAAAATTAAAACAATTCTTTAAAAATAAAATTAATATGCTAAAAGAACTATATGAAACCTAGGGGTAAAATTACACACAAAGTGATCTTCAAATTGTATAAGTTCAAGTTCATTTATATAAGTCATATATTAATTATTTAACTTAAGTTGTTTACTGCAAATAAAAAAGAGTTCAAAGCCAAGTGCATTTTACAACCTAATATGAATGAGATGTATAAGGTAATTCTCCACTCTCCTCCTTATCTTATTATTGGATCCTTATTATTTGATCCTAATATATTTTATTGTTTTCCAATTTCCTTTAATTATTTTTGTCCTCCACACCTCCTCTCTAACAATGTTCCCCTTATTGAGTTTCATCCATTTTCTACTATTTTATTAACTTACCATTCAAGGCCTCTATACTTTCACCTCTTAATGTTTTTTCCTCTATCTCTTCACTTTCTTGAGTTTCTATTATCATCCCTCTTCCTACTTTTTCTCATTACCAACAAACATGCTCTTCATTTTATATCCTTAAATTCTAATAATACTCTTTTGTATATTCTTACCATTCCATCTCTAGTTAATTTTAGTATTCCTTAGCCTCTATTGACTCTTTTGTATATTTTAGCCATTGTCATTGCACCTAAGAGTGCATTCTACAGCCCAGTAGGAGAGAGATGTGT
>LPNX010623263.1:266050-302393 GCA_001517045.1 Pseudotsuga menziesii | reverse complement strand
TATATATATATATAACATCATAAAATAGATAAAGTAAAACCATAAAAATTAGATTATACATTTACACTCTAAAAAAGATATGCATCTTGAGAGATTTGATCCCTCTCCATGCTTGGTAGATCCCCTTTTAGATGGATCTATGCTACTTTTATTCTAAATTTATCCCCTCTCTATAATAACATCATATTAATCTATTTCTATGATTAATCCACTCATTATTGTTTTTTTAATTGTCCCATCTACACATTAATTGATTCAAAAACCCTAAATCGTTTTCTAAATTAGGCTCTAATCCACTAATATGGTTCTCTAAATTACCTTCTTTAATTTTAGTATTAGTATAACTTTCCACCACATAGTCATATTCTAAACTTTCCCTATCAATAAAAACTTAATATTAATTTATTTTGTTGTTATTAATTAAATTTATTCATTATTATATTTTCATATTTGTCATAACCCCTTCCTCTGTTATAAACTTGTCATGACTTTTATAACGTTAAAAACATTTTCTATGGCCGTAATGATAGGTGATCATATTTAAAATAACAAAAAAATTAAATAATTAATAAATTAAAAAAATAACATTTACATTAACTTATTTTTTTAAATACAAAACTAAATACATAAAAATGTAAAACTAAGTACAATTTACAACGTGTAAATTATTGTAATATAACAAACCAGAACATAAAATTATAATATTAATAATATAAATTGAAAAATAATAAGATATGTAAATTATGGTAATTCTAATAAAAACATAATTTGACAAATAAAAAAGTGGTCTTTTATTTTTATTAATGTTAATATTTATTGAAAATAAAAAAATAGCCTTTTTATTTTTAATAATATAAATAAAAAGATAGAATAATAATAAAAAATTATTTTTAAAATTTTTTATATTAAATATATTAAAAATTAAAATAAATTTATATATTTTTATTAAGAGCCTTGTCCTTTACGTTGTATCGCTGATGTAATCGTAGAGTGGATTTATTCCTTTAATGATTTTATGTCACGTGGCATTTGAAGCGAAAAATTTGTGTTTGGCGAGTTTTAGTAATTAGAATGTGTCATTAACGAAGAATACAGGCGTCAAATCCTCTATATGGTACCATCATTATACAATCCAAAATGGCCATGAACACCAAATCCGTGTTTCTTCATTCTTCTAACTAAAACTAAAAAACAAACATTTAACTCATGTCAAAATGGTGGAATGTAAAACACATGGTCGCACAAATAAACCGAATGTTCATTTTTCATTTTTTAAATGTCTTCAACATATTACATAACGTGTGAAAAGAGCATCAATTTGGACTTTCGCTGGACAAAATCTCCATTGGCTTTGCAAATTCAACGTTTTCTAAATAAAAAATGGATTGGCACTCCTGACGTGGAAATTGGGTGAAACTTAATTACTAGACAGACTTTTTCGACCTGGAGCCTATCAAATAGATACCGTTGGACTAGAGATCCACATAGAAAATCTAGAAAATCTGTCCAGTATATAAGGCGGGCCTTTGTCCTCTGCACGAGTCACGGCTGAGTCACGGTTGATAGGACGTGCTGCCAATTTCTAAAAATAGTATAGGGCAGATAGGACAGTTGTCCCCCGCCTGCAATGTATTCTTGCATTGTCACTGTAGAGATAGGACAGTTGTCCCCCGCCCGCAATGTATTCTTGCATTGTCACTGTAGACTCATTCAATTTCCCCCCAATGCCCGATTTGCTTGCTTGTACCAGTATAAGTTGAGATGCAATGATTAGCTGTATATAGTAATTTAGGTCTCGCCTGCTATCGTATTTTCTGATATCAGCAGGAAGAACAGCTCTTGGCAACAGCCGAACTAACATCCTTCTCTCCTCTCGTCTTTGCACCACTGTTGCGTTCACTGTTCGAATCTCCTGGCCACTTCTCATCCATGGACTCTCAGGCTTCCAGAAAACGTGGCCGTGAGCCGGAAGCTCTGCTGGACTCCAGTGACGTCCGAGAGCCGAAACGCTTAGAAGGCGAAGAAACAAATCTGTTTCCAGATCTACCGCAACTAGATAAAAACTTAGCAGAGGAACAAGAAGAGGGATGCGCTACCAGTGAGGAGATCATAAGCAGTTTCATGAGAAACCTGGAGGAAGAGATTGCTGCCAACTATGGGGATGATTCGGCGGCTTCCGATATTTGTAGAGACCATAAAGAAAAAATCCTAGATTCGGATGTAGGGATTGATCTTGCTTATCTCTTGGATGATTCAAACGACGAGCTGGGCATTCCTTCGAGTCCCGCTCTGGACTTGAAGGACGAAGTCTGTCTAACCCGGAAGGAAACATCCGCGGGTTTGTCTGAGAACCCAGATCTTAAATCCCTTGGTGAAAATTGGCTCTTCGAGGACGACTTTGAAGACTATCAACAGTTTGCAATGTACAGAGATGCCTGGAATGCGAGCCAGCTGCAGGATTATATGAACGGAGATTTTATAGGCCCGGACATGTTATTTTTCTGAGGCATGGAGACTGGAAGGTGCGGGTGACATTTAACCAAAGGAAGGGTTTGTTTATTTTAGTTTTTAAGATGGAATGTGGAGGACCTTGGACATTTGAACTGGAGACTTTTTTGGAATACAGCTTTCAACCACTGAAGCTAATCCACCCTGCTTCAATGAAAGATTTATTATAACTTGTAAACAAATGTAAGATTTATTATAACTTGTAAATATATGTAGTGAAGGACCGTTATAATTGTATAGGGCAGTCAGAGCTGTTGCATGCAAACTTCAACGTTTTACTGCCTAATCTCTTTTGCTTTTCTGCTTTTTTGAGAACACAATATTGAAGTGCTTAAATATTTTATATTTTGTAAAAATTATATATTTGAGTTATAAAGAATTGAAATTTTGTTTACTGTATGTTACCCCCAATTTGCCAGGGGTGCCTACAGGGCAGCAAGAGAAGACCACTGGTCGCCTCTTTGATTTGTCTTCAACAAAAATACAGTCATTCCACAGCCCGCAAAGCATAACAAAGTAATCTGCTTGTTTGGCATAAATTTTAAATTCAGCAGCAAATGTTCAGGAAGCATTGTCAATTATATAGTAGCCTATCTTTAAGATTGTTGTAAAGGCAGGGATGTCACCAGCAGAGATACAAAATTCTGTTGAGGACTGTGACCATTAAAGAGAGCACAGCAGAATGAGCATCATCAGTTAAGTGAATAAGTAACAGGTATGTTGAGCACCGGCTATGTCTGGATAGCAACGGATTGGTTATCTTATGTTTTAGATTCTGGTCTACTTGAAGCAGATAATATGAAATCACTTCAAGGGGTAATCAGCCTGCGCCCACATACTCCAAATTCAGGACAGCAGCGTGTATTCAGACAAAGGTGGAAAGATTTACAAACAAATAATATGGTTAATGTCTCCTTGAATTCATTTGGACTGTATGCCTATGACAGTATACTGAACAAAATAATCAACACATCGGGTATCAGCAGCAGCAAAAGTTCAATAAACTTTGTAAATTAGACAGTAGCCGTATGCATGTTGAGACTAGCACCCGAGATACATCAGGTTTGGAGAAAGAGACCATTCTCGAGAGTTGTCTCAGGCTGATAAGTTTTTTATCATGGGTTTTTGTAAAGGTGAGGAAATCGTCGGCTAAAATTCAAAAAAAAAAAAAACTCTGTGGAGGACACGATCTCATTACGGGAGGTCTCTCTATGGAAAAGCTGCGAACACCTTTTGGACATTTCGTGTTACTCCTTTAAGCGACCAAACTTTACTCCATCAACGCTGTGAGCTTCCAAATCATTGAGATGGGTAGAGGAAGCAGCGACGTAGTGTAAAAAAGTGTCTTTGGGTCGATTGAGTGGGCCATGGGTCTTTATCCGCCAGGTTAGATGGGTCGTGGATCACATCTTCTTGCCTTTTATTATGGATCCTGTATACCCAGGCTCAGTCATCAACATTTGAGTATGAAGCGCGTGAGGCAGGGCCACAACTCCAGTTTCCAAAAGAAGTCTGTTTCATGGCCATCGATGAAGTTCCAAATTGTTTTACTGATTGACAGATCCTCTGCGAGTTAATGAAGAATACAAACAAAGATTTTATGGAGTTTCTACCTAACACGCTTACAACTGAGCGTAATTTCACAGAATTAATGGGATCGTGGTGCAGTAATTGATGAGCCAGCCTCGAATTTTTCTGACTGTGGCTACATCACGCAATATCCGTGGTCTATCGGCAATGAGTTTACTGTAGAAAACATGAACATGAGTTCCGGTCACCACTTTTTCTGCAGTTGATGGCGCCTTCACACATTTAAAAATATTCACATTGATAGCCGATTACAGCACAAATAGCTTGGATTTGGGACCCGCGTTTGGTTTCACAGTTTACATCAAATCGTGGAGCAGTTCACGGGTGATCCCAGCTCCCTTTACTTCGTCAGTTGACTGTTGTGGAGCCGTGACTTACAATCAGTGGATTGCCAACCGATTGCATTTGTGGAGAAGTCGACTTCGGTAGTTGACTGCTGGGTACGGGATAAGTGTTCCACGTTTCAGTTTGCATGAAGTAGCCACTTCAGGGAGCGTGGCAAATCTGGAACGACCAGTCAGGGAGCAGTTCACGTCAGCTGGCAGCCGAATCATGGACCCTTCTAATTGGTAGCCGAATTGATTGAGAGTTTGTCACAAGTTCTGTGAAGTTTGTTTTGAAACAACTCGTTATCGACGTGTGCATTGGCGACCCTTTGATGAAGTGGACTGCGGTTATACGAGAGTCAACTTCAGTGATTTCCCAATGAGTCGTCAAGCGTTTCATTAGCGTTGATGACATGCCTTTCGACTAGTGTTGGGCATTGTGTCTAAGCGGTGGAACCACTAACTGAGTTTTCATTAATAAAGTGGTGTTGGGCATGATTCGATAGAGAGAAAAAGTGGATTTATTTTTTCTTTATTTTATTTTATTTTATTGCATTTATTTTAGAATAAGAGGTTTTTGGCCAATAAAGAAGCCAACCTCTCTTTTATTGTAAAGTGGAAAGTTTTTGGGTTGCGACGATTTTTTCCGCAGAGTTAATAAAGAAATTCATTGTTGAGTTTTTGGACATGTTGGGTTTCTCAGCGATAATCTTGTGTTTTCATGAGTTGTAGACTAAGTTGGCATAGAAGGCTAACATTCTAGCACGTTGGGCAAGCATTTGCGGCTGCCAAGTTGCTTGTCGCCGTTATGTTTTTGGAGGTCTGGGGGTAATGGAAAGTAGTCAGTTATACTACCATTCTCCTGGCCTCTGATTATGGAGCGGACCATCCTGATCTCCCTTCTGCAAAACGCAAAGCCTTTCTGAGTCCCCTTCTAACTCCATTCGCCCCTCTGATACTGGCATTGGCCTTTCCCTCGAGGACTGGTCCTCCCTTCCCTTCCTGCCCATCAATTCGACTTATCTTCCTTTCTGCTACCCGAGTTTCTCTAACGCAGCCTCTTCAGATCACCTTGCCCTCAACTGCACCTGCCTTAGAGATCCGAACTTAGGGAAACCCCCCTAGAGCTGGAGAACAGCCAGCCTGAAGCAAGGAGAGAGAAGGTGTGGTGACATTGGCCTCTTTCTCGAGAGGTTATTGCCAAGCTGGCGCGCCCGCGGTTTGGGGTTTCGGCACCCGCGTGCCAGTTTCGGGCGACAACACTGTATAAACACCTGGTTACACTGATAATAGAAAGATTAGTATTGGAAATAATTTCAAGCAATCTTTTTTGCATAGCTAATTGGTAAGATTCCGAAGGAGGAGGCTGTCGATCGATGGTTGTATAGTTCTTGGAAGTAGCAACTGGTTTATATTCCTCTTTCCATGTGTTAATAAGAGGGCGGTTAGGTTTTTTTGCTTGGAGGTAGATTGCAGCAATTGAAGAATCCAAAGACTTAACTTTCCACCAACCCACGGGCTTACTTACCTTATATTCAAATTCCATGTCATCATGAGTTAGCGAATGAAATTGCTTTAAATTTGAAATACCGTATAGGTCTTAAACACTTTTTTAATATAAATTTGGGGATAGGTATCATAAAAAAACTACTTTTTTTGTTTGTATTTTTGACATATCTCCCCGTGTTCTTACTCAAATTTCGATCGGGAGAGCTCGTTGGATGCGGAATTTAATTCCGCATCCAACGAGTACCCACTCGGCATACTTTTGATGGACCCCGCTACCCCAAAAACAAGAAATACCTGAAAAAACGTAATGATGATGACGGACCCCGCTACCCCAAAAACAAGAAATACCTGCAAAAACGTAATGATGACATCATCATTACATTTTTGCAGGTATTTCTTGTTTTTGGGGTAGCGGGGTCCGTCAAAAGTATGCCGAGTGGGTACTCGTTGGATGCGGAATTAAATTCCGCATCTAACGAGCTCTCCCGATCGAAATTTGAGTAAGAACACGGGGAGATATGTCAAAAATACAAACAAAAAAAGTAGTTTTTTTCCTTTCTTCCTCAAAAATTAATAAATATTATTTTATTATTTTAACTATTATTTTATTAGTTCATTTTAGGAGGCCCATTTTGAGTTGAAATTTCCTCTAATGAAAAACAACATTACAACCTCGTTCAAACCCCTAGAGACCATTAAGAAGAGAATGAGATCCGTTAAAGATCCTATTGATTGTACACAATTCAGAGGGGTCTATAAGATCCCTTGCTCCTGCAAGATTAGCTATATAGGTGAGATGGGGCGTTCTTTCCACACGCGGTTAAAAGAACATGGGGCAGACATTAGAAAAGAACGTATCCGTTCCTCTGCCCTTGCAGAACATGTTGCCAAAACCAAACATTACATTTGCCTAGAATACACCATAATCCTCGCGAAAGAAGACCACTACTTCAAAAGAAAATTCAGAGAAGCCCTAGAAATTATCAAACTTCCACACAATCTAAATAGGGATGGCGGCCTCGAGGTGAGCACCAATTGGCTTCCCTCTATTCTCAATCGGAAAGGCAAATTTCCCCCTCATTCTATCCCTCGACTTGGGTCCACTTGAGCTTAACCTTTTCCCTTGTGCCATTTTCCCTCTTTCAAGCCTTTCTCCTTTCTTCCTTTGCCCTCCTACCCATTCCCTAAATGAGACCTAAATATCAAACACCTTAAGAGAATTTAAAAATCAAAATAAAATTAATAAATTAATAAATTAAAAATTAAATTAAATTAAAATTTAATAAATTAAAAATTAGATTAAATTAAAATTTATTAAATTAAAAATATAGTTAATAAATTAAATTAATTAACCCCTTCTTGACCTTCCTTGTCCTTAGTTCTGACCGAAATGTTTTCAAAACACCTTAATAATTATAATTTTAAAATGAAAAGCTAAAAGTAAAATTAGAATTATTTTTATTATATTTTAAGCCTTAAAGAACTTTAGCATTTTTAAAAAATAGGACACCTTAATAAGTAAAAATGAAATTTAAAAAGCCCCAAGGGTTAGCTCAATTGGTGAGACGTGCGCACACTTTCTCGGTACGGGGAGAGATCACGGGTTCGAGCCTTGAGTCCTTCGGGGTTAGGCCATCTGTGAGGATGGCCGGCGGTTTACCACCTCTACCATCCACATAGTGGGGAAGTATTGCTGGGTTTTCCGTGGAGATTTCCTCTGAAAAAAAAATGCAATTTAAAAATTTAATTATTTTTCAATTAAGTAATCTTTTATAATAATTCTACATATTTTAAATATCCTAAACCTACCAAACCCTAGCTGACATTAAACCTTAGTTCTGACCTAAATGATCTCAAACACATTAATAATTATAATTTTTAAATTAAAAGTTAAAAGTAATATTAAAAAATTGTAAAATTATAATTATTCTTATCATATTTTCTTTAAGCCTTACAGAACTTTAACTTTTTTAATAATTTAGACACCTTAATAATTAAAATTGAAAATTATAATTATAATTTCTTAAAAAACTTTCTTTAAGCTTTAAGAACTTTTAATAATTTGGACCTTTAACTTTAGGATTCCATAACTATAAATAAGTAAAGAAGCTTTAGCTCTTCCCTTGTTTTTATATAAAAAAATTAGAACTAACAATTTCTTGGTTTTTGAACATATTTAAATAATTTTTAGAATAATTCTACACATTTTAAATTTCTTTAACCTAGCAAACCTTAGCCGACATTAGACCTTTCTTTTCACCCAGTTCCAGTGTTTATCAATGATTCTCGCACTCTCCACATTTGACATTGTCCTGATGATAAATCCTGATATGGATCTGAAACGTCGACTTGGTCCTTTCAATACTGTGGTTTCTCCGACAACAACATCGAAAAAGAATTTGCCGAATGAGTACTAGGAAGAAGTAGTGGCTTGCTCAATCTACATTTTGAACCGCTCTTCAACCACCAGTGTGAAAGATAAAATCTCACAGGAAGCTTAGAGTGGAATGAAGTCAGGCATTTCTCATTTTAAAGTCTTTGGGTGTGTTTCCTATGCACACATCCCTGAAGAATTGAGAAAGAAGCTGGATGACAGAAGTGAAAAGTGTATTTTTATAGGCTACAGTGAGCAATCCAAGGCATGCATGTTGTATAATACTGTAACTAAGAAATTCCTAGTGAGCATAGATGTAAAAATTTTGGAAGACAAAGCCTGCGAAATCACTCAATTGAAGAAACCAATCCACAAGGTCCATTTACACATATGGACACACTAGTAGAACTCACTGTTCATCAGACTCAACCAAGAATCCCAAGATTGGAGGTTCAAAGACAAGGACAAGATTCTATACATAGCCCGTCCTTAAGTAACAATTCCAATTCAACCAACAACCCTAAAGAAACTCAGAATATGAGGGAATTGCATAATATTTATGATCAACTCAATGAGGAAGTGAATTTTGGTTTGATGTCATTTCAGCCAGAGTATTTTGAAGAAGCCATGAAATAAGAATAATGGGTGAAAGCGATGAATGAAGAAATTGCAGCGATTGAAAGGAATGATACTTGGGATCTTGCAGACTTACCAGCAGAGAAGACCAACATTGGAGTGAAATGGATATACAAGACCAAGTTTAATGCGAAAGGAACAGTGGAGAAGTACAAAGGCATACTCGTGGCAAAAAATTCTCTCAACAATCTGGTATAGACTATGGAGAGACATTTGCCCCAGTAGCAAGATTAGACACGGTCAGAATTGCTATGGAAATAAAAACTCAAAACAAATGGTATGTCCATCAGACGGATGTAAATTCAACATTCTTAAATGGAGTGTTGAAAGAGGAAGTGTATGTGGATCAACCTCCAGGATTTGAAGTGAAAGGAAAATAACACAAAGTGTACAAGCTAAAGAAGACACTATATGGGATGAAGCAAGCTCCAAGATATTGGTACAGTTGCATTGATTCATACTTTCTTAGCCACAAGTTTAGCAGAAGTAGCAGCGATCCCATGCTTTCAATCAAGAAAGATCAGCAAGGTAAAATCCTGACTGTTTGCTATGTAGATGACATGATATATACAACGAATTTAATGTTGAAATATTTTCAAACATCCATGAAAGAGGACTTTGAAATGATTGATCTTGGTTTAATAAAATACTTTCTTGGATTAGAAGTAGAACAATCTGAACATGGCATATCATCACTCAAAAGAGGTATGCCTATGATGTTTTGAAGAGATTCAAAATGGAAAATTGTAAACCTGCAAACACACTTATTGCAATAGGAACCCAACTAAGCAAATTTGACCAAGGAGTAGAAGTCAATTCAACATTGTATAAGAGACTTGTTTCTAGTATCATGTACCTTACAACTACTAGGCATGATATTATGTATGTTGTAAGTCTCATTTCCAGTTTTATGGAGTCTCCCAAAGGCTCACACTGGAAAGTTGGAAAAAGAATTTTGAGATATATTGCAGCACAGTAGGTGAAAGAGTTTGTTATTCCAGTTCAGAGGATAATTCACTTCTTGGATACATAGACAATGATTTTGCGGCAACATCGATGACATAAAATATTTACACCATCAACCCTCATTATTGTATAAGGGTTCATAAGAGGGTTGTGTTATACCCTTGGTTCCAAAGCTCTCTACAATCATATCCATTTCTTTAAACACTGATCTTGTAGGTTTTTTCTTTCTTCCCTAAAAAGTGAGATGGTTTCTTTTAAGCTATATTTGGCAACAAATATTTATGGGAACCACTTCGCATACTTTCTAAAGAGTCGGTTTTCTTCTCAGGTTCCTTGGGAAATACTTTTTCCAATTCGCTATCATATCTTGTACTTGGATCGAAATTTTTATTTCCCCCCCAAGATGTTCCAAACTTTTTTAGCAAAGGCACAATGTAGCAATAAATGCTTGGCATCCTCCTGCGAAATTTTACAGAGAGCACACCAATATGGAACTTGAAATCCTCTTTTGAGGAGATTGTCTGCAATGAGGAGCTTATTATGTGCAAGAAACCAAAGGAAATGATTTATCTTTGGGATACTTAAAGGATTCCCGCCCTTTCACTACAACATGGAAGCTTGCGACTGAACATTCTCTTCCAGAATTTTATACCCTTCCTTGACTGAGTACTCTTTGAATATTCCCCATCTTCTTTGATTCTTTACACCATGATGGATTGGAGCTTTCCCATGTAGGTTCACGCAAAAGGCCCTATATTGCTCCTCTAAGTGTTTTGGAGGGTTTATATATTTCCATCCTTTCCATTTACTAGAGATTTCCCATATTGAGATATTATTTAGACTTATCAAATTTGTATTATGCATCCATTGACAAATACCTTCAAGTTCGATCACTGTGTCTCATCTAGGATGTCTCAAAATGTTATATTCCTGGATCCTTATTTTCTTCCCATTCCTTGGGATCCAATAAGCCTTCTCTATTATGATTCCAGGAGAGGCTTTGCATAACTCCTATATGTGGGTGCCCTTCCATTCCCAAACATGATCAATAATTCTTAATCTTGGCCTCCTTATGTATTTATTTATCAAGGATTATTTCCACCACTCTTTCCTTCCCGTAATTATTCTCCCAACCATATTTGCTCTCATTGTTGTGTTCATAAGATGAGATTCTCTAACACCTAGTCCTCCATTTATCTTGGGGATTTTGAAGACATTCCAATTTACTAAATGAAACTTCTTCCCTTGATGTTTTCATCCATGTCAAAGGAATTTCCTTAGTTCCACATTAAGGCTATTCATAACATTTTTAGGCGTTGAGAGAATCGCGCAGTTGAAGATGGGGTAAGAGGAAAGAAGAAATTTAATGAGGGTTACTTTCCCATCTAGATTGAGCCATCTCATTCCCTATGATTGTACTTTGTTCTTAATCGTGTAGTATTGGAATCCATATCATGGAGCTAACATTTTTCCTGGTGATTGGGACGCCTAGATATTTGAAAGATTTTCGTTCCACCTCATCCTTACATCTCAGAGACAAAGATATTTCTCTCAATATTTTAGGATTATAATTCCAATAGAATATGCATCTTTCTTTTTCCAGAATTAGCTTTCCCCCCTTAAGTAGAGAGGAAGAGGTACAAGGTATTTTTGAAACGTTTTGGTAGATGGACTGAAGCACTTCCCAGAAGGATGGTATCGTCAGCAAATTGAGCATGATTTATCGGGTTGACTATCATGTATATCACTATTCCTGGAATGAAACCTTCATCCATTAACCTGTTCATCTTCCTACTCAATGAATCCCATAGGGGGTTCACTCAGTGAACTTGCTAAATATCACATTCGTTTGTAAGACATATAATAATATCCCTAATTTCACTAAATATTGGGAAATACTTCCTAAAATTGTATTGTTGAAACCCCCTCACAACATACATTTCTATTCAAGAAAACCCCTAGTTTCACCAGATATTGTAGGTATCCATTTTATCAACCCATTTTTAACACCCTCTTTATATCATATTGTAAAGTTGTAGCAACAAGAGCCCTAACGCATCTTAGTATAAGCAACCAAGATGATAAATAAAATATAGTATAATGCTAATAATGATCTCGGCAGGATTGTAGGGGCAATTGATTCATTTGTAGCGTTGGATAGTGGAAGACCCAACGAAGTAGTAATGGAGAAGGAAAAACACGTAAAAGGAAACCCAATCAAGAGATAATGTAACAAAGAATGTAAAATATTGATAGTCCAATAGTGAGTGCAATGTTTAGAAAGATGAGAGTTTCATATGTTTCACACCAAAACCTACTAACCTACCAATTTTATATCATGTAACTACAAGTATATCCATCAAGATCTCATGTTTTCTATAAGCTTAATAAATTGAACTCCATAAAATATTTTTAATAATCTTAATAAATGTTTTCTATTCTTTTTGTTTTAAAGCTATTTGTATGCGATTTTTAATACATGAATAGTAAAATATGGTAAAATAACACTCTTATTATTTGGATAAACTGTGCATATATATTCTTATGCTTAAAGTATTCCAAGTTTAGTGAACATAAATTCTTCCACAACAAATGATCTCATTTCTATATTTATACAATATCAAAATTAGTGGAAAATTAGAGCAAATTCACTTCATTTCCTATTTAAAATCTTAAAATAAATTAAATGACACTCCCATGTAAATTTAGCATTGGTTATCCAAGAGGTTATTTATTTTTCTTGGGTCTAGAAGTATTCTATTTTGCAATAGTTGTAATTTTATTTAATTGGGAAGCGGTTTGTGTATGAAACAAAGACAAAAATCCTCAAATTGTTATGTATATGATCCAATGATATAATCAAATTCTTTAGTATTTTTTAAGATGGATTTATGGAGTTATATTTCAATCGGAAAAAATATTTCAATTGGAAATAAGATTTCAATCAATAATATTATAATATGATTAACCTAATGATACGAATATTTTCATTTAAAAACTATTTAACACCAAAAATGTGATTTTGAATTCCAACAGTATGGTTTTTTATTCCAAAAGTGTGAATGTTGATTAAAAAAGATGTCAATTTCTAGTATTTTGTAGTAATAAATTAGAATTCAAAAAAATGTCAATTTTATTGCTTCATCCCATACCTCTTTTGCATTTGAACAATGTAGAAATATATGGTTTAATAAATATCCATCTTTTGCACATTGTACAGCATGTTAGACCTTGCTACTTTCTTTTTTTACCATTATCTACGCAAGGATTTTACCAAATATCTTAACTTTTGAGAAAAAATTGTACTTCAATATGCATCCCCTCCATAACGTTTTTATGTCCATATTTCTTCCTCTAAAATATGTTTCTCAATATCCTCAAGTTGGGAAACACTCCTGCATCATTTTTTTAAGCACATGCTTCTTCCTCTTAAATATTCATTTGCTCAATGCCCTAATTTAGTTGGGAAACAAACAATATTTTGTTCCTTGTCTAAGAAAATTCAATTAAGCAAGTTTCAATGTAATAAACATTTAAGTTTGTATCTCAGTGGATAATATCACAAGTAAGCCATTGCTAAATTTATCAATATTGAAGAGATGCAAAGAAGTAGTTTAAAACAAGTTATGATGACAATCTGTACATTGCAATGTTGCACTTTTTCAAATAAACATAAGTCAATCTACAAAAGGGTTCCTTATAAATAGAAGAATGTGTCCATATAGAAAAAATACAAAGTCAATGAGCTAGTTCCTTCTAACAACTTCCTTGCCTTAATTACGAACACTATAATTTGTGATATTATGGAAGAGTTATTCAAAAAACCAACATCTCAAACAAAGATATATACAATAAATGGGAATTCAAATCAAGATATAACCTACCATATAAAATTCAAATCAATATATACACTAAAATTAATACTTTCAAAGATGTAGGATATACAGATTGTAAATGCTATTAGAAAATAATATGGTTTCAATTTGGACACTATGATCTAGGAGTGTCAGCCAATCCCTCGAGGGTTATTCTATGATGAAGGAAGGACTAGAAACCCATTTAGTGGGACCTTCTTCAAGGGAAACATGATTATGAAGGATGAAGTGTTGCATGACCAATGTATTGGTTATGAAGGGAAGGATTTGTCAACCCTTCCCTATATACCCCTCTAATAGAATATGATTCTTTGAGAAATTCTCATTTGAACTTCCCACTAGATACCTCAGAATTTTAGACCATCATTTAGTAAGTTTCAATCATCCCTTCTCTATGATCTCCTTCCGTGATAAAACAATGTTGGAGGAAGTGTCAACTGACCTTTCTCCAATAATTATAATAAGAAGTTTTTGTTTGGTAACTTCATAAATCACATAAGTAATGTCTCTTAGATTTTTTATCTCCATGTTTTCTTTTTCTATTGTATTCACAAATGCTTTTTAGTTACAACATAATCTTGTTCTATGCCCTTAAGGATGCATACCAAGTGGCAATAGAGTGTACTATTAAGGCACTCCTTGCAATGTCATGAGTTCAAACCTTACCTAGGCCATGTCCCATGTTGGGGGGTTGTGTAGGTGCACATAGAGGTATAGTGGTAGTGGAAAAAAATAGACCCTTTGTCACATGAGTACAAGCCCCGACCCCACCCTAATTGTCGATTTTCCTTGTAAAAAAATATAGCCTTGTTTTGTGAATTTAGATTATCATTTTCCTTGTTAAAAGTATGGAATTGTGACTCAATTATTTTGTGGTTAGTGACGCTTTGGATGTGGATACTATTAATGGTTGATAGAAACAATCAAATGTCTAAAACAATAATAGGTGTAGACAAAATTCTCCGAATTGTGGATACTTATATCCTTAATAGGTTTTTGGTCCTTTGAAAAATATGAGATTCAAAAGATACATTTATTATGTATCTTCAAAACTCGATAGCTAAAATAATTAAAAAACTACATAACTAAATAATTTTGTTGTTGGATTGATACAATATCTATAGAAAACTATCTTTGGTTGTCTAATATTTCATTTGATCTACCATATGACTAGAAAATGTGATTTGACTTGTATAAGTATAAATCATAATTAAGTAGGTAAACTTCTAGTTAATATGTGAAGGTAAATATTAAATATTCTATGGGTTGATGTTTTCCCAGGATGATGTATCCAGCTAAGGTGTACACACACCTTATAAAAATATTTTATATCATTTGTTACAAGCTTATTTTTTATTAGTTATGATAATTTCCCAAATTAATATTGTAATAAAAAATCTAGAAAAGAATCTTATTTAGTCATTCCAGAGTAAATATAGTGGTTCCTTTTGTTAGTAGTAATTAATTAATCTTCCCTTGACCACCATAGTCTATTTGTCTTTTTTTAGCGTAGGAGGTCACTGCCACTTCACTAGTGCCATGGGGGACTCACTTGAGGGTCACCTAACACTCAATGCACTTGATTTCATCAGTTTAGAAGCTCCGGGGACAAATCCCTATAATTTAGGAACCCACTCTTAGTGCCACCAGCAATCACAAATAGTTGAACCTCATTGGTGTTCATTTATGTTCATTTATGCTATGATTCCCATTAATTAGTTCACTCTCAGTCATCCTAGTGCCACTTTACATGATTTGAGGAAAGTAGGACGCCTTTTCTCACCTAACTCAGTCCGTTAATTGGTTGTGAACTAATTCAGTGATCCAGAGTTGCATCAGTGATCTCTAGTGGTAGTTTTCCTACATAGATTTAGCTCTAGAGTTAGTCCAGGTTGGCAGATTCGAATCCTATATTGGGCATCAAAATTCTCTTATTTGTAACACCATTGTATTGCATAAAATATACAGATTAATGGATGTAATGACATTCTTCCAATTTCTTTTCCATGTGTGTGCAATTTTTCCTTGAATAATTGATCAATGTTTACTATATTCTTCCTCTCTTATACAACCTTGTTTTCAAATTTAATTCATGCAGGCCTGAAGATCCTCTGCATCATTAAATTAACATGGTATCATAGCAAGTATCCATACCAGCTTCAAACCTCAGAAGCTACCATTAATGCACACGGAGCAATTGGGTTCCACATAATTCATGGTATTCTTTCCTTGCTCCCTTTGGATTCTGTCCAAAGACATCTATCTAGGAGGGATGCATGAAAAGAAAGTGCACATATCGAAGTGGAGAGTGTTTGAATTGGTTTGATTTCAAATTGAAGTGTTTTGCAGTGTTTTTCCCCTTTTTCTCAGTTTTTTAAGTAGTCATTTTTTTCATCTAGATTTTATGGGTGATCTTTGGTATTAGTTTCTATGGCCTAGGTTGTCCAATTTAGGATTAAGGAGTAGTGTTAGGATTAATTAATTAATCCTCCCTTGACCACTATAATCTATTTGTATTTTCCTAGCTTAGGTGGTCATTGCCACTTCACTAGTGCCATGGGGGACTCATATG
This sequence comes from Pseudotsuga menziesii, assembly GCA_001517045.1. Taxonomy (NCBI): domain Eukaryota; kingdom Viridiplantae; phylum Streptophyta; class Pinopsida; order Pinales; family Pinaceae; genus Pseudotsuga; species Pseudotsuga menziesii. Next base: position 286,037 of record LPNX010623263.1, on the reverse strand, counting down.
GGGGATACATAACACTCAATGTGTGTTTCTACATGAGTTTAGCAGATCTAAGGACCAATCTCTATTATTTAGGAACCCATTCTGAGTGCCACCAGCAGTCACCAACAGTTGACCCTAGTCGGTGTTCAATTATGTTCAATTATGCTATGATTCCCATCAGTTAGTTTACTCTTTGTCATCCTAGCTCCACTTTGAATGAGTTGAGTAAAGTAGTACACCTTTGCTCACCTAACTCAGCCAGTTAACTGGTTGTGAACTGATTCAGTGATCTGGAGTTACATTAGTGAGCTCTAGTTGTGATGTTCCCATACTGATCTAGCTTTGGAGTCAATCTAGGTTGGTAGATTTGAATCCTATCTTAGGCATTCAAATTCTCCTATTTGTAACACCATTGTATTGCATACAATATACTGATTAATGGATGTAATGATATTCTTCCAATTTTGTCTCCATGTGTGTGCAATTTTTCCTTGAATAATTGATCAGTGTTTACTATATTATTCCTCTCTTATGCAACCTTCTTTTCGAATTTAATTCATGTAGGCCCAAATATCCTATGCTTCATTAAATTAACAATAATGTTTGTCTACTTGAAATGAAGGGATAAGAATTTGATTGCTAGAATAACTGAATTTGCATTGAATTTTTTTATTATTCTGCCATTGTATGAATAGATGCTTTACAATAGTCCTTTGTTTGTAAATTAACATTCAACCTTTGATCATTGTGGATTGGTGTAACATAATTCTTCCTTGGAACATTAGGTATAATGAAAATCTAGAAAAACTATAATCTCTTAACTATGAAGAATTATTATAGTATATCTTTAGCAGAAAATTATTAGAGATTTGGTAAAACGTTTTTAGCAGAAAATTTTAAAAAACTAAGAATGTAGAAAATTAAATATTGAGTGTCATGAGTAATCCTATAGTATAAGATACTATGGTTACATATTATACCAACAAATTCATTACCTTACCTACACCACCAACCAAGGAAAATAATGATACAAAAGAAAAAGAGCCCATGGATATGGATGATGTTCTATGATTTGTAAAAAATGTTTAATGAAATTATATATCTGAAAAAGAATTATCAAGGTACTTAAAATAAGAAAACTTACTAACTTTTTATAGGAAAATTACCTCCCCTTCCTCCCCACCCCAAAGCCCATAGAGCCTTCAAATTTGGATGAAGTTGAAATGAATAATTATTGTTTTTTATCTCAATGGTAAACAATTAGGAAATAATTACCTTCAATGGATCCATTCAATGACATCGATAGCCCAAAAATATCCTTAGTTAAAAGAAAAATGGTAAGGCCCTACTCAAGAAACAAAAATTGAGCCTTAATGGAAGAAGAGGAAGAACAAGTCGGTAAATAAACCATATTATGATGAATAATTAATGAATATGAATAAGTGGTAGAAGAGGTATAGGATACCCACATAGTTCATAGATATTACCCACTCAAAAGCAGGGGACCATCACCATGAACTCTTTCCCTTGTACAGTCTATATTATAGTATCTAAAATAGCCATAGTTGCTTCCCAACCTAAGAAAGAAATAACAATCAACTTACCTACTCTATCCTCGGATTTTTATTTGCTGAAAGAATGTAAAAGAAAAAAATAAACATTTCAATGTTTGAATATTCCCCAACATCGATATCTTTTGTTGCATCCATTTAGATCACCATCTATCCAATTTTGTGTGAGCATATTGAAACTTAACAGATATACAATGCTAGTTAAGGAAAACAACTTAGGGCCTCACAAATCATTAAAAACCTTAAATTTAGATTTTACAGATAAGAAAAGAGTATTTATTTTTCATTAACTTATTAATATTGGTAAGCATTAAAGGCTTGAAAACCAACCATCTTTTAATTACAAAAGAACTGAGGAAAAATTATGTTTCTACACAAAGACAAATGTATATTCAATTGGAGGTGTACCATCATGATGACTACTTTCATCCATCAAATTAACTATAGAAGATCTTAAAAATTTAGAGTGTGACTACATGCCTAGATCTTGTATGAGAAAATCACACAAATTGTACACAAAGGTTCGTACACTATAAATATTTGAATGGTTAAAATTTGTACTCCTTAGTCTTCTTTTTTTTAATTCATTTTTGGACATTTGATTTTATGTTAGATTACTTACACAATCCCATAGTTGACGTTATGAATGCATATTGTTGAAACTAATCATATTAAAGAATTTTGAGATCATAAATGGGCTTTAAAAAAGGAAATGTACTATAAAAATCCAGTTTAAAAAACCAATAGGATTCAAGGATCCAGTTTAAAAAACCAATAGGATTCAAGGTGATAATGTCAATAAAAAATAAAAAGTGTTGGAGAGAAAGAAAAGAAATTAAAAATCTTTGTATTTTCAATAGATCTCTTTATAGATTTACTTACAAAACTTCAAGTGTAAGTACTTGTTGGGTGCATAATTAAATTTTGCATTCAACGAGTACTCACATTATATGCTTCTAATAGATCCACTATGAGATAAGCTACACTTAATATTTGAGTAAACTTATGTTGATATACGTTTAAAATATGAGGAATAAAGTAGTTTTCTTTCTTTCCCTCCAAAATTTCTAACTCTTTTTTATTGTTTTAACTATTATTTTATTATTTTCCTTATGAGTCCCATTTTAGACCTCAAAATTTATCTAATAATACAAACAAGAAATCTCATCCACGTATTTATGCATGTTTCACAAATTTCATGTTTTGTTTTTGCAATTTTAAACTTGTGAAAATGGTTATATATAAATGTAGAATGAAAGTCTTTACCATTTAGAGCCAACGTCAATCATCAATATATAACATCATGTCTCATTAGTTATATTCCAATTCTAAATTATAATTACAAAACTAAACAACATTAATGGTGCTCCAAGGCACCTTGAAACAACAAATTAATTTGAAAATGTTTTAGAGAGATAGACTCTTCAAAAATAATCAAGCTTGTCCAAAATATATGAAATAATTAGATTTCCAAAATAAGATGTTCAAAATATCACATTAATCCCACAACAATGTACAAGTTGTGTATATAAAACTAATTGTACACCAATCAAGACTAATGTACATGCATGTTAGGTTAGGTTGTCCCACAATAAAATTTGTGTCATGCTTTATGTAAGAAAATCCTTCTCTTTTTCAGCAACAGGGAAAATTCTGCTAACTTTGAAGCATAGATGTTGAAATGTTAAATTTCATGCCATTTATCATTGGTTAAATTGACTTTATTGTATAGGTCATAAGGCAAGGAAGTGAGGTGTAAGTTGAGAGAAAAACACCATGAAAATATAGATTGAATTGAGGGTTATTTTTTGTCACGGGTTTCCTTGAACACGATATACAACCACTAGAAATTAGATTTTGAAACCACAAAGCTATAAATCCAAGCTCCATAAGGATGACAAAGTGGCCCAACAATTTTGAAAGACTACAACCTGCAAGAGTAGGAGTCATTAAATACATGCAAATGACAAGATTCATCATCAATTTGTCAACAAATACATGAAAAATACATGAGTGCATAGCGAAAGCAAAATGACATAGTATCCCAAGATACAAGGATGGGAAAATCATCGTAACAAGCCTTTTTTTAAGAGGTTGGGTGTTAATGTTTTCAATCCATAATAGCTTTGGAGTCATTTCCCAAAACCATGAATTTTAAGAATATAATAAAAGAAAAAAAAGTTAATATAGTAAAAGATTTTCAAAAACACTAATTTGTGTGTAAAATACAGAATTTACAAACAAGGAATATAACAAGGAAACAAAAATGAAAATAGAAAATAGAAAAAGATAAAATTGATCTTAATTTAAATAAACTTAAATTTTGATTAGTAAAAATTTAAACCACACAGTTTTGCTTTTGCAATAAGAATGACATAGATAATCCATAATACATAGCTAGTCAATTTACAAAACCTCATAATATGTGATAATACATGATAATACATTTAAATAATTGTAAGAATGACATAGGCTAGTCAATTTACGAAACCTCATAATATGTGATACTACATGATAATACATTGAAATAATTGTATCTATAATTAAAGGCATAGAGAAATGAAGTATGAAAATAGTAATATAAAATAACTAAGGGCACAAAGAAATGGAGCATGACATAGATGTAAATTTTTCTTTAATATTCAACTAGGGCTAAACAGTGCATGCAAAATATCAACTGATAACCACATATGAATATCTTTTACAGTACACAACGGAATATAAAATTGAGAAATAAATCACAACATCACATCACAATATTGAAACTATTATTTTGGGTATGGAAACCCCCGGAAAAACCCCAAGATCAAAAAAATGGTGCAATAGACAGATATAGATTTTATTATGAGAAAATATGGAACTTTTACAATCACTGCAAATTCGCCCAAACCTGGAAAATGCAGAACGCGACAGAATCACTAGGAAAATCCCAACTAAACCTCAACACCCTCTTGTGTGAGTGTACGGGCCAGCTGTACGAAGCTCGATGATCCTGCTGCTTGCTCCTCTATCTGACTTTCTCTCTCTGTTTGTATCCTATCTCTGTCAAAATACAAGTGTGTGTGTTATCTCCACCAATTGATATCTCTTTTATAACTTTAGGTAAAGCTAAAACCCTAATTTCACTTTCACTTTAACTAGTGGTAAAGCAAAAACCCTAATTTCACTTTCACTTTAACTAGTGGTTCACTAAAGTTATTTTAGATCACTTTAATTTATTTTCCAAAGTAAACTTAGGAAAAATAAATTAAATACAACCGACTTCCTAATTTAAGTCTTCTGCATGCAAGAACAAATGCATGCAGGAAGACCTTCCTTGTTGCTACTAGTTTAACACTCCCAACGAGGAAGGGATTCGGTAGAAACCCCAACTTATCCCTAAACTTCACAAAACTCTGTCTGCAAAGTGCCTTGGTGAAAATGTCTGCCACTTGCTCATCTGTTTGCATGTACTCCAACCGAATGGTTCCCCTCTGAACACAATCTCTCAAGAAGTGGTATCTGATGTCTATGTGTTTGCTTTGGTCATGGAACATTGGATTCTCAGATAGCCCAATGCCACTTTGATTTTCACAGTGAACTACTGTAGCCTCTAGCTCACACTCAAACAACCCTGCAAGTAACTTCCTCGGCCACATACCCTCACAAGTAGCCATGCTAGCTACCATGTACTCGGCCTCTGCTGAGCTTAATGCAACTTACTTGTACTTCCTCCTGAACCAAGAGAAACCCCTGATCCAATGCTGAAACAACAACCTGAATTACTCTTTCGGTCCTTTACACATCCTGCCCAGTCATCATATATGAAACCTGCTAACTGTACACTCCCCCTGCGCTCATAAAACAATCCATACTCCACTGTACCTTTGATGTAGCGAAGTATGTGCTTCTCAATCGTCCAATGCATTCTCTGAGGGTCCACCATGAACTGACTCAAAGAGTTGACTGTAAAGATGATTTCTAGTCGAGTGTTGACCAGATACATAAGAAATCTGATAAGCTAACGATACAAGGTAGGATCGAATCCGTTTAACCTTGATGCATCAATATTCCTCCAGTTGGAAACTAGAGGTATGTCCATAGGCTTGCAGTCCTCCATCCTGAATATCTTCAAGATCTCTACTACATACTTCCCCTATAAAATGAAGAAGCATCCATCTCTCTACCAAACCTCCAAGCCCAGAAAGTAATGCATCAACCCAAGGTCTTTCATCTCAAACTCTATTGCAAGGTTGGACTTGCAGTCTCCAATTAGCCTCTCATCTCCTGTAAAAAAGAGATCATCCACATATAAGACCAGTATGAGAGGCAACTCACATGTCAAGAAGTACAGGTTTTGGTCAGCCTCACTCCACTGAAATCCCATCTCTCGTAGATAGCTGTCAATCCTCGAGTACCATGCTCGAGGTGCCTACTTGAGCCCATAAAGAGATCGAGATCGATGCAGTCTGCATACATGCATCTTCTTGTTCTCCACATCAAACCCCTCTAGCTTCTCAATATACACCTCCTCCTCTATAACTCCATTGAGGAAGGCAATATTGACGTCCATCTGATGGACACGCCAACCCATCTCAGTTGCTAGTGAGATAATGGTCCGAATGGAAGAATACCTAGCAACATGGGCGAAGGTCTCCTCATAGTCAATTCCCTCCTTCTATGAAAACCCCTTAGCCACAAAGCGTGCCTTGTACTTCTCCATGCTTTCATCTACTGCATGCTTCACCTTGTAGATCCATCTGGATCCCACCACCTTTTTCCCTTATGGCCTCAACAAAACCTCCCATACATGGTTTTTCATAATGGAGTCATACTTCTCAACCATAGCTTCCTACCACACATCATGTTGTGCAGCCTCCCTGAAGCTGGAAGGTTTAGAGTTAATCAACTCTGTCATCAATGCCATATAACTAAGCCTCTCTAGTGGTACACTCCATCTAAAAGATGTTTGTGGAGGATCTAACTACCTAGAATCTTGCACTGTGGATCTAAACCACTTAGGACTTGGCCTTGTGTCAACCTGCTGCGGTAGCTAGATATCCATCTCCTGCTATAGCTCGTCCTTCAAGTCAATGACTGAAGGATCCTATCCACCTGACTCCCTCTGACCACTAGAACCTATGCTCTGTATCTGTACCTGTATTTGTACATCTGGCTCCTCCAACTTGACTCTCGACTCCTGTGTTAGCTCCTGCTCTACTAGTAAGTCTAGAGATCTCTGCAAGGCCTTGTCCTCATCGAACTGGATATCCATGCTCACAATGATCCTCCTACGAGTAGGAATGTAAACTCTATATGCCTTTGAAATATTGCTGTAACCAACAAGTAACCCCTTCTCTCCAAAAGGGTTTAACTTCTTCCTATTGTCAGCATGAACATGACAATAGCAGACACTGCCGAATATGCGAATGTGACTCGCATATGGCCTAGTGCCTGTGAAGACCTCCTTCGTTGTCTTCCTCCCCAAGGTTGTGTGGGGACAGCTATTTTGAATGTATACTGCAGTCCTGTATGCCTCGGCCCAGAGGAATAGTGGTAATCCCTGATCAAATAGCATGGCCTTGGCTGCTCCAACCATAGTCCCGTTCTTCTACTCTACAACTCCATTCTGTTGTGGGGTATGGGGCACAGTGTGCTCCTTCTTGATCCCCTCAACCAAAAAATACTCCATTAAATCATTGGAAGTGTACTCACCTCCATTGCATATCCTCAACACTTGAATATTATTTCCTGTTTGGTTCTCCACAAGAGTCTTGAACTCTCGAAACCTCTCAAAGACCTTTGACTTGGCCTTCAAGAAATAGATCCAAGTTTTCCTGGAATAGTCATCAATGAATTTTACGCAGTAACTGTAACCACTGAACGAATGGACACTCATAGGTCCACATACATCATAATGCACTAAGTTCAAGGGCTCTTTAGACTTGTGCTCACTCTGTGGGAAATGCTTCCTGATGTTCTTCCCCAAATCACAATCCCTGCGGTGGTTATGCTTTTCCTCCTGTATTTGAGGAACTCCAATGACTTCCTGTCTCAAATAATTTAGTGCTCCATGGGGTAAGTGAGCCATCCTCCTATGCCATAACTCACCCTGACTGTTGTTGTTGCTGCTGACTAGAGCCTTTGCAGGCTCAAAGTGTAATATGTACACTTTCCCGTTCCTTCTGCCAATCACCCGATCCAAGCTCCTATTTGACCCCTTGGGCTTGATATACACTCTATGGTCATGGAGCTTCACCTGATATCCCTTGTCCTCCAGAGTGGAGACTGGTATAAGGTTCTTGGTTAGTCCTAGAACATATAACACATCAACAAAGCTGAGCGGTTTGCTAGTCTCCCTCTCAAATGAAACAATGCCAACTCCCTGTGCTTGATACTGCGCATCATCACGCAACTCAACATGGATCCCTGTTCCACCCTCCTATAAGTATTTGAAGAATCTCTTTTGTCCATTCATGTGACTAGATGCTCCATTGTCAATGTACCATATGCTTTTCCCTGTGGTGCTTGCCATGCAAGCTATCAAGCAAAACTCCTCATCGAAGTTCCTACTGAACTCATTCGCCTCTACAGATCCAACCATCTGAGTGTTACTCTTCTTCTTCTTGTTTGGGCAGTGGGAGGAAAAGTGTCCCTACTTGTGGCAGATAAAACACTTGACCTTTGATATGTCAAGGTTCTTCTTACCATCCTTCTTCCTGTTTGCCTTCCCCTTGGTCTTCCCTGTAAGGGCTAGAGCCTCCTCATCCATAATCTGTGGGGCACTACTAGATAGGCCTGATCCTTGAACCATGTGAGTTTCTTCCTGCATAAAGTCATCCCATAGTCTCTGCCAATCAGGAAGCTTATCCTTAGCCACAACACCTTTGATAAAGGTGTCCCATGGCTTAGAGAAGCCATTGAGGGCTATCCAAACTAGCTCCTCATCATCAGTTTTAGAGCCAATAGCTCCAAGCTCATCCCTAATCTGTGTGAGCCTCATGAGATAAGGCACCACTCCTTCTCCCTTGGGAATCTTGGTATTGCGCATCCTCTCTTGCAACACCATCCTCCGGTTCTTGTTCTTGCTCTGGTATAGACTTTCCAAAGCCTTCCACATCTCCAATGCGGTCTTCTTACCAGAAAAGTGAGGGACTATATGGTCCTTCACTCCATCCATGATAATCAGCATGGCTCTAGAATCAATCTTCTTCCAGGCTATCAGATCTATCGGATCTGTGGGTACAACTTTTGTGGAGTCAATGTTCTCCTCAGCATCACTAATGTCCAGGATCCTTGTGATCTTCTCTTTCCATGTAGGAAAGTTCTGAGCACCCTGGACTCTATCCTCAACTCTCAACTACATGACATAATGAAGTGTACTTGTCAAACCCTAGATCTAGAAGTCTAGGTTTGTGTCTTCCTATAGATCTGCCCTTGATCTATCATTGTTGTAGCAAATCTCTCAACTTTAGCTCACCAGAGCTCTGATACCATGTAAATTTTCCTTTAATATTCAACTAGGGATAAACAGTGCATGCAAAATATCAACTAATTACCACACATGAATATCTTTTACAGTATGCAGTGGAATATAAAACTGAGAAATAAATCACAACATCACATCACAATGTTGACACTATTATTTTGGGTATGGAAACCCTCGGAAAAACCCAAAATGGGAAAACCAATGCAGCAGTCAGATATAGATTTTATTATGAGAAAATATGGAACTTTTACAATCACTGCAAATTCGCCTAAACCTGGCGAATGAAGTACCCGACATAATCACTGGGAAAATCCCAGCTAAACCTCATCACCCTCCTGTGTGAGTGTATGGCCCAACTGTATGAAGCTCGATGATCCTGCTGCTCGCTCCTCCGTCTTCTCGCCTAAATCCTCTGTCTGACTTTCTCTCTCTGTCTGTATCTAATACTCTTTTGTATATTCTTACCATTCTACCTTTAGTTAATTTTAGTATTTGGAATCCTCTATTAACTCTTTTATATATTTTACTCGTTATCATCTTATCCTAAACTTATCCCCTCTCTATAATAACATCATATTAATTCATTCTATAATTAATTTAATCATTATTTTTTTTCTAACTATCCAATCTTCACATTAATTGATTCAAAAACCCTAAATCTTTATTCCTTTAATTATTTCTATCCTCTTCGCCTCCTCTCTAACAAAGTTCCCCTTATTTTGTTTCATCACTTCCCTACTATTTTATTAACTTATCATTCAAGCCTCTATATTCTCACGTCTTAATGTTCTTTCCTCTATCTCTTGGCTTTCTTGAGTTTCTTTCATAGTCCATCTTCCTACTTTCTCTCATTACCAATAGACATTCTCTTTATTTTATATCCTTAATTTCTAATACTCTTTTGTATATTCTTATCATTCTACCTTTAGTTAATTTTAGTATTCCTCATCCTCTATTAAGTCTTTTGTATATTTTACTTATTGTCATCTTAATAACATCATATTAATTTATTTTTATGATTAATTTAATTGAATTAATTTTTTTCTAACTATCCAATCTTCACATTAATTGATTCAAAAACCCTAAATCTTTATTCCTTTAATTATTTCTTTCCTCTTCACCTCCTCTCTAACAATGTTCCCCTTATTGTGTTTCAACACTTCCCTACTATTTTATTTACTTATCATTCAAGGCCCCTATATTCTCACATCTTAATGTTCTTTCCTATCTCTTGGCTTTCTTGAGTTTCTTTCATCGTCCCTCTTCCTACTTTCTCTCATTACCAACAAACATGGTCTTCATTTTCTATCCTTAATTTCTAATACTCTTTTGTATATTCTTACCATTCTACCTTTAGTTAATTTTAGTATTCCTCATCCTCTATTAACTTTTTTTTTATATTTTACTCATTGTCATCTTATCTTAAACTTATCCCCTCTCTATAATAACATCATATTAATTTATTTCTATGATTAATCTAGTTATTAATTTTTTTTCTAACTATCTCATCTTCACATTAATTTAATTGATTAAAAAAAATCTAAATCTTTTTCTAAATTAGCCTCTAATCCACTAATATTATTCTCTAGATTACCTTCTTTAATTTTAATATATCTTTACGCTATATCCTCATATTGTAAACTTTTCTCCTTTCAATAATAACTTTATATTAATTTATTTTACTATTATTAATTCAATTTAATCATTATTATATTTTTCTACAACCCCTTCCTCAATTATAAACTTGTCATGACTTTACCCTGATCATATTTAAAATAACAAAACAAATTAAATAATTAATAAATAAATAAAAAAACATTTACATTTACTTAATTTTTTAAATACAAAACTAAATACATTAAATATATAAAACTAAATACAATTTACAATGTGTAAATTACTGTAATATAACAAACCAAAACATAAAAAATATAATATTAATTATATAAATTGAAAAATAATAAATACGTAAATTATTGTAATTCTAATAAGAACATAATTTGACAAATAAAATGGTGGTCTTTTATTTTTATTTTTATTTGTAATAATATAAATTGAAAAATAAAAAACAGTCTTTTATTTTTAATAATAGCATAATTTGACAAATAAAAAAGTGGTCTTTTATTTTTATTTAAATAATATAAATTGAAAAATAAAAAAGTAGCTTTTTTTATTTTTAATAATACAAATAAAATAATAAAACGAAAATAAAAAATTCATTTTAATTTTTTTTTATATTAAATAAATTAAAAATTAAAATAAATCTAAATATTTTACTAAGAGCCGTGTCCTTTACGTTGTATCGCTGATGTAATCGTCGAGTGGATTTATTCCTTTAATGATTTTAAGTCACGTGGCATTTGAAGCGAAGAATTTGTGTTGGGCGAGTCATTAACGAAGAATACAGGCATCAAATCCTCTAGATGGTACCATCTTTATACAATCCAAAATGGCTCTTATGAATCAGATATGATGGAGAGCCTATGAACACCAAATCCGTGTTTCTTCATTCTTCTAACTAAAACTTAATAACAAACATTTAACTGATGTCAAAATGGTGGAATGGAAAACACATGGCCGCACAAATAAACCGAATGCACATTTTTCATTTTTGAAATGTCTTCAACATATTAACATAACGTGTCAAAAGAAAAGGCATCAATTTGGACTTTCGCTGGACAAAATCTACATTTGCTTGCAAATTCAACGTTTTTAAATAAAAAAGTTTATAGATTGGCCCTCCTGACGTGGAAATTGTCCCAATTTCTAAAAAGGGTATGTGCCAGATAGGCCAGATGTCCGCCGCCTGCAATGTATTCTTGACAATTTTGCATTGTCAGACTCTTTCAATTTCCGCCAAATGCCGCATAGTTTCCGAGGTCCCACATCTTGATTTGCTTGCTTGTACCAATATAAGTTGAGATGCAAATGATTAGCTATATATACCCAATTTACGTCTCGCCTGCTATCGTATTTTCTGATACACTTCTTAGCATGAAGAACAGCTCTTGGCAGCAGCCGAACTAACATCCTTCTCTCCTCTTGTCTTTACACCACTGTTGTGTTCACTGTTCGAATCTCCTGGCCACTTCTGTCTCAGTCATGGACTCTCAGGCTTCCAGAAAACGTGGCCGTGAGCCGGAAGCTCTGCCGGACTCCAGTGACGTCCGAGAGCCGAAGCGCTTAGAATTAGGCGAAGAAACAAATCTGTTTCCAGATCTACTGCAACTAGATAAAAATTTAGCAGAGGAACAAGAAGAGGAATGCGCTGCCAGTGAGGAGATCATAAGCAGTTTCATGAGAACCATGGAAGAAGAGATTGCTGCTCCATGTTCCACTTATTTTCTATGTGACAACTATGGGGATGATTCGGCGGCTTCCGATATTTGTAGAGAGCATAAAGGAAAAATCCTAGATTCGGATGTGGGGATTGATCTTGCTTATCTCTTGGATGCTTCAGACGACGAGCTCGGCATTCCTTCGAGCCCCGCTCTGGACTTGAAGGACGAAGTCTGTCTAACTCGGAAGGAAACATCCGCGGGTTTGTCTGAGAACCCGGATCTTAAATCCCTTGGTGAAAATTGGCTCTTCGAGGACGACTTTGAAGATTATCAGCAGTTTGCAATGTACAATGATGCCTGGAATGCGAGCCAGCTGCAGAATTATATGAACGCAGATTTTATAAGCCCGGACACGTTATTTTTCTGAGGCATGGAAAGTGCAGCCTGCCGGTGACATTTAACCAATGGAAGGGTTCGAGACATTTTGTTTAAGAATATAGCTCTCAACCATTGGAAAGTACAGGTGACAATATTGGATGGAAGGGTTCGAGAGTACTTTTGGTTTGGTTTAAGAATATAGCTCCCAACCATTCGATTTAATACACGGAGCTTCAATGCAAGGATTTATTATAACTTGTAATTATACACGGAGCTTCAATGCAAGGATTTATTATAACTTGTAATTATATATATTGTGAAAGGCAGTTATAATTATATAGGGTAGCAGAGCTGTCGCATGCAAACTTCAACGTTTTACTGCCTAATCTCTTTTGCTTTTCTGAGAAGACAAAAATGATTATATTTTGTAAAAATTATATACTTAAGTAATAAAGAATTGAAATTTTGTTTGTCCAAGCTCAACAAAAGGTTGTCCAAGACATTTGAAAAGGCAAGCAATATGTGCAGGGAATTCTCCCAAAAAATTATCACTGTAATATTTTTGCGTCTAGAGGCGCTTTACAATCCAGTATGGGGGAGATCTTGTAATTTGATGTAACTATGTTTGTAACATGTTCACAAAAATATTAGTGATAGTGAATATTATGGGAGAGATCTTGTAACTTGATATAAAGTTAGTAATGTTGTAACATGTCGGCAAAAATTAATAGTGATAGTGAATATTATGGGAGAGATCTTGTAACATGATGTAAAGTTTGTAACATGTCGGCAAAAAATAATAGTGAAAGTGAATATTATGGGAGAGATCTTGTCACGTTTGTAATATTAAAGTAACTAATGTAAAAAGTAGTAAATATTTTGTCCACCTAGGATATGTAAAAAGTAGTAACTAATGTAAAAAGTAGTAAAGATTTGATCCCTCTCGACACTTGATAGAGCTTAGAATTTGGATCTATGCTTGTTGGGCTTGGAATAAGATTTTCCTTAAAAAGCTCATTATGAACCATACGCATGATGTTATGCTTATTCAAAAAACGATGTGTGAAGGACGTGCCGCGTTGGAACCTAATTGGTTAAGAAATTGGTCTTTTTGTACAGTGGATACTGCTGGTCTTTCTAGTAGCTAGTTCATAGAGTAGAGTTCCAATTCCAAATCATCTTCTTCTTTTGACTTAGCTATTGTAGTTCCTCTAGAATTAAAGGATTCTAGTTATAGCATTCATTTTGTTAATGTCTACAGGCTTTATGTTGATCGTATCTGGTCAATCCTATTACAGTGGTTGGTGGGGATTTAAAGCTCACCATTACCGTAAGAAAAGTTTGGAGTTCCAACCCAAGATTAGACCCCTAAGGCATAAACTGGTTGATCTGGAACATGTTAAGATTGCTCTTACGTGGAGAAAGTTTCGTATTAATGAAGAAGTCGTAGCCAAAAGCTTGGAATTGTTTCTTGTTTCGGAATCTTTGTTAGGAGGAAGTTTGTTGTGGAAAACTTGGATATCGAAAGGAGGGTTATCTCACCAATGCCCTATCCTTTTTGCCTTGTCTGTTTTTTTTTTTACAAAAAAATTTGCGGGGATAGCCCGCAAGTCAGATATACCAGAAACTTGTGACTTAGCAGGGGCGGAGACGTCCCTGTACCACATCCCAGGGGTTGCCTATAGGTGGGCACCTATCCCAGGGGTCGCCTACCCTTCTAGCCTTAGTCAGATATACCAGAAACTTGTGACTTAGCAGGGGCGGAGACGTCCTTGTACCACATCCCAGGGGTTGCCTATAGGTGGGCACCTATCCCAGGGGTCGCCTACCCTTCTAGCCTTAGTCAGATATACCAGAAACTTGTGACTTAGCAGGGGCGGAGACGTCCCTGTACCACATCCCAGGGGTTGCCTATAGGTGGGCACCTATCCCAGGGGTCGCCTACCCTTCTAGCCTTGTCACAACGGGCTATGAAGCATCCCTACCCCCGCCGGTTTTGAACCTGTGACCTCCTCGGAGATAACACAAGCTCTTAACCATTGGGCCTACTCAGGTGCTTCTCCTTCTTGCCTTGTTTGTTGATAGTAACCCTAGTAACCCTAAGCGGGCTCCTTTTTAAGTAACCCTATTTGGTTGCAAGAAGATATGTTTTGCTCTTTAGTTGAAAATAATTGGGTGCATCTCGATCGTTCTTTCAACTTCTTTCTTATGGAACAATTTGCATAGAATCTAGTCAATGTTAAAGGGGCAATGTAGAGATGGTATTTACTCTACCACTATAGATCCATCTTAATTCTAGATCTACCAAGCACCAAGAGGGATCCAATTTCTTGAGGTGTATTTTTTTTTTTAATTTTAATTTTTGTACATGTCTAGAAAAAATGTACACCTCAAGAAATTGTATCCCTATTAGTGGTTGATAGATCTAGGTTTATGATTTTTAATTTTATGAGCCAACATGGATTTTTTTTAATTAATTTTTATTTGGTTTTAAATTTTATTTTATGACTTGACATAGATTTTTAATTACTTGTTATTTAGTTTTAATTCTTTTATTTTATGAGCCAACATGAATTTTTGTATTGCTTTTTTTTTTGTAAAATAACCCTACTTTACATGACAACATTCCCCCCATATTGGACTATAAAGCACCTTGCTACTTTGGATGCAATAAGGAACAATCAATGAGAATCCTTAAAGAAGCAAAGGCCACCATTGCCCAACTTTTCTATGCTTTGGACAATGGTCCCTTTGTGCCTCTCAACTCTCTAAAGTTAGAAGGGTCTAAGAAGTCATGCATGGTCTTCTTCTGAATGAAGAACATACATGGAATCTTAAGAGCAAAGCTCTATGGATTGATGCAAGTAACACTATTTTTTTCATAATTTCGCAAATTTTTGTAAAAAATAAATACCATTTGGGAAATTCAAGATTAATCTTGTCATTTTGTTATCTCATTTCATGAAATGGCCAAGCCCGGTCTTCATCACTTTCAGTGCCTGTTTAAGGAACCTAATGGTTGTCAAGTTCAAGAAATCCTTCAATTTGTGTCTAAGTTTAACCTTGTTTTTTTCGAATATATGGATGAGGTTCTGTGCGAAGATGTTTTTGAAGTAAAAATACATTCAACCCTCTTCTCGTTGCAAAAACGAAAAAATACCAAGGCATGATGGCCTCTCTGTGTAGTTTTTTTTATTGGCTTTTATGATCATATCAAAGATGGCCTACTTATGGTGGTCCAAGAATCTTAGGTGGTTGGTGATGTATTGGGGTCCTTTAACTTGACCTTTATCACTCTTATTGCCAAATCTCAAGAAGACAAATCCTTTGGTGATTTTAGACCAATTTATTGCTGAAATGCCATCTACAAAATAATAGCAAAAGTAATTCCCAGGAGATTGAAGTCGTTGCTTAGTGACATAACTTTGGAAGAACAAATTGGTTTCCTTAAGAAGAGACAAATACACGACGTTGAGGTGGTATCTAAAGAAGTTATGCACTCTATAAAAAATTCATAATTTCTCATGGCTTTTCTCAAGCTAGACTTATCAAAGGATTATGATCGTGTAAGCTAGCCTTTTCTGTGCCTGTCTCTCATCAAGATGGGAATGGCCATCCCTACAGTGAATTGGATCTTTAGGTGTTTTTTGTCTTCCTCATTTGTATTTCTTATCAATGGTTCTCTTTCAAGGTTCTTTAGAGCATCCAGAGGATTTCGTCAAGGGTGCCCTCTTTCCACTTCCTTTTTTAATCACTGTGGAAGACTTAAGAAAGATAGTCAAAGAAGTAGTGGGGAATGACTGTTTAAGAGGTCTCCCTATATTTTCTTAGGAAACAATTTCACTTCTCCATTTTGTAGATGATGTGCTCTATTTTGTTTTTGGATCCAAAACATATTTAAGCTCTTTAAACAAGACACTTGAGCTTTATTGCAAAGCGATGAGAAAACTGGTAAATTTTTACAAATCATGCTTATACCACAAAGCTTTGTCGATATTCGTGTTCAGTTTCTGTAGAAGTACCCTTCCTTTTCAGGAGAAGGAGTTGTCACATGGCTTCAAATACCTCAGTTTAATCTTAAACCAAGCTTTTACAGATCTACAACTTGGTTATGGTTAGTCAAGAAGGTTTAATAGAGGATATTTATTTCGGTTAATCGCTTGCTTTCTAGAGGAGGAAGGTTGGTGCAATTGAAATCTATCATGGAGGGTATCTTGGTTTATTAGACCTCTATCGCTTTAGTACCCAAGGGAATCTTGACTAAAATTAGAAAATCTAGCTTTTAGTTTTTGTGGTTGGGATCCAAGCGGTATGGAAGAATTCATTTGATAAAATGGGACAAGGTGGTTCTCCCTAACGAGCTTGAGGGATGGGGACTTAAAAATATTCCTATATTTTCCTAGTCTCTCGCTACTATGAGATTGTGGTGCTTTGTAAAGAACAATTCTCTCTGGAGTTGGGTTCTCAAATAAAAACACCTAAGCAATTTATTAGTGGAAGATTGGGTTCGTCAATTGGTAAATTCATCTAAAGGGTCTATCGTTTGGAATCCTTATCCTCAGATTTCTCATTGGTGGGTTGTTGGGAATTCTGGTAAGTAAAAAATAGTCATTCGATTTGGATTGGAGAATAATTGTGGTTTAGGGTGGGGGGATACTTCCTTCTTTCTAATTCTCTCCATATGTCTCTTTGTCGAAAGAATGTTTTCATCCTTATAGATCCCTGTGAGCAAGTTTCTCTCCCTAATGTTGATTTTTTTATTGAAATATGTTGAGCTTTGATCTTTAATTCTTTAAGGGAGGAAATACTAAATACTTGAAATCAATGAACCATTCATACACACAAACATTCAACCATAACAAAGGATGTACCCTGGGGAAAAAACTCAAAATAATGAGGATGAAAAAACCCAATAAGTATTCAAAGTATAATTATGATAGAGTAACAGAGAATGTCTTTTACAATAGCATATTGTTTTCAGCACCCCAGGTGCAAGATAAGAGAGAATAAACACCCCAGGTATAAGTATTGAGAAATAAAGAAGAGAGATCAACCAAATGAACTTTGAAATGCGTCCAACACATAAATAGCTTGCCAAAACCAGTCTCATGCAAGATGTAGCGAATCACTAAATGGGTAATTAAGCTCCCATGCAAACTATAGCGAATTCCTTCTTAGAATAATAGCTTTGATCTTCAGTTTCTCCAATCCTACATAACACAATGCGCAATGACTTTCATCTTTGACATTAAATCTTTCTCTACTGAATTTAGGATGAACTCTCTTTCTAACTAGATGAATGATTACTTAGTTAGGATGCTAACTAAAGTGTCATCATGCAAGAGTTGTAACTCAAGTGACCATTGTGAGTTCTTATTCAATTAATTGAGGCATACATTGTTAATATCACTGAAGCTTAGTAGTTGGAGTTCTCCTTAATCAATTGAAGTATTCTCATGAGAAATTTCGAATACTCTTTGTTCTCTATGCATTTTATCTTTATCTCTTATCTTATCTGAATGGTCTATATGTGCTAACTATTATTTATCTATCATATCAGATGATACTAAGAAGATTTGTCTAATGTTATGACCATATCATATTATTCTTGTTCCAAGTGGTCATATGCTAAAGTAATTCACTCTAGAAATGGCTAGTCTCTACAGGAGACTTAATAGCTTTATCTATCTAGAATGACCATGGTTAACAATACATCACATAAAATTAATGCTTCGACATGCAACGGATCACCTCTACACTGGAGGTCCACATCAACACATGAGGATGCCACTTGACACATAAGTCCTTAACCTTGTCCAACGAGATTGTACAACGTCATCACTTTTATGTATCAAAGTATTTACCTCAACACATGAGGAATAACCTTTTACAATGAAGGCTTAGTCATTCTTGAGTCCAACCCAACAATTTACTCCATGTTCCTGAGTCTAACTCAATATCCTTACCTCAATGCCTGAGGCCCAATCCAAACATAAGATTGGATAGGAGAATGACTCATGATGCTATGAATTTAACACTCCCTCTCAATAAGGGAATCATTCTTTTCCATCCCAATCTTGTCTTGAAAATACCTATACTTGGTCATTGACAGAGGTTTTGCTAACACATCTGCAATATTCTCTTCAGTAGAAACGTATTGAAGTCTTACTACACCTTTGTAGATGATGTCTCTGGTGAAGTGATACTTCATCTCAATGTGTTTCGACTTATAATGAAACATGGGGTTTTTTGAGAGATTAATACAGTTCTGATTATAAGAGTGAATGTTTGTAGTCTAAAGCTTATCCTTGAACAAACCAACAAGTAACTTCCTAAGACACACTGCTTCTCAACAGGTAGTACTAGCCACGATATACTTTGCTTATTTATTAATAGTCACAATACACTTTGCTTTTGTAGTACTGGTCGCAAAAAGTTTTGCTTCTGTATTACTAGCCGCAATACACTTTGATTTTGTAATACTAGTTGTAATACTGCCACCCTAATTGGAGTTATCATAACTAAGTAACTATACCTCACCATTGGAGGCATATTTGAGTCCATAAGAAATAGTACCTTGAAGGTATCTAAGAAACTGACTTAATATACTCATAGCATAACATATATCAGGTCTACTATGTATCAAGTACATCAAGGAACCAATGAGTTTTCTATACTTGGTAGCATCTACTAGATCTGATATGGAATCTTACTCATGTATTTTCTTCAAACAAGAAACCATCGGAGTAGTCATGGATATGCAATCCATCATACCAAACCTTCTTAACAGATCAATTGTGTACTTTCCTTGCAAAAGGAAAAACTCGTCTTTCCTTTGTTTCTCTCTACTAAGGAACAATTCATCATCATAGAGATCCCATATTTTGTGGCATCTCCAATGATTTACAAGGGTTCTAATGGATTTCCTTTAGCCATATATACAAAGAATTAAACACTAGAGACGATGCTCTTTCCAAGGGATATTTTACCTTCCCAGTTGGCTCATCCAGTGTCCATGAACTCCTTGATGACGTGGAAACTAAATCTATGGAGTTCTGCTCTTTAAAAGGATTCAACTTTTGTTTGGATAGTATTTGTATAGATTTTGTGCAGGCCTTTATGTCCATTCTTCAATAGTTTAATCCAGTAGGCCTGTAGATAATTGCTTTGAATTTTGGATTTTTGTAGAGTATGCATAATTATGTTTTGTGTAGTTTATGTTAATGAAGGTTTCCAAAAGGTAAGTAGCTTGTAAAGGCTAGTTGGTTATCTTCTTCTATTGGTTGCTATTGCAAGTATTCAAAATGTAA
>LPNX010623263.1:215146-262797 GCA_001517045.1 Pseudotsuga menziesii | reverse complement strand
GGAAGGCCAGGAGTCATATGAGTCGGATCCAAGTCAAGGAACACTCCAAAGGATTTTGGATTATGTACACATCCCGATGTACGCGACTATATAGGGAATATCCGCGTATGTACGCGATTATCGGGGAAAAGGCCGCGTATATCATTTTTCTAATGTTTTTGGGGATGGTCAATGATACATCAAAAGACAAAAAGTGGTCCATAGGGTCTAATGAGTCTGCAGTGGGACAGGGGAAGGCCATACAATGTGTGATTCACCTAGTGTGGTGAAATCCGCTATAACAAGTATCTTGTAGTGGCTATAGTTAAAGAAGTAATATGGTGTCAAAGTCAGGACCTAATGGTTTGTTAATTATGATTCCTCTCTAACGGGAAAGTAACATGTATATTCCTCCATGAATATACTTTTATTTTTTTGGAATACAGACAAATATCCTTTATTTTTAAATGATCTTATTATATATTAGTTAAATATAAATATAAATAAACTTTTGTGTATATAAAAAAGATTTTGAGATATACGCTTAATATATAAATTGTAATCTAAAAAGATAAATGTTTTTGAATTTATTTAAAAAAAATGAATTATAAATATGATATCTATCTTTCTTTTCATTTATATTTAGATTCATCTTAAATGTTAAAAAAATTATACTTCAAAATATTTTATCTTTCAATATGTAATAAATCTAAATTTTAGGGTGGCATGTGCAAGTGGGGTGATATTTTCCCCAAAAGGAAACATAAGAACCCGATTTTCATGGAGCACTAGAATTGCAGCAAACAATCAAGCAAAATCCTATGCTCTTCTCAAAGGGTTTTAAATAGTTATACAACATGGGATTGGCTCTCTCATAATTTTAGAAGACTTGATACTAATTATAAATCATCTAAGATTGATGATATTTCCAAAGCACATGGAGCTAAGAGCCATATCTCTAAGGATCTATTAGGAGATGATATATTTATGCAATATTTCTTCCCTCCACACCATATGATCCAATAACATTATTGTACATATACACAAGCCAATGTTTCCACTAGGGATATAGTCGAAACTCTTAGAATCAATGATCATGCCTCTTTGCATCCCAATCCTTGATCATGGTATGAACCTAAACCCCAGGAAATTGGAGAATCTCCAAGGTGACCATATGGGGGAATCACAACAAGAGAAGAGTTGACGGTCCTTCCCTAAAGAAACCAAAAGGATAAAAATCACATGCAAATTAGGTTTCATTTATGGATTTAGATGCATGGTAATAAGCTCCTCACTCTTTCACAATAATTAATCAACTTTTGGTACTAGAACCATATAAAACATGGATCACTTCAATTCCTCCCCAAGGAACTCTCTCATGCCTAGCTCTTGGGAGAATGTGAGATGGTGTAAGAACTCACATGTGCCATAGATAATATCTACAACCATACAAGGTGTGAATGGTATTCCCCCTCCACGTCATTAGCTGAGAATGTGTGAACACATAGGGATTTGATAGAAAAGATAGAGGAATGCAATCAAAGGGGATCACAATCAACCAACACAAGTTGAAGACAACGTGATAAGAATTATGAATAGGATTGCAAGAATAAGGAGTCCCATAGGGAATTCATAAGGATTCAAAGAAAAGGGGATCCATATCACCCTTACTTCAAAATAGAAAGAGCTATGAAAAAGAGAATCAAAAGGGAGATCCCACTAGAGAGAAATGAAGAAGGAAGAAGAAGTGACAGAGCTAGAAGCTACAATACAATCCATTCAAATTCAAGTACAAGGTCTATCAATGTGAGTCCTGAATTTTTTGGAATTCCAAGCTGAGCAAAAGTTTGTACATAAATGATTGCAAGATGAATTCCACGTTCTCCATGCAGAGGTATAAGAGTTACACAATAGAATTTCCCCTAGGCCCATAGAGATAGAAGACTATAAATATTTAACAAAAGAGTCATCATCTAGCCCAATTCACAACATTCCTAATCTCAATTAGCCTCCTCATGATGCAGTAGACCACCTGACATAGGAAGAAGACGAACACACAAGAGAGAAAATTGAGCAAGTTGAGGACGAATCTGGCAAGAAATTCATGCCTAAATAATAGTTTTGATTAACTTCTTTGACATTTTTGTATCTGGTATCTTTTACACACTGTACTCAAAAGTAAATTGGATGTGCTTACATAAACATAGCTTGTGCTTTCCTCTCCATAAAAGTTAAAGCATTTTGTAGACCCTCATAAAGGCATGTAGTGAGCTATATGTGAACTCATGATGCTTTTTTTTGTACTCTTTGTAAGTCCCTTATAACTATTTTAATTCAATACTTAATGATGCAGGAGCATCGTGGAATGCTAGCAATGTGATGAGTTGGTCACATGTTGTGGCATATTTTTGTGTTTTGATGAGTCATAGATTGTTAGTATCGGTAGGAGTGATTGTAAATCATGACTCCCTGCATGGAGATCAAGCCGTAGTTTGTTTGTTTGAGATAGGGGCATTTTCATCATGCTTTGTAGTTGTTTGTTTTCAGTTGCAGGATCAATCAGTGTAGGAGGTAACAATTTAGTTTAAATAGGGTGGATTAGAGAAGTAGATGGGGTTTTTCTCTTTAGCATTAGAATTCCAAGTTTGCAGAGAGACGGACAGACCTGTGTCTGATTCCGCTTGTAAATATTTTAATAGATTGAAGAAGAGAGTCGAGCTGTGTGTTTGTGTGGTTACTTAATAGGAAGGGTAGCTGTGTGTTTGTAGTATTATTAGCCTCTGTGCATTTACTGTTTTGAATTGTGAATCCCTGAAGAGCCGACTTCAACGTTTTTCCTGAACATTTGTGTATTTCTGTGAAATTGTTGCTTCAAGTGTTAAATTGTTGCTTTAGTAGTTGAAATAGGTTGTACATGCATGCATAGAAGTGCTAGGGTAATGAATCTTAGAGATTGCAGGATGGATTGATTGATTCTCTAATCAATCGATGCAAACTGCATGTTTTCTTCCTTAAACAATTTATTGCAGAGAATGAACGACGGAGATTGAGTCCGCAGACAAAGATCTGACAGCCCAGGAGAGATCCACAACGAAAGTTGTGAGGGAGATAATGGATCTACAAAGATCTATGGGATCCACATCAAAAGTAGATCGACGATCGTGGAGAAGGCCGCAAAGACCTAACGACTGGAAAAATTGCGGAGAAAGAATTGTGGAGGGAAAGTTGTAGGGAGCAACTTTGGAAAGTTGGTCGGTAACCTGCATCCTGCATCCTGCAACCCACTTGCGGAAAATATGTTGTGGAAGGAGAGTTGCGGGGAAGCATATTTGGAAATATGGCATTCGACATCCCGCATCCCACAACCCATTGTGGGAAGTTCTGTTACGGAAACTCTGTTGCGGAAACAGAGTTACAGAAGGGCGGTTGCTAAAGCAGAATTGCGGGGAGGCGATTTTAGTGCAGAATTTGGTGGAGGGATAAATTTGGTCATCCTGCTAAGTGTAGGAGCCACCATATCCTGGAGGTGTTGGTTGGGTTGGCTGTAGTTGACCCCGACTGCACCAATTTTGGTATCAGAGCAAGGAGAAGCTCATGTAAGAGAGAAGCGTAGCAGTAGAATCCTGAAAGAGAAAATAAGAGTGCTCAAGAGGTTCTAGATAGAGAACCAACGTTACCAAAAGACCAAGTACAGAGAAGGGGCTTGGTGAGGTAAGTTGTAACAATGTGAAAGAAAATTGTTATTGCATAGGCTTAGTAAAAGAGGATGGTTTTACGCATAGGCAGAGCAAGAGGTCGTGACAGAGGCCAACCAACGGGGAACACAAAAGTTATGGAGGAAATGAGGGAGCTACGAGCATGTCTAGAAGCCATGGAGACCGACAGACAAAGAGACCTAGAAGCAGGGGATGTAAGTGAAATTGAGGATGAAGAGCAAAGAGAAGAAGCTGCACCTATGCAGGAGACATCGAAGCTAAGGTATTTCAGATCGATTCTAGTAGAAACTTCAAGGTCGAAACCTGATTTTCCTACCTATGATGGAAGTCTCATTGCTGAGCATCTCATTGACTGGATTAGTGAGCTGGATAAGTACTTTGAGTACGATGAGATTGAAGAAGACAAGGGGGTCGGATTGGCAGTGACAAGGTTGAAAGGGCATGCATCCTTGTGGTGGGATAGTGTGCAAGACGAAAGAACGAGGAAGAATAAGTCATTGATAAAGAGTTGGGATAGGATGCTAGCGAAGATGAGGGATAATTTCTTGCCCAAATATTACCAGTTAATTCTGGATAGACAGGTACAAAACATTAGCCAAATATTGTTAACAGTGAGAGAGTACAATGAAGAGTTCTACAAAGTAATCCTAAGGGCAAGATATGTGGAAGAGTCAGCTGAAAAGGATGCTAGATATGTCAATGGTTTAAGGATGGATAACCAAGAAGAGATCAGTATGATATCACCTATGACAATGGAGGAGGCATATCAATGTGACTTGAGGGCAGAATAAAATATAGCGAGGAAGCAGAGCTTCAACAGAGGTTGAGGTTCGATGTCACATACCCCAATTTCGTAAAATAATGTTATTTGTTTTAAATTGATTCCTAAGACATTATGTTAAATTTAATGCTAAGTTGAAACTGATGACTCAGCAGAGTCAAAATATGTGGAATGTAATTCTGAATATTTTATTTTTAATAAATAAAAAGTGGAGACAACAGCTTGGGAGAGCTGTTAATAAGAGTGTTACTAGTCAAACTGGTGGAAGGAACTAGGTGGAGAGCAAAAGGACAAGTGGCAGTATCCTCAAACACTTCCTATGTTGTAGGTGGCAACTTCCCTACATTTGGGGTCATGATCCCCCAAGA
This sequence comes from Pseudotsuga menziesii, assembly GCA_001517045.1. Taxonomy (NCBI): domain Eukaryota; kingdom Viridiplantae; phylum Streptophyta; class Pinopsida; order Pinales; family Pinaceae; genus Pseudotsuga; species Pseudotsuga menziesii. The sequence goes on along the minus strand of LPNX010623263.1, from coordinate 257,953 downwards.
AAGTGGGATCAGAGCAGGTGGCTCAATTAATGACAACTAACCCAAAAAAGACCTAGGCAATCTTTTAAAAAAGTGCCCAATGTAGTGAGCTGGGGGCTGCTCAGATATTTTCCAGGAGAAGAATCATTCAGGAGGAATGCACTTCAAGAAATTCATTGGGAAAAAGGGAAACTGTAAGGAAGGTGTTTGAGAGATAAACTGCAGTAACTTGATCTGATACAACTTTCTAGCTGAGAGATTTGACTAACAAGTTTAGGACTGGTATTGAGTCTCAAGACTAGTACTTGATTATTTGCTGCACCTAGTTCCAGCCAGGGAGACCAGAGTAGGCTCAGGGGTCCCGAGGAGTCGCTGTTTGAGTGCTCTCCAGGAGTTGGTAGGGAGAAACGCCCTCCCATTGCTATTGTCGACCAGCTTTAAGAACAGGTTCTTCTATTTACTAATTTTTGTGTTAATATCTGTGTGTGATTGAATGATGCATTTCCAGATTATGATGTAAAATTAGAGGATAGAATATCTTAGTTTGTTTAGTAATGAAATTATTCTTAATGAGAAACAAATCCTACCTGTGTTTTTCCCCATCTGGAGTAATCCAGATCGTACTCTAGCACAGGTGGTGTATTTAAATGAAGAAAGTATGATGTAAATATAAAATAAGATGTTAGCTTGATTATGAGAATGTTTTCTTTTAGTGTTACCGGAAGAAATATCATTTTGTACATGGAATAGTGTTAGACCTAGACTGTGAAAACCAAATTATTAGAAAAGGAAAAGAAGCTATATCATTACACTAACAGTAATAATTTTGGTACATGAAACAACTTTCTATACAACATTCATTTCAGTAATCTTTATATCTATTTTTAAACCAAAGAAAAAGAATTTAATACTTAAAATTTGTAGTGTTAGATTAAATAAGAATGCCTGTCAGGTCTACAGTTTATTTATTTCCTGTTTATGATAAATAACTACTGTATTTATAGCATCCAAACTGTGAGTAAGTATAGATAAACTTGGATTTAATTATAAAGATAAAACTAGTTGGTTTAAGATTTTATTTATGGTTGGTAATATAAATAATTCTTTCATTTTTGTCTAGCTGAACTTAAACAAGTTCTACAACTACTAACCTATCTTTTATAGAATTTAAACAAACACTACTATATATTTCATAGGAAAGAACATAGATAGTTTGTTATTTCTTTTATTTTATAAATACTAAATATTATGATATAAATAGGGTAACATAGAATACATAAGGGACTTCTTATAAATTATTTAATATAGAAAGCCTAAGATTAAAATAATAAAATATTTTCTAATTATACACCTATAAATAGACTAAGTACAAAGATAATGTATACAAGTATAGAAACAACATTTTTGTTTGTAAGTAAAATAACATTCTTATCCCATTATAATAAATATTAAGTAAATATAATTTCTGTACTTAAAAGATGTAACTATCAGTTACATAAGTACAACTCTAAGAACATTAAAATTACATAATTTCTGAAGGTTAACAAATACAAAACAATATTTATAACCTTATTAGAACAGAGAGAGTTAAGGTAAGTTCATATAAAAACAATATACAGTTATCCTAAATAATTTACAGGGTAAAAATTAAATATAATAACTTGCAGGAATCAAATTAACAGAACATAGACATGCTCGATTCACCGAGCTTAAATAACAATTTATACAATATAAGTAAAACGAATAATTTACAGTATTATATTGTAAACAAAAGATATTTCAAAAAGAGACAGTATACACATCTTTACATCACGGAGTTAGGGTAAAAACCCTATTATATCAAAATTACCACAGAGGTATAAAACCAAAGAGTTTAAGCTCCTTTCTAAATGCCTCTCGGCTTCTAAAAATCATCGGAGTATGGCTTTATTAGCCTTTCTTTCATTTATACATATATACACAGTAACTAGAACCAAAAATCAAAATTTACAGTCACGGCCTAAGCCGGAAGCCCGACATAAAGCAAGGGCTTTTCTTTAACAGAATCAACGAACCAAGTAAACCCAAGTAAACCAAAACCACGAGGGTTCTGCAGGCCACGGCGACCAACCATCAAATGTCCCATAAGGGACTGAACAAGGACGAACTACCATGGGGTATCCAAGGCTTACCCATGAGCAAGCACTTGTCCCAGCCTTGCACCAACCATGCAAAAAGGACAGGTTGACACCTGTGTATCAATGAAAAATGATAATGTTAATACCTGGTATTAAAATAAACAATCGTGTAATGAAACAAATATGCAAGATAACAAAAATGTTAATAGCAGTTCTTACCTCAAAACTTCACTGAAATGTAACTACTCACAAACAATAATGCTGCAACCAACGCAAGGAGGAACAAATACCTCATCTGCCACAGGAAAAATGGAGTTTACCCACGCAGTAGTGACCAACGAAGGCCAAAAGATGGAGCAACAAGCCAAGCAGGAATAAACGCTTGGGCCGCAACTTTTCCAACCCTAAAACCCTCTCTGCTGCGAAACCCTAAAACCATACAAATCTCAAGAGGTGAAGCCACGACACTCACTACTGGGCTGCGGGTGAATAAGACATTGCAGTCTGAAGATTACTGGAAGGAGCAAGAAGCGAAGGATAAACCCTAGAGGAAAACCAACAATCCAGTTCAAGCAGTAATCAATTTGTTACAGCTCCTCTTTATAAGCATTCAGGGTGAGCTCACGAGTTGCAGAAGCAAGCTGGGAGAATACCAGCAACGAGTTGCAGAGCGACAATGTAGTTGAAGAACACAGTAGCAGAGCGGCCGGAGGCCGAAAACAATGGAGGGAATAATAAGCTTAGGGTTCGAGAGAGTCTTTTTAACCACACAACACTTGGCTATGATGTTGCCACGTTCACGCACAAATTTTTTGCATGCAATGGGTAAATCCCTATAGTCACGGCGTGTAATGTTCGAGAAGATTTTATTCCAATCATTTGTGGGATTTCGAAGTTCCACCATAATCTTTACTCCCAATGTCAACCTAGCATGCACGTCGCAAGGTAAACAAAGAATCATTACTATAAAACTATGCCTTAAAAGTCATCAAAGGCGTGGGGAATACTACGACCCATCTTTTATACAAACACAATGTACATTCAATCAAATGATTATAACTTATGTCAAAAGGTTAAACCATAAACTCATTGTGGGCGCGGTCTATTCTATGACCCCTTTCATTTATACATTGCACGGTATACGTTCAACAAACAACTATAAATCTATCAAGGTTATGCCTTTTAATATTTTAAAAAAAAGTTCATGAAACCTTCATATGATAAGATACCCATCTTGCTAGATTTATTCTAGTCATGCATTGGAGTATTTACATGTATATAAACTATTAAGTTTAAAAATAAAATGTTAAGCCTTATCGTATTTATCAGGCTTGTCATTAGGTAACTTTGATGACTTAATAACATTAATTGGACAAAATCTTCCAAATAAGTTAGGTGTAAAAGAGTTTAGTTCTTCGACACTAACTTAATCCCTTTTGACAGCAATATGTAATAATATAATTTTTTAAAACTGCAAAGCTTTGGAAGTTGGAATAATGGTACAAAAACTCATTTATCAATGTGCATTACTTTAGATCACAAAGGAGTAACCAAAATTTGACATGACATAATTGGATTATGTACACATCTTAAGATAGATCCTTAGCGTAATAACCCTGCCATCTTTATTCTATGTGTATGGAAAGATCAAAGGCGTTTACACACACGATGACTTTGGTAAACATTGATAAACATCGAAGAGTTTAATACGCAATAAAAACTATAAATTACAACTATAGAGAGAAAGCAACTGTCACCAATACTGATAGGATTGAATCTTGTTTCCATGGCGTCTTTAAAAAGAATAACGATTTAATGGTTTTACCTCATAAAAGCATTTGAAATTGAATAGCATTTATATTCTTTTACTGAGCTATTATTTTTGCAACGAACATATATCTGTATGCGTAATGATTATTGACAAGCAACACCGGATCTTTCTTACCTGTAAATCTGTAAGAGCAGGTAAATTTTCTGCGTTAGCTCAAAAGATAAGTAAGCCCAGATTACCAAGATAGTTCCACCTTGTGGTCACAAAGAAAAACAAGTCATTAAACTGAAAAAGAATTATTCTATAAGATAAACATAATCAAGTAGATAATTCAGATTATGAAATCATTAACATATAACTAATTAAAACAATTAGTTAACTACATTAATGAAGATTATCTGTATTTTCAAAATTTTAAATTTTTCGGAAATTTTGGGATTTTCACATTCGACCAGAGGACAAGCAGTTGGAAGAGGAAGATTTGCAGCACAGAGGGGAGAGTCCAGTAACTCTAATAGCAAGAGCAGCATGGTAGAGGAGTTGACTCTAGCAGAAGAGGACCTTACCAAGGAGGTATAGGTAGAGGAAGAGGCAAAGAAACTTTCATTAGGTGCTACAAATGCAACCCGTTGGGGCATAAATAATTTGAATGTCCAGGGAAGGAAGACGTAGGATAGAGAGGATCCTATGTAGCTCAAAATGAGCAGTAGCAAGAAGAGTCGACAGTGGTGGATGTTTTTCTAGAGACAAGAGAGGCTTTGATGATGAACAAGGTCTTGTTGAAACCTGAGAAGGAGTGAGTACAGCTTGATCAAAGAAAATATTTATTCCGGACCACGTGTAAAGTCCAAGGGAAGTGCTGTAAGATGGTGATTGATAGTGGGAGCACTGACAATATTGTTTCCATAGATATGGTGGAGAAGCTGAGTTTAAGGAGGACCAAGCATCCTATTCCATACAAAGTATCTTGTTTACATAAAGGACATCAAATCCTGGTAAGTGAGAAGTGTGAAGTTGATTTCCAAATAGGTCCATATAAGGACAAGATTCTGGGTGATGTTATGCCCATGGATGTTTGTCATATACTGTTAGGAAGAAAGTGGTAATTTGATAAGAAAGTGATTCATGATGGTAGGAGTAACTATCATAGTTTTGAGCATAATGAGATAAGACATGTACTTCACCCTTTCCAAGAAGGTAGTACAATAGGATAGTCAGCACCCTAAGTACTAATGTTGTCAGGAAAAGAATATTTGCAACATATTGAGGAGGAAGAGTTGAACTATGTTGTGGTATGAAAACCAAGAGTGGTGACAATGAAGACTAACGTGATAGATCTACCTGAGGAGATTCACGATATGCTGAGTGAGTTTAGTGATATCGTGGTGGATGATTTACCCAATGATTTACCATGAAGGAGGCATATAAGCCATAAAATTGATTTTATTCCAGGAGCCAGTTTACCAAACAAGGCAGTGTATAGGTTGACACCTCAAGAGAATGAAGAAGTGAGGAAACAGGTCCAAGGATTGTTGGACAAAATATTGGTCTAGAAGAGTTTGAATCCATGTGCAGTACCAGCAGTACTCATACCAAAGAAGGATGGTGAGTAGAGGATGTGTACTGACTCCAGAGCAATTAACAAGATTAGTATCAGACATAGGTTCCCATTACCAAGGATGGATGACATGATGGATTTCCTAAGTGGGGCAACATGCTTTTCAAAATTGGATTTGAAGAGTGGATATCATCAGATCAGGATCAGAGAAGGAGATGAGTGGAAGGAAACCTTTAAGATAAATGATGGGTTGTATGAGTGGTTGGTCATGCCATTTGGATTATCCAACGCACCAGGTACTTTTATGAGATTGATGAATGAAGTATTGAGAGATTTCATAGGTAAGTTTGTGATAGTTTACCTTGATGACATTTTGGTTTTCAGCCAAACAGGAGAACATAATTTGAAGCATCTGAGATATGGTTTAGAGAGGCTGCAACAAGATAAGTTGCTGGTAAATGTGAAGAAGTGTACATTTATGAAACCATAGCTAATATACTTAGATTTTATTATCTCAAGAGATGGATTGAAGATGGATCCATAAAAAGTGCAAGCAATCATTGATTGGCCTTCACCTAGGAACATATTTGAGGTAAGAAGTTTCCATGGACTAGCAAGTTTTTATAGAAAATTTATAAATAATTTCAGTGGTATTTGTGATCTATTGTTGAGAAAATTAAGAAGGATAGACAACCATTTCAATGGACAGTAGAGGATGAAAGGAGTTTTTAGTTCTTGAAGAAGAAGATCACTGAGCAACCAATATTGAAGTTACTAGACTTCAAACACCCTTTCCAAGTAAAGTGTGACACCAGTGGAGTAGCAATCGGAGTTGTACTCAGTCAGGAGGACATGCCCATAGCGTATTTTAGTGAGAAGCTGAATGATGCAAAAAATAAGTATTCATCTTATGACAAGGAGTTTTATGATACTGTTCAATCAATGAAGCATTGGAGGCATTATTTGATGCCTAGAGAATTTGTGTTATATCCTAATAACCATGCATTCTAGTACATTATGCAGCAACCTAATTTTAACCTGAAACATGTCAAGTGGGTTGAGTTCTTACAGAGCTTTACCTTTGTGTTGAAACACATAAGTGGACAGTCGAAGAGAATAGCTGGTGTCTTGAGTAGAATACTGTTGATTGTGTAAGAGAATCAGATCCAAGTCTTGGGATTTGAGAATTTAGGGGATTTGTATGATACTGACATTGATTTCTAGGAAGCTTACAGGGCTTGTAAGAATCCAGTGGAGGTGGAAAGAGATCCATGGATGGAGTATACGCTACAAGATGCTTTACTCTTTAGAAACAATAAACTGTGTATACCAAATTTTTCCATGAGAGAGAACTTAATACAGGAAAAACATAATGGAGGTATGGCAGGTCACTTTGGAAGTGATAAAACCTTTCGACATTTGTGTCATTTCTATTTTTGGCCAAGGATGGGGTCTGAAGTTGAGAAGTTTGTAAGAAGATGCTGAGTATGCCAGCATGCTAAAAGAAGAATCCAAAACACAGGGTTGTATACACCATTTCCTATTCCAACTAGGCCTTGGGATTCTGTGAGTATGGATTTCATTCTAGGTTTACCAAGAACTCGGAGAGGACATGATTATATATTCGTAGTTGTTGATAGATTCACTAATATGGCACATTCCATTCCATGCTCCAAGACTAGTGATGCTACACACATTGCTAACTTGTTTTTCAATGAAGTTGTGAAACTACATGGTTTACCTAGAAGCATTGTATCAGGCAGAGTTGTGAAGTTCATAGGTCATTTCTGGAGGACCTTGTGGAATAAGTTGGGTACCAGACTGAACTTCAGTTCAACATATAACCCACAGTATGATGGATAGACATAGTTAGTTAACATGAGTCTGGGGAACATATTGAGAAGTCTGATTGGAGAGAGTCCTAAGCAGTGGGACATAGTATTAGCTCAAGTTGAGTTTCCCTATAATGATTCACCAAGCAGAAGTACAGGGATAAGTCCATTTCAAATTATGTATGGAATGCATCCAAGAGGAGTGTGTGAACTTTGTGACTTAGGTCAATTGGAGAAAAGGAGTGTTGATGGAGAAGAGTTTGCAATAAGGATCAATGAGCTACATCAACAAGTGAAAGCAATGTTACAGGAGAGTAACACCAGTTACAAGGCCAGAGAAGATTCCAAAAGGAGAGAGAAGAACTAAGAAGTAGGAGATTTGGTCTTAGCATATCTAAAGAGAGACAGGTTTCCAAAAGGAGAGTATAACAAGCTGAAGATGAAGAATATTGGACCCTCCAGGATGCTTAGAAAATTCTCAGCAAATGCTTATGAGTTAGAGATTCCTACTGGAGTGGGTATTTCACCAATATTTAATGTTGCAGATCTATAACCTTATGTAGTAGGTGACACTGGAACCTTTGTAGAAGGTGAAGATCCTATTGAAGACTTACAATTGGTGGGGCAGATGCCTATGGCACAACCATTGGAAGTTGAGGCCTGGACACTAAAGTGGTAAAGAGTACAAGGAAGAAGGACTATCTGGAGTATTTAGTCAAATGGAAGAAATGACCAACAGAGGATTCTACTTGGATGAGCACTACAGAGTTGGAAGCCAAGGGTTTCACTGTAGCTGGTCTAATGAACAGGAGTTCATAATTGTTCACCCTTGCGAGTCTGATGCAGGAGCATCGTGGCATGCCAACAATGTGATGAGTTGGTAACATTCTATGGCATATTTTTGTGTTTTGATGAGTCATAGTTTGTTAGTACCTGTAGGAGTGATTGCATATCATGACTCCCTGCATGGAGATCAAGCCACAATTTGTTTGTTTGAGATAGGGACATTTTCATCATGCTTTGTAGTTGTTTGTTTTCAATTGCAAGACCACTCAGTGTAGGAGGTAAAAATTTAGCTTAAATAGGCAGATTCGAGAAGTAGAGGGGGTTTTTCTCTTCAACATTAGAATTCTGAGTTTGCAGAGAGATAGATAGAATTGCGTTTGATTCCGCTTGTAAATATTTTAATGGATTAAAGAAGAGAGACGAGTTGTGTGTTTGTGTGGTTGCTTAATAGGAAGGGTAGCTGTGTGTTTGCAGTATTATTATCCTCTATGCATTTACTGTTTTGAATTATGAATCCGTGAATAGCTGACTTCGACGTTTTTCCTGAAAATCTGTGCATTTCTATGAAATTGTTGGTTCAAGTGTTAAATTATTGCTTGAGTAGTTGAAATAGGTTGTAAATGCATGCATAAAAGTTCTAGGCTAATGAATCCTAGAGATTGCAGGCTAGATTGATCGATTCTTTGATCAATTGATGCAACTTGCAGGTTTTCTGCCTTACCCAGTTTATTGCAGAGAATGAACGGCGAAGATTGAGTCCGCAGACAAAGATCTGACGACCCAGGAGAGATATGCAATGGAAGTTGCGAGGGCAATAATGGATATACAAATATCTGTGGGATCCACATTAAAAGTAGATCGATTGTTGTGGAGAAGGCCACAAATATCTGACGGTTGGAAAAATTGTCGATGGAAAGTTGCGGGGAGCAACTTTGGAAAGTTGGTTGGCAACCCGCATCCCGCAACCGGCTTGCAGAAAATCTGTTGCGGAAGGAGAGTTACGGGGAAGAAACTTTGGAAAGTTGGAATCCCACATCCCACAACTCGTTTGTTACAGAAACTCTGTTGTGAAAATTGAGTTGCGGAAGGGTGGTTGTGGAAGTAGAATTGCGAGGAGGTTTTAGTGCAGAATTTAGATGATGGCTAAATTTGGTCATCCTGCTAAGTGTAGGAGCCACCAGATCCTAGAGGTACTAGTTGGGTTGGACGTGGTTGACCCCTCCTGCACCACTTAACCAAGTTTTATTGAAAAAAATCCAAAGTTAAGATAAATTAGAGATCATATTTATTAACCACTCTTTAAAAAAACTAACAATATATATTTTGTTATAATTCCTTGGATCTAATAACAAAATAACTAAATCTCCTATTTCACAACCCCTAAGTGATTACACCATAAAAATTCGAACCCTAAACCAAACACTTTAAAATATTAAAAATGATTGAAGATACAGTATAGACTTATGGTCAGATTAATGAACTTCATTAAAAAGTTAATGTGAAAATGTCAATATTTATGTTATATTATGTTATGATACTTAGTGAGATGAGAGTATATCGGTGGTGTTATTTATTTAGTTGAATTGATTGGAGGGTTTAAACATCTAGGGTGATTGTCCTTTCTTCCTTTCATCTGGATCAACCCGTGGATTATTAGAGTGGCCTTATTGTTCCTTCTTCTTCCGAATCTAATATGATTTGAATTTATTGCATCCCTATCGTGATGTGGTGTGAAAAAATCCTTTGAATATATTTATGTGGGTACTACTCCTAAATAATATGGAATTTTGAGTGATCCCGGTGTTGGTAGTGCTTTGGTTTTTATGGGGAGGCTGGATTTGGTCCTTTGTCTCATCATGCTTGTGAGAAGGGGGATTTCAAAGGGGGTTTAAACCTTGAGTTCTATCCATTAAATTCCATGTGTGCTTGTAAGGGTATTCCAAGTAAGTTTCCTATAGTTTCAAAGAATGTTGTTTCTTTGACCCCCTTGGGTGGGTGTTTGTCTTCTAGTTATTGGGCTCTTAGAGATTAAAAATCCATGGCTCAGGAAAAAAAATGATACTGCTTTCACTAAATATGAGAGGAGTTGGAGAACACTCCAAATACCTTGCCTTAAAGATATTGTTTGAAAAGACTCATCTTGATATTATTTTTTTATAGCAAACCATGGTTATTGGTGAAATAGCTCATTTGTTTTTTTCTAAGCTTCTTCCAGGGTGGGAGATTCCCACCTTGGACGATGTTGGATAGTTTGGGGGGATTATTTCAACTTGGAACCTCAATATGGCTAGACTATACCCCTACTTCATTTATGTTAGGATTCTTCTATGTGGCAAGGTTATTGGTTTTGATTGTGCTTTGCACTTGTTAATTGTTATGGTCCATATCAAGACTACAAGTATTTTTGGGATAAGGTGGAGTAATATAGTATTTGTAACATACCAACCTCGAGACTAAGGGAAAAGGAACCAAAAGACTAAAGGAAGGATGAATTGATTCAACAATAGAAAGAAAATGTTCTTAAGGCTAGAACATTAATCCAAACAATCAAGCATTCAACCATTACTAGTTAGATTTCTTAATTAATGATTAAATCTAGTTATTTAGTTTAAACAATTAATAATTAACTTAATTAGTTGGTCCCAATGGTTATTATAGCCTTTTGAATTGACTATACCCTCCTAATGTTCTTGACATCGGGAGTCAAAAGTCAACATTGCTAAATGAACACAACAAAATTTACCACCCGACATCGATGTCCCAATCGTGGAACTTGGGTCATTGGAAGTTGGAAGTTGGAACACATTTTGAGTGTTTTTGATCTATCATACTAACTTTGATGTTCTGGTCTCAGAACTCAAGTTCCCCGACGTCAGACCTTGGGCATTAAAAAAACATGGAATCCCATTCCTGCTTATCCTGCCAATCCCGATTTCAGGTTCTCGGCATTGGAACTTATACAATGAAAAAAATACATTAAAGGTTATTATGTTGATCCTGACATTGACACGTTAGCATCAACACTTAGAAATCATTACAAAAATTGCACTGAAGTTTATGATGCCTATTTCAATGTTGGAACATTGGACTACGATGGTTGGCATTGGACAAACAACACAATTACCATGACCTTTATGACACTGATATCGACATCATCACCTCAGTGTCAGAACCTTAGATATTCTCCATTACATTATTCGCTAGCTCCCTGCTAGGTTGGAAACGAGATTAACATGAAGTTAAGGCATGTGTCCTTTTCATTTACTGATTAACATGTACTCACAGAGATGTTAGGAAAAATTCTAAGGAAAATATTTCCCATTGGTTAATCTTGCAATTACATTCCTTCAACAGACAAAATTAGAGCATGGATCAACCCACCCATAGAGGGTGTCTTGTAGGCTAAGTTACAACAACACACTCGAAGGAATGAAAACTTATCAATAATGAAAATGCAAGTTAGTTACCAAGCAGTTAAACTATCAGATATGTATTCATATATTAATTTATCTACCATATCCATATGCTTTGTCAAGGTTTTCCTCACTTGAACAGGCCATTCCCTAGCTTAGGCCATGGATCCATTGTGAAGGATTTCTCTCAACCAAACAAATAGGGTCACAATTCAACATTTTCACCATGGAAACACCAATCCAAACATAGTGGAACATCTTTCATGATCCAAAATTGCTCAGAATGGCCGAACCAGACCATATGGATTCACCCTCCCATGCTCATTCCAAGAAAATCTCCAATTATTCTGTCTCCAAAGCTAAAATTTCTCTAAGAAAGGAAAAGTAATTTAAATTATCCAGGAAACACTCTGGCATAGCATTTCCATCACATGAAACTAAAATTATACTAAGAAAGCATAAACTATCCAAGAAACACTCTAGAGTAAAAATTCCATCATAGGAAACTCAAATTATACTAAGAAAGCATAAACTATCAAGGGAACACTCTGGAATAATATTTCCATCCGAGGAAACTCAAGTCATACACACCTAGAAAGCACAATAAAATATATCCAAGCAACGCTCTGGCATAAACCAATTCTTCATACGTCCATGCAAGTTCTTTGATCTTTGAAATATTTCCAAGTAACACTCTAGCATAAATCATGCTCTAGTCTCTATCCAGGAAAGACTCTGGCATAACACACCTTTACTTAAGGAGCAATTTTTGATAAAAAAATCCTTCCTAAAGCTAATTCAAATCCTCTAATATCCATTCCCTTTTTCTTGGGTAAAACTAACTTAGGGATGCATGGAAGGGATGCATCCATTCCATGTAGGGATGCATTCCTCGATAATCAAATCCATGGATGGAAGGGATGCATGGTTAGAATCGTTACTTTTTTAGAAACTCAGAGAAAAAAGAGTGAAGCTATCTATAGATTTTTGGTTTCTCAAACAATGTCGTGACAAGAATCTCAGTCTAAAGTCAACACACTTCAGCTACAGAGGAGTAATCTAGGAAAAAACCCACGTTGTTGCTATGGGCTCACCATTAGTAGTGGCAGATATCTATATGGAACACTTTGAAGGAAGAGCCCTCAACTGCCATTCCTCAACACCAGAGGAATGGAAGAGATACGTAGATGACATTTTTGAAAAATGGGGACATGGAAAGGAGAAGCTAAACAATTTTCTGGGACACCTAAATAGCCTCTCTGAACACATTAAGTTCACTTTGGAAATGGAAAAAGGACAACCAACTAGCCTTTTAAGATGTCCTTGTAACAAAAAAGAAGATGATAGTTTCGGGTATCAAGTTTATCGAAAAAAAACACACCCGAACAAATACCTTCATGCAGACTCCCACCACCACCCTAACTAAAAAATTGACATTATCAAGACTCTCATGACTCGGGCGTCGAGAATAGCGGATTTAGAACACCTAGACGAGGAACTAGGCCACCTATGAGAGGTATTTATAAAGAATGGATATTAGAGGAAGATCATTGACAAAGCAATCGACCAAGCTCGGAACAGAAAACAATCAACACAAACAGTGGAAATCCCTAAGATCTCTCTACCTTATATTAAGGGCACTACTGATTGGATTGCAAAAATCTTAAGAAAACAAGACATACCTGTCACCTTCACTCCCCCTAACACTACTGGGAAGATGGTGGACTCAACCAAGGACTAGGTGGATCCGAGAAACCAGAAAGGTGTGTACATAATACCTTTCTCTTATGGGAAAGTGTACATTAGGGAGACCGAAAGATCTATAAACATCCATCTCAAGGAACATGGGTTAGATATCACTAGAGACAGAGCCAGTAAATTAGCCCTTGCAAAACACTCACTTAACTCTTTCCACCACGTATGTATAAAAAATGCTAAACTACTAACAATGGAAGAAAAATATCTAAAAGATGGGTAAAAGAGGCTATGGAAATTGACAAGCGAGATAACACATTTGATTGGGATGATGGGATAAAACTGAGTGGCACTTGGAAACCAATAATTAATAAAATAAAAAGGCATCTACATGACCAATGAGCCGACATTCACATATCTATCTATATTTATACTCTCTCTTTGGGATTTAATTAGAAACATCTCAAAAACATAGTGAGATCCCCTGATGATGGACTAACATGATAAGTCAAAAACCTTGGGCATTTGAACAATAACAGGTTTTTCCATTTTTTAATTAAATTAACATGATATGTCCGAAATGTTGGGCATTTAAACAATAACAGGTTTTTCCATTTTTTAATTAAATTTTCAACTTGTATTATGGATCTTTTCTCGACTGTCAATATTGTTGGAGATCATTTGACTATTTTGTGTTGGTAAGTGCCTGGCTTAAATCTATAGAGTTAGGTGCACTAAAAACTGAAAATTAAGAAAAAAACAGGCAAAAAAGACAAAGAAAACAATCAAAATCACCCATGCAGGTGCACTAAAAATTGAAAATGAAGAACAATTAGTCAAAGGAGATGCAAAGAAAATGATCAAAATCGTCCATGTAGAGTACAACCGGCAAGTAGGCATGAAAACGAAATGAAGGCAAAGCATGCTGTAGTGAATCAAATATAGGCATGTCTAGACGAAGCAGAGCAACAGTTTTAATTAATGGGTTCTTTTGGGTCAGATAGTCTGTTGGGATTTTTTCTAGTGAAAAAATTACTTATTGTGCTGTAGATGGATAGATAGATACATAAACATAAAATAATTGTATTAGTTAGTAGATATTCATATCATTTACTATTTGTAGTAAGGTAAATTGTATTTGATTAGATTTATGTGGTGGCAAAGACCTTCCTGTTAATTTTGAGTACTTTTCAAGTAACTTTAATCATTGTAAAAAGTTGACTCATGTGGCTTGCATATGGAAACTGCTCATGGAAGGAAATGCAAGGACATCGATTTATCAATATTGCCACAAATATTTTAGAAAGGATTTGACTTAGGAAATAATTTGGGTCTCGCATAGATCGATATACAACCATATTAATAAGGAACAATACTGCCAAGAGTGGAAATCCTCAAAGAATATATAAATCTCATTTTCGGGGCTCAGTTGAGAGGTTGTGTTCAATTTTCATGTTTTAGATGTAAATCCGATTGGAAGACATAGCCAATTCGATGAAATCTGCAATTTTTTTAGTACACTACAATTTAATTACATCTAATTAATAGATTGGAAAATGGACTTTTAGACTTGAACTAGAGAGATAGAAAAGGAAGAAAAATAAAAAATATAATTTTTGTTTTTTGTTATTTATTTGAACCTGAAAATGAGCATTTAATTACCTGCCAACTCGAACCAATGCGTTGAGTGGCCTATTTCTTTTATCCAATTTTATATTATTTAGATATAGATATCAAGAAAGTGGTTGGGCCAAACTATATATATAATTTTATTTATTTATTTTAAATACATAATTTTTTTTAAATAAACAAATTCTTTTTTATTTAATGAAATGTAAAATGCTCTTTTCTTCTTCCATCAATTTATTAACCATATCTTTTTCACTCATACTCTAAGGTATGATTCCAATACACCCTCCTCACATAGTTTATTAGCCATCTGCCAACGATAATGTAAAATGCTCTTCCTTCTTCTACCAACTTACTAACCTTACTAACCTTATTTACATAACATGTTTTCCTCAAATTTTTAACCTTAATTACATTATATTTGCATATCCATCAATTATATTATATGGCAGGTCTCTTTTACTATAAAGCACTCTCTTCTACTATAAAGCACATTTTATACAAGTATATTAGCCTTACAAGTTTTACCTCTTTTGTATGTTGCCATCCTTTTGTGTGGCTTGAGTGTGCATTATTATAAATGTAAGGTATGTAAAATAAGGATGCATTGAGCATCAATGTAAGGTATGGCACTCTCAAAAAGTATGTAGGAATATTGGTATACTGTATCACCCACGCTACCTATGTATTTAATTTAAATGCATGTTACCAACTTTTTTTTTCACTTTATTACATC
Organism: Pseudotsuga menziesii; assembly: GCA_001517045.1. Taxonomy (NCBI): domain Eukaryota; kingdom Viridiplantae; phylum Streptophyta; class Pinopsida; order Pinales; family Pinaceae; genus Pseudotsuga; species Pseudotsuga menziesii. The sequence continues at coordinate 242,437 of LPNX010623263.1, read as the reverse complement.
AGATTGGATTATAAAAAGAGAATATGTTCCATGTGGGAATACCGGTCAAAATGAACATTGGAACCGAGTATGAACCAGAGCACATACCATTTTGTTCCATAATGTCGGCAATGGAACTCACACTTCAAAAATGGTCGAATGGTTATAAAAACATAGAAGTTGACGTTGAAGTACCCATGGTTATATTGATATATTTACTATTAAGTGCTTAATTCGTAGTAGAAGAAACAACCATCCAGAAGAATCTAACTACCTTTAGATCGGGGAGAAAATACATTTACTTGGATCGCCGATTCCTCGATGCATTTTGAACACTAGTGGGCACTTAAATACTTTTGACAAACTGCACTCTTGTTAAATCTTTGCATCCATACCTACGAGAATGGACATTGAAAATCATAGTCCTTACAAAAATGGACTTTAACACCTTCACCCATGTCAATGTGCTAAGCTATGTCTTTAGATTTGATGTTATTGATATTAAAGGCGGTGGGATATGTATTATATGCTTCAATATTTTGATAACACACTTCCATCCTTTCATAGATATTGATAAAGTTTGCATAATCTCAAAAAGGATCATCAAATCTACGAAAAAAAAATCAAATATTTAAAAATGACTTGGAAATAAATCTTAGCAATACTCCACTTGGAAGCTTGCTTACATGATGAACATTCAATAGCAAGCCTTAACTTTGTTTTCAGTTCTAGTAATGAATTATCAACTATAACCAACAACTCTATAGTTGATATACTTGGAGTTGTTATATTTATTATGCCTTTAGTAGCTATCATGAGGAAAAATGGAACAAACACACATAAGATAACCCTTCAATTAAAGGACGTGTTAAGTTGTAGTATAGAGGTCACATTATGGGGGTCTTATGCCCTAAACATAATATACAATAATATGCCATCATAAATAGCTTTCCAATAAATTTCTATAAAGGCTAGAAAAATAATAGACTTCAATCAGCTATTAATTACTACAACCTTTTCATCCCAAATTTACATCAATCTTGATCTCAAAGAAACTTAGTATTTGCGAACTTGGTTTGAGAAATCAGGAACATGCCTCCAATCTCACTCATTATCTACACATGGTGCTTTAGGAGTTCATCCTTCCATACGAAAGAGACTATCTAACATTAAAAATGAAGGCATTGGTATAGGGATAGAATCTGCATACATTTTAGTCAAGGAAATTATTGCTTCAATGGATACAAACAATTGCTGGTATTCTACATGTCCTCTTACATTTAAAGATTGGATTTGCAAAAAAAAATCACACCTATTGAGGATGGTTTCTGGAATTGCCAAAGGTGCATTCAACATGTTTATGAATGTGAATACAAGTACATTTTCCAATTTGAAATTGAATACCAAATAAGAAAAATTAATGTGAGTGCATTCCAGGATGTTGTGGAACAACTTATCGGCATACCTACTCAAAAGTTGTTCAACTATGGCTGTGAAGGAAATACCAATGAGACCACAAACATCTTTTCCAAGTTGTTCTTTAATAGTTACTTGTTCAAACTAATAGTACATGAAGAAACATTTTCCAATAAAAAACAAATCAAACACATTGTAATGATTGCATGTGATAAAATGAATTGCATGAAAAGTCCAAAAGAAAACATTCCTACCCTTGAAATGTTGCATGTGTCAAGGTTTTTTCTTATAAGCAAGAAGTTGTATTCTATATGTAATATCACTCCAATGTGTGTCAAATTAGATGTTATCAAACAATTTATATTCAATATAGAATTTAATAATATATATTTTCAAATCGTTCACTTCTTTCCTTATAGGAACCTTCACATATTGCCATAGAAAGCATAGAAAATGTTTTTCCATCCTAAAGAGCATGCCCTGCTACTCCAAACAAAGCCAACATTCACAAAATCACTATAAATGCATACTATATTCCACCAATGCATTCCAACAGGTTTAGCAAGTATATCATCTCCAAAGTATGAGGTTCATAGTAAGATTCAATACAATGGTCATCGACATAAAGTCCAAGATATAACAATAAACAATAGAAGAGTCGACCCAATTGCTACAAAACCATATGCATCTAAGGTCTAACAAAATGAACAATGTGAGAGAAGATATGTTGTTCAAAGAAATCCAAAACAAATAGAATTCGAGAGACTACAATGCATAATAATCAATATCCTCTTTTGCATTTTCCAACAAAAACTCTTCAACATCATGGCCATCCAAATGCTACCCATTCTTTCCGCGAATGGATTAATGCCTTGTCTAGCATCCATACATGTACTACTTGTATGGAATCATATCTTGGCATTCAAACTCATTTGTCTCTCAATGGAAACAATTGCAATTGATGCCATAGAGAAACTGACTATCATTGATTCTCAAAATGGAACAATATGGACCCTAGTGACCTACCAATTATACTATCTATGCCTGCTCAAATTGAAGAAATTCTCATTGCTTATGTTAGCCCAATTTTGTAGGTCAAGCATGCTTGTGGTGGAAAATACAAGTACAATGGTCACACTATTAGTTCCCCCCAACAAATTGTGCAGCTTGCAAATTGCATTCCATGCCCCCTTTCAACTATTTAGTATTAATATCTTGGTTGTGAGAAGGCATGGAATCAAAGGTATGTTATGACTGAAATCACTTGTCGTCAATGCATTGCTCTATAAGATACAGAATGACAGATACTATAGTGATATCTAACTTGACCATAATACAATTGCGTCACTTTCATAATCATGCACTAATGTCTCCTCTCAACTACATTCTATCTCTATAGACTTTGGCATGACCTCCTATACAATTTGAAATATAATTGATTTGGATAACCAAAGTGTTACCCATCCCACACAACAAGTATTTTGTTTTGCCTTCACATTGCCTAATGCAGAATGAGAAATCAAAACTATCAAAGAATTTATTCAGGTTGCATTTAAAGCTACACCTACTATACTTTATTGGACAACTACCGGCTCATCATCGGTCAATGGGTACAACACAGAGGGTCTATTCAACATGGAATTCCCAAATGGGGATGCACTACCTCACCAACCACGTATCAAAATCATTTCACTTGATAACTATGCAGTACACTTAATGAGATACCATGACAACAAATTTGGTAGTTATCCCTAATTTAGATACTACTTGTACAATTTAATTATATGCCACAAGAGTCAGACAACATCCAACTTCTTTGTGTAGCAAAGTCAAGAGCATAAAACACCAACCGTAATTGAGGAGTTGTGTGCACATCTACAAGAAATTCCTACAAAAAACCTCCCATAACATGTCATGCACTTCATAGCTCACCTTCATGGGGCCATAGCATACTAGACATTGCGCAGGAGTGAGATGACAAATATGATCACACACTTGCGACGCCCGGACATTGTTCTCCACTCTCAATGTGACATGCACAAAATGGCCAAACTTACATGCACTTATGCAAGAGGATTTCTCCACCTTCATTCTCTGTCCCTTTCACACTTAAAATTGCATCCCTAAATCTCTGCACTCCTCGTACCAAATGAAAATATGCTTCGTTTCCAATATAATTAGAGTCAAACTTGATAACTCTATCATATTGCATATGTATAATTTCTCTTATGGAAAATTAATGGACATTTAATTTTACTTGTTATCAATTACATTTGTTTCTACTGATTACATAGGTTCCTATTTATTGCATATTAGTTTTTGCACTATAATTTCCATAGATTCATTATACTTGTTTCAACACATAAACTTATACTAGTTATTTAACATGTGACCACGAAAGTCATAATGGTTGGCGCCATGCCATACTGCATATTTATGAAAGGCTTCCAAGATCCCACATCTTGACTTGTTCGTACTAGAAATTTTTTTGATGCTTCATATGCCTATATATAGACAATCTAGTTATTGCCTCCAATCGTATTGTCATTGTTTTCTCCTCTTGTATCTATAATGCAGTTGTGTTTATCAAATTCGAATCTCCCGTCGTGTTGGTTGTTTGAATCTTCGGGCTATCTTTCAATCATGGACTCTCAGACAGCCAGAAAACATGGCAACTCAAAACTTTTTTTCCTAAACTTTTACAACAATCCAAATAACATTCTTAAAATAAATATATTTATATATTTAATTAAAGTAACATTCTTAAAATCAAAATATTTATATATTTAATTAAAAAATTGTTAAATTTTTTCTACTACAAAAATGTTTTATAAATTAAATAGAAAATATATTTTCACTTAAATTTAAAAGGAATTAGTAATAATAAAATACTTTATAATCCAATGTAACAAGAAATTATCGCATATAAAACAATACAAAATTTAAGAAGAATGCTAATTTAAATTTTATTTAATATTATATACTTCAATGTTAAAAAGCTAGAATGTATTTACTATAAATCAATACATGAAAATCATGTATTAGAGAGGTTAGACACTTTCAGAGAATGAAAAACATAGTTAAGAGAGGTGGATACATTTTATTTTTCTTCAAATTTGAACATATAATTTTATGGGAAGAAACGCATATTTTTAACTATTAAACTTTTTTAAATTGTATGTATTTTTTATGGTTTTAAACTAATATTCAAATAATGTTTATCTATTGATTTAAATTATTAGCAATTTTTCCAAGGAGGTGCAATAATAGGTTGATAAGGTGCTTGTTAGAGGGTAAACGAAGACATAAAATGTAACATTAAAATGAGTTAGTGCAATACTGCAATTAATACCACAACAAAATGGAACACTTCAATTTATCAAAAGATAGAGAATAGTCCAACTCAGAATAGATAACAAGTTTATTGAACTTAACAGTTTTACACAATAGAAAATAGGGATTTCCAATTAACATCACATTATACAACGAACATGCGATGGCATGAGAGAAATTTATCTCATGAAGAAAAGACTACAATGTGTTGTTATAACTATACAGAAGGAAAAACATGTTTGATAAGAACACATGTATTCAAACATGGTGTTCCAAATATATTGGGCCAGTTGCAATTTTGGATGAATTCTAGGAACTTCTAATCCATCAACCTTCCTTGAAGCAAAACAAACTTGTCATTCAAATGGCCCTCTCCATCACAGCCACTTTCCTCTCAGCAAATATCTGATGTGAAATAGGGATTCCAGAAGTATTCTAATACCTCAAAGATCCCGAAAACTAACTAATAGAATTTACAGCCTCTTAAATCGGCACCTGACTTCTTGAGATAATTATAGACATGAATGATCAATTTATAATGAGATGAAAAACATTTCAAAATGAATGCAATAGAGGTAGGAATTCACCTAGGATGTAATAGCAACATGATTTGAAACATTTCGAGATTCTTTGGCAGCCAATAAAAATTTAACTACTTTAATTTAACTATTTTTCAGATGTACAATTAAATGTTAAGATGTAATTATATTTTATTTAACAGTAAGTCTTTCTTAAAGCACGATTAAAGGGTGAGTGCACAAAGTTGAGGGACCTTTTAGATGCAATGGAGGAGTGGAGTCAATCACTTTTGATCCATAAAATATAAATAATCCCAAGCAATCCCGAACCTGCCAAGCCTAGTCCCAAGGATGCCAACAGGCATGCCAATTAGGATAGTAGAACAAAACATGCCTCCGTTTTATTGAATCAAATCGTGCCTCCGTTTTAGTGAATCAAATTGCGCCCCCGTTTTGCAAAACCTATTTTTTTGTTTAAAAAGGGCCGAGCCCGTCATTTTTTCCACATCACAGCGTTGTTGGAGTTGGACGAAGCAAAACGTGAGTGGGAGAACGCGTTTTGGGTGTGCCAAAGCCATACACCTCCACCTTTGGATCAACCTCCTCTTTGTGAGGTATTTTCCTCAATTCGTCTCATGATTGTTTCCCTAAATTCATTAATTTATTTTCCCTAATTTGAAAAATTAAACCAAAATAATTTAATTTATGGCCAATGGAAACCAAAACTCCAATGGAATTGGCCAATAGAAACCAAAACCCCAATTTAATCATAAAAATCAAATAATTTTGATTATTTACCAAAATTCATACCCAAAATTCACATGCCCAATGGAAACCAAAACCCCAATCAACTCATAAAAAACAAATCAATTTCACTATTTCCATATGCATATTCACAAGCATCCTTGTGAATCCATACCAAAATTCACAAATATGCAAAGTTTGTCAAGCACATTGCAAGTTTGCATAAGTAATTTGCATTCCCAATGTAAACCAAAACCCCAAATTAACTCATAAAAAACAAACAAACTTCACTATTTGCATATATATATATTCGCAAGCATCGTTGTGAATCTAAAGCAAAATTAACAAATATGAAAAGTTTGTCAATTATATTGCAAGTATGCATACAACTAAAACAAATCAAGTAGAATTCATATATTCCCTAAAATACATAAACAAACATGGTAAATCCCTTGCCTCTATCCGAAATATCGAAGTTGGTTGTCCAAGAACATCAATAAACACCTTATAGTTTTGATAAAACTTCCTAATCCAAGTGTTAAAATAAGGTATAGAAGCTTCCCATGCTTTTAACAAATATTTCCTCTTGATTGAAGGGTACTTTTTGGTTAAGGTCAAGACAATGAAGTTCAACAATAGGCTCTATGAACATGAAGATACATAGGTAGGTTGATGTGTTTGATTAAACATGCCAATCACATACTTTCATACATGATATAATCTAGTGGAAACCTTGCAACCATAAAATCCACCATTAGAGGAAATTTGGGGTATAAAATGGGCCTTATAAGAAAACATGCCAAAATAAGTTTTTGTGAGTTGGAATTCAAGAACCAATAGAATTTCAATAAAATAAGTCAACCATAATGGTTGAATTGACATATTTGTCATTAAAAAAAACTACTTTTTTTGTTTGTATTTTGGACATATCTCATTGTGTTTTTACTCAAATTTCGATCGGGAGAGCTCGTTGGATGCATAATTTGATTCCGCATCCAACGAGTACCCGCACTGCATACTTTTGATGGACCCCGCTACCCCAAAAACAAGAAATACCTGAAAAAATGTGATGATGTCATCATCACGTTTTTTCAGGTATTTCTTGTTTTTGGGGTAGCGGGGTCTATAAAAAGTATGCAGTGTGCATACTCGTTGGATGCGGAATCAAATTACGCATCCAACAAGCTCTCTCGATCGAAATTTGAGTAAAAACACAGGGAGATATGTCGAAAATACGAACACAAAAAGTAGTTTTTTTCTTTCTTCCTCCAAAATTAATCAATATTATTTTATTATTTTAACTATTATTTTATTATTTTCCTTAGGAGGCCCATTTTAGACCCCAAAATTCCTCTAATGTATATACAATTGTGCATTTAAAGTCTCTCATAGGTATATAAAAAGAGGGCATAGAACTAAAATAACATCAAGTGGAATCCATACATGGCCCAAATTACATATAAACAAAGATATTATAAATAGACTTTGGATTCCAAAAAAATCACGCTACAACAAATAATTACATATTTAACAAAATCGTTTCCTATCTGGGATTTTATTCATCAATAGCACATTATGCTGCCTATTCTAGGGTCTAGTCATTGCCTCTACCCGCAATCTGGGAGCTGGTCATGCAAGGGCATTAGTAAGCACCTTAGAATTTTGACGAAACTTCATAATCCAAGCCTTAAAATAAGCTAGGGGAGATTCGCAATCAACATATGCACATAAGACTTTTTATGTACACATGAATATAGAATTTGGAATTAATACTTGAATTTAGGACATAAATTTAAAATGAAAAAATGTTCAATGTTTACTCTTTACTATAAAATTCAATATCAATTTTTAAATTTACAAAATAGATTTAGTTTATGTTGTTATTTGTCGTACATTAGTTATACAGTTTTTAGTGCTTAGAGATGCCATTATATCACATGTTTATATTTCTAATGATATTTTATTTGTATTTATGATTGCAGTGGCTACTATGGATAACAATGCTGAGATACTGAGGGTTATTGGGCATTTGAGAGAGATTGGTTTTGCTTGGAGGGGTGGAGATGAGCTCCGCCGCTCCTTGTCAGATTCATTGTTGACTATTGTTGATATAATCACAAGATCAAATGATGCTTTATATAGCATCGCATCATACAGGGAGAGGAAAAGATAATAATACGCTGATGGGTTGAGCTACAACGAGGTAAAGAAGCTGAAAATAAAAAAATAACACATCTATACATTGTTTAGACTACCTGGGACGGATGACATTCCGGACATCACTAGGCCACATATTTCTATTGAGTGGTGCACCTTTCCACCCATTAGAGACCATTGGATGGATAGGTGGTACATGGTTTTTGACATTCCCCCGCACAAAAATAGGGAAGTACCGTTGTACTTCCTCCAAATTTGTATGCAGAGTTTGTGATGGGGAAACATGTCAACTATTTTGACATGTTGGGATTCCAAGGAGTTGGTAAGGGGATGCCCCAACACCAAACCAATTCTAGGCATAGAGATGCCAATCCACAGATACCTGTACCCCATTCCCAAATACCAAGGGCAGACATCCCTCTTGCACATGACATGGTTTCCCAGACACAGGAGGCATTTCTGACTCTAGCTGAGATGGTCTCTCGACACATGACCATTATTGACCAGAAAATGCCCTCTTTCTTTGTTTGGGTACAACCACCAGCTTCTGGTGGTACAGGAGTATCTATTGGTGGGGATAGACCGACATCCCATGTGCCTCAGATCAAGCCACACGTCTGCACATCGTGTGGTCAACCCTGTTATGGTCATGGACCAAGACATGGTACCTCTATGATGACTGGTGGTCAAGTAAGGACATTGTTAAAGCTCTATTATTATTCAATTTTTAATTTTTCCGTACTTTATGTAACATATTAAAAGATTAGTAATATATACAATATTTACTCTTGTAGGAGATTGATACATCTCAGGGCACCCGATGTGGTTGCACTCGAGGCCCAAACAATCACCATGGAGGTAATATTTAAACATTTGTCATTTTGTTAATGCATGTGTTAGTCTTGATTAATTTGTTAAATTGTCTAATATTTACAATTTTTGAAGTTGCAGGAACCCCACTTAGAATGTGATGCTGGAGACATTGATATCAGCAAAATACTCCAAGGTGGAATTTACAATTACTTGAAGAATGTAAGTACATGGTTAATGACTGAATCTTGTTCGAATTATTTAAATTTCTTATTGTACACTCCTTTATATATTGCTAATATTTATAATTTTTAAACTTGCAGATGCTATCAACATCTGAAGAGGGCAAGAAATTGATGGAAGCAGTCACTCCCATGGGGGAGATATGTCCCAAGCAGGTGGGAGATATTACAACATGTTAGTTTTTCAGTACATATTATTCCATCCATTCAACTCCATGTCTAACTATGGCAACACTTTATGACTGCAGACATCATCACAAATCCCTGCACCGCCTCCTTGGTTTGGATCTCCATGTAGTCCAAATGTAGATAAGGGGGTTATTTACACTAGACGACCATCTTCCATGAAAAGAGCGGTTGTGCATGAGGATCAGCCTACTCATCCCACGGTAATGTACACACTTCGAATGGCAGTTGTTGGTTAGCTTTGAATTCACTTCACAACTAGTTTTTCTTAATGTTATTTTCACATGTTTACAGCATCAGGATGTAGAGTCATCAGTGCCAGACCTTAGTGGGGTTGTTGATGTTGCGGTCAATGCTGCATCTACAATAGGGATAAGTCACACTGAGGTACATCTACTTGAATATTTGTAATTGTACACTTGATTTGTATTGTTTATGGACATGCATGATGTCTAACTATTTTATCATTTGGTGAATGTAGCCACACACTGGTCCATTAGTGCACGCAACTAAGGCTGATGTTCAACCTACGGTTCCTCTTACTACTGAAGAGTCCCAGCATCCATAGTTGGATATTCTCAATTAAGTAATTTCTAAAATAACCCACATATCCGTAGATAATAAAATATGAATAAATTGATAGAGAAGTCCAAATTACAATTGAGGTACCGTTATTTATATTTTGGTGGAATACCGTTTCATTAAGAGTCATGTCTTTTCGTAAAGACATTATTAATTATTATTATTTATTTTATATATATGTTGATGTTTAATTATTATTATTATTGTTGTTTGTTGTTTATTATTTAAGTTTGTTACATTGCCACTCCCTTAGAAAGGCTTTGTCCTCAAAGCCTTATAATGTTTCTGTGTAATTTTTTGTGGTGTCGCAGCTGACAAAACATGTCGATACGAACTACTAAGAGTTGAGCACAACTTCCGATATTTGGATGAATCAATCCATCCCAAATTGATTTGTTGTGGATTGTTGGCTATCGTTAGGAGATTTGATCACATTCGTACCGCTATCTTTCGTCATTTCCCACTTTTTAGAATATCTGCTTTTATGGTTGGGGTGTCAATATTGAATTTTCACAATGTCATTTTCTTTTATGAGTGTCATTTTTTTAGCATTGGTCTGAATAGAAATTTGCATTTTCGTCTCTTGAGGTTTGAAGGTTTCATTTTGTATCTTTTCCAACTTGTTTCATCACTGCATGTTATCATTTTGAAACTTCTTAATCACTTCTACATGTTATTTTATGTCATCTTCAGACTTCTTAAGTTGTTCCTTAAGATCTTTGTTATGCCTTCTGATACAATGATTTTCTTCCTGTTTGTCTAGAAGTTTTCCTTCAATGTCTTCTGTAGATTGTTTTGTCTTCTAACTACTTTTCAACTTCTTAATTTTTGTGACTAGTGTTTTGTTATGATTTCTTAATATGAAAATTTCTTCGGAATTGCTTCATAACACCTTGTTGAATTTTGTCAATTCTAACTTATGTGTCTTCTTACTATTGTCATACTATTGCTGGAGTTTTTCTTTTTGTTGTTTATGATGATGTAACTCTGTTTCTTGATTTTTTAACTTCATCCGGACTTGTGCCAATTCAACATCTTTTTCCATCATTAGTTTTTTTAGATGCTTTATTTCTTCTTCTAATTCATTGTCACATCCATATGGTGATTTGTTGTCATTTTTTGACTTTCTGATCTCGTCTTCTAAGTTTTGATTATGAATTTTTAAACATGATATTTCTTTATCTTGATCAGATAACATTTTCTTGTTATCACTTATGGTTCATTTTAGCTACAGATTTTGGTTCGATAAGCGACGATAAGCTCATTGTCTCTCCACTCTTTCAACTGCTTCTGCGTCTGAACGTTAGCTTGTATACTTTTATTGATCGCCTTATATTGCTCTAACTCATCCACTATTGTTTGTAGCTATGACTTGATTTCCGAATATGTAGGTGCCATTGTTTGTGACTTTGTTTTTACTTCACTTTTGTCTTCTTTTTTTTCTTTTTTTCTTTTTTTCCAATAGTTTTGTAAAATGCGAGTAGATTGGGTGGTTGGGAGGAATAAATGTTACCTTCCCCACCTAGGTTCAAATCTCACTTGCTTCTTTGTAGTTATTATTATGCACTCTTTATATTCAAACCCAAACCCACAAGAAACCACATGTGGTTTCACTCTTACCTTCTTATTTTTTTAACTTTTATCTTTTCTTTTTAAACGTTTCTTTTCTTTTCTTTTCTTTTGCCTTCTTTTTATTGGGGGGGGGGGGTTACTTTTACCCTTTTTTTTATTTTTTAAGGACAAGGTCCTATTTTTTTGGGAAACCCAAATCTACACAAGGTGTAAATAATGTTGTCCAAGGTCCATATAGCTCTGATACCACTGTAACATCTATAGTTGGATATTCTCAATTAAGTAATTTCTGAAATAACTCACATATCCATAGATAATAAAATATGAATAAATTGATAGATAAGTCCAAATTACAATTGAGGTACCATTATTTATATTTTGGCGGAATACCCTTTCATTAAGAGTCATGTCTTTTCGTAAAGACATTATTAATTATTATTATTTATTTTATATATATGTTGAAAAACCGACCAAGTGGGAAGATTACTTGCACTTGGTAGAGTTTGCATATAACAATGGATAGCAAACATCATTTGGGATGAGTCCGTATGAAGCTTTGTATGGAAGTAGGTGTAGGACACCAGTGACTTGGGATAATCCAGTGAATAGTTTTGTGCTTGGTCCAAAATTGCTCAAGGAGATGGAGCAAGAGGTTGTAAAGATCAGGCACAATCTAAAAGTAGCCCAGGACAGATAGAAAATCTATGCAGATAAGCATAGGGTGAACAGAGAGCTCAGTGTTGGGGATCATGTATACCTTGGAGCGAGGGAAAAGAAGAGTTCCTTATTATTGGGGATCATGTTTAATTATTATTATTATTGTTGTTTTTTGTTTATTATTTAAGCTTGTTACAAATAAGTCACACTGAGGTACATCTACTTGAATATTTGTAATTGTACACCTCATTTGTATTGTTTATGGACATGCACGATGTCTAACTATTTTATCATTTGGTGAATGTAGCCACACCCTGTTCCATTAGTGCATGCAACTGAGGTTGATGTTCAACCTACGGTTCCTCTTACTACTGAAGAGTCCCAACATCTTCCCCTAGAAATGGTTTTTTCGGTGAGATGTTCATTTTTTACATAATTGATTAGTACTTTGTCATTCATGTACATGTTGATAATTCTTGAGATAATTGACATATTTTTTTTATTCACAGAGAAGCGTTGCAGAGAGACTCTCTACAAGGAGGAGGACACCAAAGGCACCTATACCCATGACGGATGCAATGAGTCTTTGTTTTATGTACAATTGAGTCATATTTTAAATTTTCAAACTTTGTTATTGCTGGATAGTACAAGTTCAGTTCCTTGATCAAGAAATATTGTCATTGATTTGTAGTCGCCAGAGATGCACAGTGGTCTTCGAAAGAGGAAAAAAGCATCATGGTTCAAGAAAAACAAGAGAAAGTTATAGTTTTGATGTGTTAGTCCAGGACAAATATGTATTTTTATGTACAATCCAGAGCTCGAGTATAGGGGCACGGTCCAGGATAGATGTACTTTTGTTTGCACATGTACATCATAGATGTTTTTGATACATGTACATTGATAGGACATAGATGGGACTTCTATTTTTGTATTATAACTTTCATGATATAAAAAATATTTCATATCAAGGCTCTTGAGATATTCATGGTTCAGTATTTTAAGTGTGATTATACACATGTGGACAAGAATGTTTCTGTGTAATGTTCCCATTTTTTTATAGATTTTACGATTGCATGGAGATATCAGTTATAAATTTGAGAACAATGCACAATTACAATATTACGTAATGACAAAAATGTACATTTCAATTGTTTTTTACCATGATCCAATTGCATATACAATGTTCAATTGTATTCACAAACATGGAACATACCTAATACACATAAGCATCCAACACAGCTAAGAAATTGATCCAACTAAGTGGAATACAAAAACAGCTTACCCACATAACAACCTAACAAAATTTTAAAGGATGCACGAAGTTGGCACACCTAAGTGATGCACCTGTGTGGACATTCACTTACTGACCAAGAAAATGATCCCTTGTCCATGGACCCAGAGCAGAGGGCCACCCTAGAACTATACCAATTTCCTAAATCCAACGGAGTCTTAGGGCTTATCGATCCTAGCACCGACCATCATTTTATCGCACGTTGAATCCCACCTCCTGTAGGCTTTCAAGGACACCAGTTGAATCCCTACTCGGAGCATAGAATGGAAACCGTGCATCAAATGGGATTCTAGTAGGTCATGCAAGCATTTTTAGGCATGTTCCATGTGGGAATGCTAGGCACATGTTCACGGTCGAGCAATATGCGAAGTTCACCCCCATGTGCAAAAATTTGACATCCCCTTACTGAGCAAAACCATAGTTTCCAAAATTGACCAAAAATATGATCCCTTTTCCATGGAACTAGATTAGAGGGCCTCCCATAGCACTATCCTAATGTCCTGAATCTAATGGAGCTGACGGTTCGTCGATCCGAGCAACAACCATCATTCTATCGCACGTTTAATCCCACCTCCTACAAGCTTTTACGGACACCTGTTGAATCCATACCCAGGGCATAGAATGGAAACCATGCATCAAAATGGGATTTCAATGGGTTATGCAAGCGTTTTTAGGTAGGTTCCATGTGGGAATGCTAGCCACATGTTCATGGTCAAGGAATTTGCAAAGCTGACCCCTATGTGCAAAAATTGGACATTCACTTACTGAGTAAAACCCTAGTTTCCAAAATTGACCAAAAAAATGATCCCTTGTCCATGGACCCAGAGTAGAGGGCCACCCCTAGAAATATCTCGATGTTTTGAATCCAACAGAGTCAATGTCTTGTCGATCCGAGCAACGACCATCATTTTATCGTACGTTGAATCCCACCTCCTACAGGATTTCAAGGACACCTATTGAATCCCTACTCGGGGCATAAAATGGAAACCATGCATCAAAATGGGCTTCTGGTAGGTCATGTAAGTGTGTTTAGGCATGTTCCATGTGGGAATGCTAGCCACATGTTCACGATCGAGCAATATGCAAAGTTCACCCCATGTGCAAAAATTTTGCATTCCCTTAATGAAAAAAACCCTAGTTTCCAAAATTGACCAAAAAAATGATCCCTTGTCCATGGAACCAGATTAGAAGGCCTCTCGTAGCACTATCCTGATGTCCTAAATCCAGCAGACCCAACAGTTCATCTATCCGAGCAACGACCATCATTCTATCGCACATTGAATAACACCTCCTACAAGCTTTCAGGGACACCTGTTGAATCCCTACCTGGGGCATAGAATGGAAACTGTGCATCAAAACAAGCTTCTAGTGGGTCATGCAAGCCTTTTTAGTAGGTTCCATGTGAGAAATATAGCCACACATTCACGGTCAAGGAATTTACAAAGTTGACCCCTATGTGCAAAAATTGGACATTCACTTACTGAGCAAAACCCTACTTTCCAAAATTGACCGAAAAGATGATCCCTTGTTGATGGACCTAGAGTAGAGGGACAGCCCTAGATCTATCCCGATGTCATGAATCCAATGGAGTCAATGTCTTGTCAGTCCGAGCAACGACCATAATTTTATCGCATGATGAATCCCACCTTCTACAAGCTTTTAGAGACACCTGTTGAATCCCTACTCAGGGCATAGAATGGAAACCGTGCATCAAAATGGGATTTTGGTAGGTCATGCAAGCATGTTTAGGCATGTTCCATGTGGGAACGCTAGCCACATGTTCACGGTCAATATATATGCGAATTTGATCCCCATGTGCAAAAATTTGACATTCCCTTACTGAGCAAAACCCTAGTTTCCAAAAGTGACCAAGGAAATGATCCTTTGTCCATGGAACTAGATTAGAGGGCCTCCCATAGCACTATCTCGATGTCCTAAATACAACATAGCTGACGGTTCATTGATCCGAGCAATGAGCATCATTCTATCGCATGTTGAATCCCACCTCCTATAGGCTTTCAGGGACACATGTTGAATCCCTACCCAGGGCATAGAATGGAAACCATGCATCAAAATGGGATTTCAGTGGTTCATGCAAGTGTTTTTAGGTAGGTTCCATGTGGGAATGCTAGCCACACATTCACGGTTGAGGAATTTGCAAAGTTGACCCCTATGTGCAAAAAATGGACATTCATTTACTAAGAAAAACCCTAGTTTCCAAAATTGACAAAAAAATGATCCCTTATCCATGGACCCAGTATCGCACGTTGAATCCCACCTCCTACAGGCTTTCAGGGACACTTATTGAATCCCTAACTGAGGCATAGAATGGAAACCGTGCATCAAAACGAGGTTCTGGTGGGTCATGCAAGCGTGTTTAGGAAGGTTCCATGTGGGAACGATAGCCACACATTCACGATCAAGGAATATATGAAGTTTACCCCTATAGGAAAAAATTTGACATTCCCTTACTGAGCAAACTATGGTTTCTATGGTTTAGAATGAAAAATATGGTTTACAGTGCAAACTTGAGTTAATAAGATTGGATATAGGGTTTGTAAGCTAGGATTGGAAATGGTTATTATCCTAGGATCACCACTCCTAACGTCACGTCTCCCACAGAGAAACAAATTATCGGAGTCAAGGAGATAATTATCGGATTCAAGGAGATGTCCTTATAGGATCAAATTCGAGATTCAAGGCAAATGCAATAGACATATCCCAGATAGAGTGGTAGATAATGGTATTGGGATATAAGGAATGATTCATGTAATTGTCGATATAATACAACAAATCCATGATGAATCTCAGGTGCAATTTATCAAGTTGTAGAGGTCTATTGAATTTATTAATCTATCAAACTGTAAATAATCAATGAGACCATGAAATCAAAATATCTGATTACCACATACCTGCCAACCTACCTGTGGTCATTCAACTAGACCATCGGGATCACCTCTAGTAGCAATGGTATCCTTTAGCCTCTCGTGCTCGGAGTAAGGAAACAAATATTGTGACTTTGATGAGTTCTTGTTTGGCATTGTTTACAGCTAGAGGTTTGTGCCAATAACTAAGTTTGTATAATTGTATACACTTTGACTTGGTCTATAATATTCAAATACATAACCTTTTTTCTTTAATACGTGGGAAACCTGCGTCAAATATTCTCCTTTGATAACCATCGACCCAATTGGAAAATCATTGCCCTCGGAGTCGCTTAATGAGACAATGAGGGTCTGCTTCCCATCCAAGAAACGTGCCAACTAGTAGTTAGCATGCCATTCATTGTCTCTTGAGGCAACCACTGCATATATGTGCCCTGCATAAAATAAAGTGCAGACCTAGGAGTTAGCTAACTAAACACAACTAGTCGTCAAACATTTCAAATATATCAACATAATAGTCGAACTTGGTTGTATGAGATCTGAAATGTGGTCATAGTCATGTGAAATAATTGACTAGCCCTCCTCAACTGGGATAATTCTGTAGTTATTTGTCAACCAATGGGGAGTGATACATGATCCCAGCTATCAACCCAATCTGTGGTTTCATAGTTGTCCCATTCACCACTACTATATGAATAACAAAAACAAGAGAGTTTCCTTGTCCACATTTCAACTATAGCATTGTCTGACATCCTAACCGAATGGAATGCATGAGTTCCTTGGACGGTCTTGCACTCATATAGGTGTGATCGATATACATCGAACACCTCCCAAAAATATCTATGTACATGTGGTTTTTGAGATGATTGGTCTTCTTGCCTATCCAGCTCCCTGCCCCATCACT
Organism: Pseudotsuga menziesii; assembly: GCA_001517045.1. Classification (NCBI taxonomy): domain Eukaryota; kingdom Viridiplantae; phylum Streptophyta; class Pinopsida; order Pinales; family Pinaceae; genus Pseudotsuga; species Pseudotsuga menziesii. The sequence goes on along the minus strand of LPNX010623263.1, from coordinate 225,161 downwards.
GAAGAACACCATGCAACAATGGTCTTTACATCTCAGATGAGAAAAATAGTTGTGGATTTCATCTCTTGCCTAATTAATGTATTCTTGATGCATGCACCTGCTCCATCATGTTCCCCTTTTTGGTGTCCTATCTCAAAATAGTTCAAAATATGTGGCACCTTGTGCCTCTTGTGGAGAATACACAACCATTGAAAGACATGGAAATTTTTGAATTTCCCCGCACAACCATCGGACCAAATCCAATGCTGTTCCACCTATATATTGTTATCCTCCAAGTGTTTGTAGAACAACTAAAATATGTGTTGTACAAAATCCAAGTCATGACACCTGTCATCACTTATGTAAAAGTGATACTCCTTCAATATAACCCTTTTCTCTTCAGTACTATTTGCCCCATGTCTATAGGTGATATGGACCATTATGCTGACATGGTTTGAGTGATAATATTGACTCTAAATCTCGTTTTGTGGTTTGAGAGTGTAGTTTTCCGCAAAATCGACCACTAATAATATAGTTCCAATAGGAAATGTATCCCTGCACGCTCTAAACTGCTCATCTTGCCAACGAGCCACATGTACATGCTTTACATACTGTTGTGTCTTTTCAAAGAATTCCTCCATGAAGTTTCATACCAGTACCTTTTAGATCAACAATAACTATGTACAAATCAATAGGTTGTTACATATATGAAGTAGCAATAGATGAAGGAAAAATTACTATTAAGGAACTCATTATTAACCTGAGAGGCGGCCAATTGTATTTTTTTTATTTCATTCCCTCCATCGATATCATACGTGACATATTTTATTGACTGCAAGTTCACTTCATGTCTCCCAAGTTCATCCTCATCAGTGACATATATGCATTTGTCTAAAAATGCCATTCCACCACACCCTGGGAATATCCCATCTACGCAAGGCCTTTGATAAAATGTGCAACCTTCTGTCCTTCTACACAAGATGCTATGGATAAAATCTCTAGATGATGTCGGTGGAAATGTAGTTGAGCATTCCTGCACAAGAGTGTTATGCAAAACACGCAATATATGTATATATGTTTCATAATAATAACTGTAATCAATGTGATATCGACAACATGTGTTATGAGTTGTGTTTATTTTGACATACCATGGTTTTCATTTCTTGAAAAATCTTTGGCCCAAGTTAAGTTCATTATGTTCATGCCTAAATCTCTCATATAATTTTGTTTGTGTCATGTCAAGAAAATGTTTAATGTGGGGCTCATGATCCCTTGAACCCCTTCTCAATTTTATTACATCTTTTTGGTTGGATGAAGGTCTACTATTGTCACACCAAAACTCTTACACCAGTCCCTTTACCGCATCAATGAGCTTCATATCAGAGCATGGCAACCTGCCAATGAAGGAACATACATTTGTTTCACTAGATTCAAGTTGTTCTCTTCTAGAACAATACCTACGGAGTGCTTTGATATCCAATCCTACAATTTTGGATGTAGGCTTAAGAAGGTGAAGGGCCCTAGTGTTTTTTTTTCATGATTGATTGTGACAACACACGACGAGTTGCATTGCAATCCTTTGAACGAGATTTCTTTCCAACAATACTAAATGCATCTACCAAACTTCTAAGAACATGAGAACTTGATTCAAAATTGTTTATCATCTTTATCCTTAAGTTTTTCCTAACAACAGTAATAGACCTATATTTTAACAATGATATAAATTATCTACATTTATCTGCATCACATTTAGAATCAAAATAGTTGACAAGTATCTGTTGAGCTTGATATGCAATACTGCATTTAGACATCACACCTTCAAGCGAACCAATGAGACTTTCATCGATCTGTATATGTTTTGGAGTTCTTTGGAGTGGATTTGCTAATGGAGGTAGGGAGGTTGGAATTGCACCCTATACCATATCACCCGGTCGGTCTAGCATTTGAACATGAGCTTCATGTCCTTCTGTGTTTTCCTGATAGTCGGACGGTGGCAATTGGAAATCCTCTTGGGTGGTATGAACAACATTGTATTCTTTGAGCATACGTTTGGCATTCAACGTATCTCTAACTTCGTCACTTGTATACCTACATTTAATTAAATCTGCAAAGGTTTTAGGTGGCCTTGATGTGTCCCTACATTTTAATCCTTGATCAGTACCATGTAGTGTTCGTTCTTCTACTGATATGGAGACCGAAGGCCCCTCGAGTGAATTCTTTTGTCTTTCTTGATGTGGATTGGTAGAAAGAATTGTGGCATCCTCAACAACTGGAATTGGTTAAGTGTCCATAGAGCATCTTCGATTGGTCGTGTCATTTCTTTTCTTCTGTCTAATTTCTTCAAGGATTTCATTGGGTATGCTCTTCCTTGCTGATTTTCTTGCTCGATTGCGTGAGTTTCCCATCACCACAATGATCAATGATATATATGGTTTCCTTTGCTACCTTGTCACGTCCCCACCCTTCTACCAGTGAGAGGACACGACTATAATTCTAACATTCCAGGAAATCTAGCTCCATGAACATAAAATAAAATGCATTGAACTTAAGCATACACAGATGCATAAATGATTATCAAACAACGGAAGCAATTTCATTCATTCACAGGATTTAACATGTTCATATGGATTTATAAAACAAACTCAGTTGCAAGGATTTAAACACAAGAATACTTGTCTTAGAAGAATCTTGTCCCTCAACCAGCTACGTTGCTGCAATGTTCCACCCAACCATAGGCCAGTGTGCTAATCAATCACTCAGAAACACTTCCACCCCAAGTTGGTCATGATTCCACAAGGAGTAAGGGGAAACCAGCAGGCTCACACGTAGCCAAGGATACAAAAAAATCATCCAAGCCAACACAGTTGGGTTTATAAGGATAACAGGGAGTTGGAAAGGTTGGCTGTTAAGCTACTGAGCTAAATCCAAGAGCTATGGACACCTGCACTAGAACTAACCTGACTTCTAAGACATCCACACACACCCAACACAAGGAAGCATCCCCTTCTCTACTATGTAGTCCCTCGGACCATGCCTTCCCTTCCAGTGCTATTCAAGGGGTGCAGAGAAGAAAGTCAGCCCTCTAGCTCTATCTTTGAGGATCATACACACACTAGGTTTATCAAGCAGGCTCAGACCCCATTTCCACTCCAAAAATAGTTCAACCAAAACAATAGAGGAATACACAACAATTTCCAGATCTGGGATTGATGAAAATCGACTTGGGAGCCAAAAATGAATTTACAGATGGGTAAAACAACCCCCTTAGTAGAAATTTGAATTCCATATTCATTTATGTCCCTAACATGGACAAAACGAACTCAATATGACCCAAAATTTGGGGCTTTGTTCCCCCCATTGGTTGTGCAACTCTGAAACATGAAATTCTCCAACTGTGGAGAGGTGGAAACAACACAAAAACGCCCAGGAGTGATCCCAACCCATGAGCATTAACAAAAACACTTCCTATCCCTGGGAGAAATGAAGAACACAACAGAGAACATGAATGGTGAATGCTAGGAGCTTAAAAATCGCGAGGAAGATCAAAGATGTGAATGGTTTCACACACAGGAAGTTCAGAATTCCTGAGAGAGCTCACGTGAAGGAAAAATGGTGAGGAAAAATGAAAAAAATGAAAGCATGGTAGAATGGCATACGTTTTTGGGTTTTTACTTTCCCAAGGAGTCAAAATGCATTTCCCAAAAATTGATGGCTTCTCCAATTCAAATTTTTGGTTGTCATACCTTGCCCATCTCATGCAATAACCAACCCAACCAATTTCTGGCAGTAATAAATGACTGGGTGAATATGACAAGAAAGGTAGTTGACAGTTTGATGGGTTCTCCCTTTGACATTTGGATTTTCCCCATTGGCCCCAAAGGTTAAATACCCCTCCCCCCCTTATCCTTAGGAATCATGCCCCCATCTCATTATTGTTGCATTGACATAGCTAGTTGTGGGTTTTTAATTAATTACATATTTACATGATGATTTAAAAATCATAATGTGCTTGGCTAGCACAAAATACCATCGACACTGATTTAATCGCCGAAACATAAAAACGATAATCGATGGTGGGGATTTTTTCCTTTAGCTCCACACCACGATTGATTACAATATATACATCTTATACATTTAATGCAAATGGGGTAAAAAACAGGGTGTTATATTCCCCTCCCCCTTCAATAGCATTGTCCTTAGTGCTTTTACAAAATTGAACAAATTGTTACACTGGAATCGCCTCAGTGCTCCGCAGAATTGAACAAAAATGGATGTGCCAACCGTATGGCATCCTCCAGCTCCCATGTAGCCTCTTCAGGACCGTAGTGCTCCCATTGCACCTTTACCTACCCTATGAATCAGTTCTAGAGCATTGTGACCTTCCTGTTGAGGATTTGCATTGGCTCGATTTGGAACTCTCCCTCAGGTTTCACCTGAATCACATTCCAATTTATCACATGGTTAGGATCATGCACATATTTCTTAAGAAAAGAAACATGAAAAACATTATGAGCTCTAGTGCTAGCAGGCAATGCAAGTCTATATGCAACTGACCCTATTCTTTCAAGCACTTCAAATGGCCCACAATATCTACGTGACAACTTGGCACAACATCCAAGCTTCAAGGAACTCTTCTTTTCCCTCACTCCAAGGTATACATGATCCCCAGCACTGAGCTCTCTGTTCACCCTATGCTTATCTGCATAGATTTTCTATTTGTCCTGGGCTACTTTTAGATTCTGCCTGATATTTACGACCTCTTTCTCCATATCCTTGAGCAATTTTGGACCAAGCAAAAAACTATTCATTGGATTATCCCAAGTCACTGGTGTCCTACACCTAATTCCATACAAAGCTTCATACGGACTCATCCCAAATGATGTTTGCTGTCCATTGTTATATGCAAACTCTACCAAGTGCAAGTAATCTTCCCACTTGGTTGGTTTTTCCATCACATACATGCAAAGCATGTCTTCAAGCACTTGATTTACTCTCTCTATTTGCCCATTAGTATGAGGATGGTTTGTAGTGCTGAAATTCAACTTAGTACAAAAATTTGCAAATAACCCCTTCCAAAAATTGGAAGTGAACTTGACATCTCTGTCAGAGACTATTGCATTAGGAAATCCATGCAATTTGAAAATCTCCTTCATGAATATTTTTGAAATGTCATCAATCTTATGCGTAGACTTAATCGGTATAAAATGTGCTGCCTTTGTCAACTTGTCAACCACAACCATGATGGAATCATGTTATCTCCAAGTCATTGGCAATCCTGTAATAAAATCCATCATGAAAAAACTTCCCATTTCCATTTTGGAAATGGCAAAGGCTGCAACAAACCTACAGGGTGTTGATGCTCAACCTTTACCTACTAACATTTCATGCATTTTGAAATATACTCAGCCATATACTTTTTCATTCCTGGCCAAAAATACTGCTTTCTAGATGTAGCAATCGTCTTCTGATATCCTGGATGACCAGAATATGGATCTTGGTGGATCTTGTCCATAACCATTCTCCTCAAATCTGCTACATTTGGAATATAGAATCTGTTCTTATAAGTAAGAAGTCCATCTTATTCCAATTTATATCTCTCATACCTCTTCTCAATACTTTGCTGCTGCAATTTGTCTTTTACCTACTCATATAATTCATCTCCAGCAATATGATTAACAATCTACTGCCTCAAATCTGACTGAAAAATACTAAGAGATGCCACATGCATTTCCTGCACCTTCCTACTGAGTGCATCAACTACCTTATTCTCTTTTCCTTTTATGTGTTTGATTTCAAAATCAAACTCACATAAAAATTCCAGCCATCTCGCTTTCCTAGCATTTAACATTGGCTCATCAAACAAGTACTTCAGACCACAATGGTCTGTCCTTAGCTCAAATCTTCTTCCCATCAAGTAATGCCTCCACATCTTGAGAGCATGTACTATGGCTACGAGTTATAGGTCATGAGTAGCATATTTCTTCTCATGCTCCTTCATATTTCTTGACTCATAACATATCACGTGGTTGTCTTGCATAAGGACTATTCCAAGCCCTTGTCTGCATGCATCAGTACACACCACAAAATACTTTCCTGGGTCTGCAATCTTCAAGACTGGTGCAATTGTGAGAATATTCTTCAACTGCTGGAAGATTTCTTCACACCTCAGTGTCCATTCAAACTTTATTCCCTTCTTTTGCAAAGAAGTGACTGGATGTGCAACCTTGGAGAATCCTTCAATGAATGAGTATCCTGCAAGTCCCATAAAAGATCTTACATCTATCACATTTCTTGGAGTAGGCCAATTCATAATGGCCTCAATCTTCTCAGGGTCTATAGATATACCCTCATTTGAGATAATGTGGCCCAAATAATGAATCCTATCTCTATAGAAGTCACACTTTCTCAAATTTGCATACAGCTTATGCTCCTTGAGCAATTGCAATGTCAACCTCAGATGCTCTTCATGCTCTTCCTCATTCTTAGAATAGATAAGAATGTCATCAAGGAAAACAAGAACAAACTTGTCCAAATACCTACTAAAGACACTATTCATAAGGAACATAAATGTAGTTGGTGCATTTGTGAGACCAAATGGTACTACTGAAAACTCATAATGTCCATACCTTGTCTTGAAGGTTATCTTATGGATGTCTTCATCCTTTATTCTTACCTGATGGTAACCAAAGCTCAATTCAATCTTTGAAAATACCTTTTCTCCCCTCATTTGATCAAAGAGGTAATCAATCCTAGGAAAATGGTATTTATTCTTCACCGTAACCTTGTTCAACTGTTTGTAATCAATACACAACCTGAGTGTACCATTTTTCTTCTTCACAAACAAAAATGGTGCTTCTCAAGGAGACACACTCGGCTTGATATACTTCTTCTCCAACAACTCTTGCAGTTGCATATTTAACTCTAGCATTTCTGGTGTACTCATCCTATAGGGTGTCTTGGACACTGGTGCTGCTCCTGGCACAAGTTCAATTGTGAAATATGAGCTGCATACAACTGGAAACCTTTCCTACAGAACTTCTTCAACTACATTGCTAAACTCTTCCTAATAGAAAAAACATTTGGAATGCCTTTCACAATCCTTGACTTGCCTTCTTCATCTAAGCACTCAAAGGTCTTATTATAACAATCAATTTTTACCCAATGATCTTCTAACCAATCCATTCCAATGAGAACATCATAGGAACCAAGTGGTAGAACATTCAAATCTACACAAGTGACCAATCCACTCATAACCAATGGACATTTCTTTACCACTTCACTAACCAATATTTTTGCACCACTGAACTAACCTAGATTTCTTATGCTTTACTTTCTTAAAAGCACAAATCTCCACTACTCTAGGAGTAATGTAAATGTGACTAGAACCAGGGTCAATAAAAATAGAAACATATTGCTCAACAATCTTACCTGCAACTTCAACAACAGTTGATTGGTGATCTTCCTGGCGGTCCTCCAGTGCCGCATAGATCCTAGGGACGACCCTTGCTACTTGACCCTTTGTTTCTGCCTCTTGAATTTTGTAAGCTAGCCTTGCATTCTCATTCTCAAGTGGCCAATTCCTGTTCATGTGGGGTCCTGTTGAGGCTTGGAAATTCCCAGGCAACAACAGCAAGGGATTCTCCCCCGTCAACGTTCCCAACTAGCCCATGACTGTTTGGTATAGGGAATCTGTCCGATTTGTGGTCCAACTACTGTAGGTCAAGTAACAAAAAATAAAGGTTTTATCGGTTGTGGCTCGGTCCACCGTGTGTATTTTTTGTATTTTTTGACTTAAAGTATGATATGCACGTGCCTAATTAACCATGCAGGGTGATAAAGGACACAAGGAGTAGTCACAATGTGATGTGCAGGTTCTTACCTCTCGTCTTAGAACTCACAAGCATCTAAATCACATATGCAGCAATAAAGTAAAACTATCTATCTATATATCCCCGGGTAGCCAAATTGTAGCTTATTTATGAGTAATGTGTATTGTGCATGCATTAGAAAGAGAAATTACAGATAGCTGATATTCCTTCCTAAAACACATGAACGATTAAAGATATTTAGACAATCAGATAGCCAATTGTTTATGAACAACATGCATTTCTCATGGTGGTAATTTCACAGAATAAACCAGAAATCATTCAAACAAGAACATAGGCTCTAAGAGTTAGAACGATCTCATAGTTAATGGACAAAAACTGGAAAAACGAAATAGTTCATCTTTAACCAATCCATAGCATAGCATTTGAACGTCCCACCAAACTTTCTCCGACAGGCAAACAATAATTCTTTATTGCAAAAAAAATTAGTTCTTCTTACAATATCTTTTTACATGTCTAACTGGGAAAAATCCCCTCTCCGTTCTAACTTTCCAATATTTAAACTAAAACAGTAGACCACTTGGGCTGCCCCCACACGTGTGACCTTTCGGTACCTCAAAACGTTTCATATTTCTCTTTATCTTTCCTGCATAGACTCATGATTTGCTGAGTAACTGAAAGACCTTTCAGGTTTGTGCCTTTGTCACTATTGGCTTTGCCTTCTAATTTGCTTGTCCTCCTCGCGATCGTATCTCCCATCTATACCTTCGCGTCGCGGTAGTCTGAACAATCTCCTGAACGCTCCTACAATTAATCGACAATAATCATTCATTGGGACAGTATTTTTCAAGAAAATCAACTACGTTAAATTATATCAACTACGACGACTAAGTAGCAAGAAAGGCCATGCATTGTATTACTGCTAACATGGCAGGGTAGACCTATCCACAGCTACTTAGGCAGGCTTTAACAGGCGATGGGCACTGCGAAAACACTTAGGCGTATCGGAGTCAGAAAAGTTACAACCTAAGCTGTGGGCGGGAAAACTTCCAATCAGAAATCGAAAAGACATCGACATCGGAATCCAAGTGCTTTGCACAACCGCAAAGGCGGAAGAGAAAAGGCTACAGACATGCGACACGCATTGGCAGGCGGAGCATTTTTCATTTCGGGTAGCTAGCTGGTTTGGGAGCCGCAACGGCGGAAGAGAAAAGTCTATAGCCTCCGATCAAATAAAAATGCTAAGTGCTTAAAGACTTTGAAATTTAGCAATGGTTAAAACTGTTTCTCCTCCAAAACGACATTTTGCCAAGGACAAATGGTCTGATCCATCTTCAACTCAACAAAAACAAACTCTAAAATCTGTGACCCACAACAACTCCAAACACGAGCAATTTCTGAAAACTGGGATGAAAGGTAATCTTCAAGAAATCATCCAAAATTAAAGCATGACCCAAAAATTCATGGATCAAAATGATTCAAAGCAACATTAAATCATGAGGGGGACCAAAATTTTTAAATTTTTTAGGGAAAACAGTTGCAGCCGCAACAATTGGCGATTACCTGGTGAACCTAGAACTCTGGACGATTCTTTCTTGAGTAGCAGACTGTTTAACAACAAATGAACCTATTGAATTCTTCCAACTATCTGGATTTCTCAAATGGAAAAAGGCTGTACCTTTAATCATTGATGACAGTTCGATTTGGGAGAGTGGAAACCAGGATTTTTAAGTCAAGATAACTCTTTTGAGGCCTGGAGATGGGTTTCATTGTTACTTGTGTATTCCGGTAGCTTCCAGCTTGGGCACCACAGGATTGTAGCATATGGTAAACAACAATATTCATTTGTTCCTCATTCCCATGCCACTTTAGCACTTTTGTGCTTTTGATTTTTGTCCTTTTCAAATGAGTCCTCCTGCATGCCTTTCTTTCTGAACTTTAATCCAGGCTCCTCTATCCCAAGTGTCCTTTTGTGTGAGGGGTGCATTCATGCTTCAGCTCACGGATGGAGAGGAATTTTATTAAAAACAACATGCACTCATTTTTATTGAATGCAATGTGTGCGCGATTTGATTAAAAAAAATGAGCACACGATTTTATTAACAAAAAAGGCACATGATTTAGAACTATATTGTTTTGTTTGTGATTAAACCATTTAAAGGTTTGGTGGAGGGGTGTGGTAATGGGGTTAAATATAGAGATTGAGAGGG